>OY731400.1:59605734-60057155 GCA_963425845.1 Sphenostylis stenocarpa | reverse complement strand
AGAAACCCACAAGTGGATAAATAATTTGATTCGAAAGCATAGGGATAAAAAAGTAGTGGGGTTTGTGGTAATTGTTTGGTCAGCTCCCGTCCGATTGTCGATTCACTTAACTTGGACCTTGGGGAGGTATCAAGGGGGAAGAAGGGTAAGGATTGGCTCAAACCAAACTGTCTCGAAAAAAGTTGAGGGTAATATGTGATAAGCTTAAAATCCTTAGATTGGAAACCCGATACTAGTACATCCTGAGTTAAATAATTACTCCATACATCGACCAACTCTGATTGTAACCCAGGGGTTGAGGCAGGGAATTTTGACTTAAACCAAATTGGCCCTCGAAGCTGGTCACTAATTCTTCCAAGATGCACAGTAAAAGGAGCCAAAGTTGAATCGAAATTAAACCTAGTTAGCAAAAATTTAAGATATCTACAATAAGCCGTTTCGTCGGGCTTGTGGTGAGGGTGATGGGAAGACAATCGAGCACCTTCTATATTTACACTTGGGGGGATGGTGGAAGTTGGGGGAAGGATACTCTCAAAAATTGAATTCATCCATAACTGTATAAACCAAATAGGGCCAGAAAAATTTCCCGAAGCTTTGGGGGTACTCAAAATCTCGACAGCCTCATCGAGTGCAGTATATACATGGGCTAACAAAAGTTTGGCTAGACATATCCTAGGCTGGCCAGTATGAAGAAGGTAGGCAAGGTGGTAGAGGTGGGAGGAAATTTGGATTGATCGGGGGCAGAAAACATGAGTGCACAACTAGTAGACCAAGAAGGCCACGTGCTCCTCACCAGAAACGGCAATCGTTGGGTCATCGATAAAATGTCTCTCGAGAAAGTGGTCATAAGCTTTCGATTCCCAATCGACTTTGGACCTTAGGGAATTATCCGAAGGGTAAGCACCCTTATAATACTTTTCCCCGGTGGGTTTCAAACCGGTAATAGCAGCAATCTCAAAGAGGGTGGGCGAATAGGGACCGCAAGGTAACTCCAAAGCATGCAAGTCCTTATTCCATAGATGCACAACAGACAAAAACATAGCCATATCTAAATGAGACAAGTCGCATCGAGACAAATACAAGAAATCAAAAATCCCCACATCCCTCCAATGGTTCTCAAACTTGGTTTGCACTCGATCAAACCACCTAATATACGAGGGTTTTTTGAAAGGGGGACCCGTTCGATATACTTTAGAAACCATATTCAAAAAATCAGTCTGAACTTCAGCTTGGTGAATAAGAGTCTGGCTATTCGAGAGGTTGAGGGATGAGAAAGTTCCACCACTAGAACGAATAGGACCCCCAAAAGCAAAATTTATACCATCAGCAGAATAAAGGATGAGTACCTGCGTCTCAGCGATTTTCTGAGAAGCTTCCTCCATTAAAGGAACTGGAGCAAACTTCTGATTATTAATCTCCAGCAGGCTAGACGCCAATAAGGGAAGGGGTGGGGTCGAAAAGTCAGAAGATTTGGAAGAGGTTGCCATTGCAGTTACTGGTAGCTTAAAGGAAAACAGGGAAGTGCAAGGATGAAGGCAAAAACGCAGGTAGAAGATGAAGTTGCAAAGGGTTAAAGTTCGTGTAAAAAGCTAGGGTAAAAAACCAATAGAGTTTAAAAGGGAAACCTACCTGGGGTGTTGGAAATGACAGAAGCGAGGGCAATTAATGTGGCGTGTAAGGTAAGGCAGCAGACTGACGTGATGGTAACATAAAGTAGAAAAACCCTAAAACCCCATAAACCCTAAAAACCCCAGAAACCCTAAACCCTAGGTTATTGTGGGCCTCCAATAAGCAAAGGCGGGAATCGTGTTGAAAGAATATAAATGGAAACTATTTATATCCTTCCAAGGGGGCATTTTGTTAGTAAGAGATCAATAAAAAGATCGAAAAAGTGAAGGGAAGCAAAAATCGAGAACCATACAATTTATTGAAAAATCGATAAAATTGACAAGACACCTGGTGACCACAAAGATAAAAACATATCGAGTATTGAAATCGAGAATCGAGGGAATAATACTTAACGTCCGTTGGTGAAGGAAAGCAAGAAATCAAAATCATGTAACGTTAAGGATACCGAGAATCAAAAGCAATCCAAAACTCTCGAAGTCTCGAAGTCTCGAAGTCTAAATCGAAGGGAAGGCTAACATACGTGAATCTCGAAATTTTGGCTAAAAAGAACAGTCGACATATACATCGCACATAGTAAGCGGTGGCAAAGGCCGAAGGTCAAGGGAACAGTTACCTCATGCATGGGAACGTGGATGCAGTTTCTAAACCACAGAGCTAGGAGCAAAACTGCAAAAAGACGTGCATAGAGAACGTGGTAGCAGTTTTTCGGTAACTGCTCTTAAGAAACTACTTGAAAAGACACTATAAATAGAGCGAAAGATGAGAGGGGAGTGGGTGGAAAATTGGCAGAGAACAGAATACTAGTGAGAAGTCTACCGGAGAACGACGAACATCATGAAGTTTCTGGCGATCTGGATTTCCACGCTCATTGAGTACCTTTACCGCTTTCTTTATTTTCCTTGGTAATTTACTTTGATGCATTTTATGTTTAGCAACTTTAAGTTTCTGTGTTTTCGATTCTCGGTCAATTTCAATTTAATGGAAGTTAAGTTCTCTGCATTTAAATTTCCTGTCCTTTAACTTCGATGCAAATTCGATTTCCAGTTATTTACTGTTTCTGCGTATTTCGATTTCTTACCATTTATATTTCTGCAATCTCGATTTCCCGTTAGTTCCGCAATTTCAATTTCTTGTCATTTACACTTAATGCAAGTTTAAGGTTTCCGTACTTTATATTTCTTCGCAATTTAATATTCGATACTGCTTTTTTGATTTGATATTTTACTGCCCTTTTTCTCTTCGAGTAATATAAATACAAAATATCAAAAATAGTGCTTTTGATAAGTCATGACATGTTAGTGGGATTTTCTCGATATTGTGATATTTTCAATTCTCATATGCATCTCGATTGAAAAAACGTTTGCTAGCCTAAGTAAAAAGAACTTGTGTGGTTGAGTTTTGGTTAGAACAAAATCTCTTAAGAATCGGAATCGATCAAAATTCCACAAGAAACACATCTAGAAGAAATTCCCTTCAATTTCTTGATATCTCATATAGAAAGAATAAATTACAAAATATGATACATTCCGAATTTTACGAAATTAGAAACTATATTAAAGTTTCATCCTTTGAATATTAACAAAATTTGAATTTGATTCGATTTTTTTTTATTATTATTAAAAAAAACAAAAAACGCGTATTCCGCTAAGATCGGATGACTCTCACGAATTTCCCGTAGTAAGTAAGACGTGTCAGGAGTTGAAATTCAAACTGAATTTATTATAGTCTTAGAGCTTGCATCCACTCTGCGTATCATTAACATATAAATTAAAAAATCAATAAATAATCAGAAAATTAAAAAAAATGATAATAACTTGTGCATACAAAACTAAAAAAAAACTTATTGATAATTATAATTAATTTATATAAATTAAAAAAAAAATATATATATATATATATATATATATATATATATAAAATCTACTTAATTTACGTACAAGTAAACTTCAATTTACACAAAAATAATAATAATTTTTTTCTTACTTTTCTCTATCATAAATAACTTCTTTTGCGATTGTATTTTATACAAAATTTTCTCTCTCCGTTAAATAGATTTCCACGTATAAATGCATGTTTGGTGATAAAAAAATAAAAAATAATGAAAATTAGTATATTTGTTATTAATAAAAATATTTACTCTTTTTATTAACAATTAATCTTGTCCCGGTTTAGAAAATAGGAGTACAATATAAATATTTAAGATATTCAGATAAATATTTCGAACCTATCGTTATATTTAAAATATTCCACATATCCAAATAAATATTCTTAACCACTTGATATATTGGAAATATCTAATAAATGAGAAAATATTTTTTAAATCTTAGACAGTTATGTTACTACTCTATGAAAGTTTATGTATTTTTCTTCCTAATGACCTATGTACTTTAGTCATTATTATCAATAATTTTTTGCAGGTTTTTTTTTTTTTTACACCTATTATTTAGAGATTAGACGATAAAATAACTATTCTTTTCTATATATTATAGAGTTACTTATATTTATTGAAAGTCTCAAAGCTCATCACATTTGAGCTCCAACGACATACTAATACAAAATACGAAACATTGTAACTATTATTCAATAAAAAATTGATCGAGACAAAACTGAAAAAAAGTCAAAATCTGTTGTGTCAACCCGAGTTACTACACAAACATGCTCAAAATATGAGCATCCATTCATGTTAAGAATACTTGATGAATTTTTTCTCTATAATTGTCTCACACCTCTCATCGACCCCTGCCCATAAATCTTAAACATAGAAAAACATCTTTAAGATTACTTCACCTATTGAAGTATACTCGAATAATAACTCTTTGAAAGGTCAACTTTTCTTGACTACACTTAAAAGCATCGTACTCTCGTGATAATATAGACTCCTATAAAAAATCTATTACTTACTTTAATGACTTAATACCAACTTCGATTTTTCATGATTCAACTTACTTATTTTATTAATAACTAATCTCATTAATAACAATTTTAAAATTAATATTTATTTTCAATCAAATATTTAAGCCACATCCAACATAATTCTTATTTAAGAATCCGATCCATATATAAGTCAAAAAATAATAAAGAAAAAAATTATTTATTTGAGAAAAAAATAATATAAAAAATATTTATTTAAAATAATAATAAATAAATAAATTTAAATTAAATATTTATATAATTATAAAAATTTTATATAATATTATTTTTTATAAATAAAATAACTTTTAAATTAACATTTTAAATTAAAATTTATTTTAAAATTATATTTCTTAACACATAATTATAAAATATTTGAATTTAAATTAATAAAATAATATCAGGTTAATACATATATATATATATATATATATATGTTAAATTATTTTATTTTTATATTTATCACACTTTATTAAAATAATATAATTGAAAGTTATCATATATAATTTAAAATTATACATAAAATATAAAAATAAATAATAGAGAAAAATAATTTTGTAAAATAATATTTTTCTTATATTTTTTTTCATATTTATGGTAAAAATAAAACATGTAGGCCAATTAAAAAAATACTTCTGCCCTAATCACTTTATTTATTATTGAATAAGATAAATATATTTTTTATTATCTGTACTAATTATTTTCTAATTTCTAATTCTTGTGTAAACTAACCTACATAAGAGAATTAAATTAAGCTTTCACCCAATTTAACAATTTCTCAGTAAAAAATTATTCCTTCTTCGTTGTGTGGAGCACCACAAAAATATTAATATATTTTTTTAATTTTAGAATTTATTTTCAAAATATACATGAATGAATGAAAAGTAAATAAAACAAAAATATACTATATTTGAAAACATTTTAGTCTTTTATCAATGATGGTTTAATTAGGATAAGTTGTATAATATATTATTTAAATTTTGTTTTGCATATTTTTCCATGGTTGTTATTTTATAAGAATACGGGGGATTTTTTTGGAGTTGAGAGCTTATCTTTCTCAAAATTTTGTAACGGTAACATATAGATTTATAATTTTGATTCCAATATTAATAATAATTATTTTTTTATATATTTATAATTTTATTCTTTTATTTTTTTATATTTATTTATTATTTGGTCCTCTTAAATTAATAACAAAAATCTATCACTAAAAATATGTATATTCAAGCAGGATAATTTACACGTTGTTAAATATTTCTAACGATATTTTATTGTTATTATTTAAGTTTTGATTTAAGGTTGTTAAATCGATAATTTTATTTAGTTCACTTCTTGCACTAATTTTTTAATATGAATTTTGGAGGATTGATGATTAGATAATTAACATATTTTATTTTTGGAATTTTCATAATTATGTGAGTAGTTATTTTTTATTTTAAGATTTTGACTTAATTTTTTATGATTACTAATTTTATTTTATTTTTAATTTTACTCTTATTTTTATTCTTGTGAAATGTTCAACATTCATTTTACGTTCACGTAAAAAACCTTTTAAAAACATAAGTACAAAAATAATTTTTTTAAAAAGGTAAATAACTATATTAAGTCTTTTAAAATTTTATTAACAAACACGTAGACTCTATTAGCCTATTTAATATTTTAGTTGAAAAAACCAAAACAATTCTTCTAAAAAATATAAAACATCATATAAAAACTTTTAAAACTTAACGTATAAAAAGACGATAAAACACCAAAGAATAAAGGACTAAAAACTAATATTTAGCTTTTTAAAAAAATATTAGTTTCTTCAATTTTTTGTTTATCGAGTTTTTTTTAAATCATCAATAAATCAATATTTTATCAATAAAATTAACTTTAAAATTCAATAAAAAGTTTAAATATATATATTTCTATATTTTACAAACTTCTACATTTTATATTGTTTTTATCATAAGATATATTTAAAAAGTGATTGATATTTTTTAATAAGATATTTTATAGTTTTTATATAATATTAATTTTTGTTTGATTGTCCATTTTATAGTATGTTTATTTTTTTATCAATAAATAATAAGAAAAAGAATTCAGAAGTCATTATAATAATATGGAGTTTAATGTAGTACATTAATTTGAATAATATGTGTGATAAAATGTCTTATATTAAGGATAGAAGGAAAGTGATATTATTAATAAAGAATAAATTAATAAAAAAATAATAAGTCAAAATTATAAATATATTTAATTTAAATATATATATTAAAAAAATTGGACCATAAATGGTAGATGATTTTGCTAGTTGGATTAGAAGTTGGAAAGCTTCAAAGTAGCCCTCTGGTTTAGCTGACAGGCGTCAGCATCAGCTCCAAATCATTGACTTCGTACACATTGTAATAAAGGATGACAAGTAGTCATAGAACGTGTACATTTTCTCTGTTTTTCGCACTACAAAACAAAATACAATTAATTATACAAAATATTAATATAAAACAACGTGTCATCTCAAACAACTCATAATTAGGTTAGTTAATAACTAAGCAACCTATCCTACGTTTCAATGTCTCAACATTAACTGTTTCCTAATATTCTGGTGTTAATAACTCATCAATCATTTGTGATTTTGGTTCAATGATAACAGCGATTAATATATGCACACATATCATATGCTGATTAATGGAAAAACTCAATTTAAAAGAAGGTTTAAAATATGTTTTGAATTTGTAAATATGATTAGTTCTTATGAATGTTATTTTATTTTATCATAAATAGTATATTAATACTTCACACAAAAAATATTTATTATTTTTTGACATCCCTTAATGGTAATTTATCCATGATACATGTATTATTTTCTTTTGCTCTCTCATTTTGTCTTTTATAAATTTTTTATTCGTGTTTTAATCCTATAATTATGAATATTCTTTATATATCAATTATTAAATAGGATAATACAAATATATTTTACTTAAAGATAAAAAAATAAAAAAAATGTCGTTTATCTTCAATTAAAATTGTAAAATCTTTTTTTTTTTAACAAAAAAACATGAAAAGTATAAAGAATGATAGATATAATATATTACCTCATAAAATGGAGAATTAAAAAGAAAAGAAAAAAAACAAAATTTGCTTTACAACGAGACGACATAGAGACATCATTTACGTGAGTGAGTTCAGCCTGCAAGGCTATGTTGTCACGGTTCGAAGAAACATTAATGGCATGAATGATTATGCAAAGCAGTGCATTCAGAGGTGGATCCCGAGGGGTTCGGCCCCCAAAATTTATTTTTCAAATTATTACATTTTTATTAAAATAAATAATAATAATAATTATTTTTTTTTACTTTTACATATTTATATATTTTTTTACTTTCCTCTATATAAAATATTTATATTTTTATTAATATTTTTAAAATCAAACAGATAACTAAAATCAATAAATATATAAATTTAAAATTTAAAAATAAATAAAAATTTAATTTATCTAATCTAATTTAACAAAATAATATTTTATTATATATATATATATATATATATTATAAATTATTATTATAATTATTTTAAGTTACGATAAATATTATAAATGTAAAATTAGTAAAGTGAAAAAAAATATAAATATTAAAATAAGATAAAAATATATTAAAATAATTATTAGTTAAAATTGACATTATTAATATAAAATAAAGAATAAAAAATTATTATATTTTTATATTATTTATAAAAAATTGATTTTTATTTTTTTTATTAAAATTGATTTTTAATCTAAAAAATTAGTTAATTTTTTTATTTTGTACAAATTTTTATTATTTTATATTAGTTCAATTAAAATCTAACTCTTTAGAAAATATTAAATTCGCGTTTAGATAATTTTTAATTGGACTAGTTGAATAGTTAATTAAGTCTGATTTTCAGAAATAGTGACATTTATATTTTTACTTTTTTTCTCTATTATTTATTTACTTTCATATTATTTTCTCTTTCACAATTTTATCTAAAAATTAAAAATTATAAAATTTTCTCATTGAAATTTTAAAATTTTTCTCTTTTTAGTTTCACCTTTATAAAATAAAAATTATAATTTTTGTTGTAATATTTTCTTGAAATAAAACACAAAATAAGAAAATTGCTATTGTTTTATTTGCTATCAATAATTATTTTAATATTTTATAATTTTTATTTTGATGTTAATATATATATATATATATATATATATATATATATATATATAAAAGATTCCACTTTAGAAATGTTTAGGAAAAAACTCTATTTTATCAAATAAATTATAGTTTATAAAAAGAAAAATTTCAAAAAAAAAAGAATAAATATTAAAATAAATTCTAATTTATCAAATTTATATTTAACATGTTCAAAATATTATTAAATAGTCTATCATATAAATCATCCATCAATCTATTACATAACCTTCTTTTAAATTTATTAAAATTAAAAAACTTAATATTTGAATATATAATTTTAAAAAATACATTAATTTTAGTATATATATATATATATATATATATATATATATATATTAAATAGTCTATCATATAAATCATCAACCAATCTATTCCATAACCTTCTTTTTAATTTATTAAAATTTAAAAACTTAATATTATATTTTAATATATAATTTTAAAAAATACATTAATTTTAGAATATAGATATATATAAACTAATTTTAAAAATTTGTAGTAAAAGTAAGAATGAAAGTTTCCTACATTATAATTACAAACAACTCCACCCCATTCCTTCCAAGTTCCAATTGTGTTTAATGTAAAAGAAGGGCACTAAGCAATTTTGATTGGGCAGCAAAACGGGATAAAACCCTCAACGTACAGACTAAATTGAAAGGTGATACATATGCTTCAAAATACAAGATTATCTTAATTTTCACCGTAATGTCTATCACAAGAACAAATAATTATCCATTTTAATCCCCTTTTTAATTCATACAAATAAAGTAGAATAGATTCATCCGCCATAATTAAGATGGAGTAGATGACAGATTAATATATTTAGATGTTAAAATAATTAATTATAATTAATAATTTAAATTTAATTAATTAATTTTTATAATTTAAATTTTAATATTATAATATATTTACATATTTCAATAACATAACACACAAAATATATTATTTTTAATTATAATTTATTTATTTTAATTTTAGTATAAATATTATTTTTAAATGGATCAACGACTTAGTCTCTTTTATCTTATTGTTATCTGTCCAACTGATAAATTATGTGAGATAAGACAAAATAGGTTACCCAACTAAAATCACTAATTTATCCTACCAATTTTTAAGTGGATTTTCGTACTATGGGTCGAGTTTGTTTTTTCATTCCTATACTTAGATAATGAATTTTACAAAGTATAATTTGTTTCTATAAAATTTTTGTAATATTTTATGATAAAATATATTGTTTGCATATAAATTTTTTAAAGAAATCAATATTTTATAAATTTATTAAAATAATTTGATTATTTAAAATAAAATAATTGTAAATTTTACTTAAAAAAATTGAAAATTTTGATATTCTCTTCTATTTTGCTATGTTTTGTTTGGCTTTATTTTTTTCAATAATTTAAATGAAGGAAAAAAAGAATAATCACTCACCAAAATTTCCGAACCATTGCTATTGCATTCTTCTAAAGAGTACAACATGAGATATATTCCACAAAGGTACTCAAATCATCACACTAATTTCCCAGCATACATATTATTATGATTCAAAAACATAATGATACCATCCAAACTCTATCTATTATTATTGTTCTTTCTTTTTACCTCTCCGCCATTTCTTTGTTAAGATATTTTATATAGGTGTTTAGAAAATCCAATAGGTGGGTTTTAACCGAACCAATATGAAATCTGATTTCTTGTTTTAAAAAAGTTACATTTTAATTAAATTGAAATTGATACCCAACTAATAAAATCGAAAAAATAAATAATTAAAAAACATTTTTTAATAAATAATATAATATTTTTTTATTATATTTTATATTTATATTCTTTATTATAATTTATTATAATCATTATAACTTTTATTATTATTGTAATTTTTTTATAACAAATTATTGATAATAATAAATTTATTTTATTATAAAAATATTATTTTATTAAATTTGTTTAGATCTCTCGTAAACTTTTAAATCTTAAATTTATATATTTATTGAGTTAATTATAGGTCCAATTTTAGATATATTAGTCTACCGGTTTAGGTGACTAATAGTGGAATTGTCAATAATCTCTAACATCTTTTAATCTAATGTGTTTATCTATGAATGTGATCAATATCAATATATAAAAGGATTGAAAGTATAGTAAAAAGAAAACTGTGTTAAAAAAACATTGTCCCCACTCTCAATTTGTATCTTAATACAACCTATCTTAACATTCTTAAAAGTCATGAACATCTTAAAGAAGAGATTAGAAGGATGATCAATCAAGAATAACCAACCAATTTAGTCTCTTGACTGAAACTCAAGTGATGAAAGAAAACATGAGGAATATAAATACAAAGTCTCACAAGTTATTTCAAAAACTTGACGGGTAAATTCATCTTGGTTAGCTCTTATGCTAACAAAGCCATACAATGACCATCATTCTCATGGCTATTGTCACCTTTATCAATCTCTAGGTTGCTAAAACATAACAACCCATTTGAACCTGTTAGATATTGTTTAGATATTATTTAATATTGTTAAGATATTGTTAGATATTAACCATAATATCAAACAATAATATCTAACAATATTTTCTGTTTATTCTGTTACTTTCAGTTACTCTTTTAGTTGTATCTCTCTACTATAAATAGACTACCCTATGTGTGATTTATACACAAGGGAGATTAATCCCAAACTCTATTTCTTCTATATTCAACATGGTATCTAGAGCTTAAGGTTATTTTGAATTTTTTTCCGCCTTTGACCACTATTGAAGCCGTCACCACCGCCGCTATCGTTGTCGGTTATTTGGTAGTGTGAAAGTGCATGTCTAGGAAAGTTCTGACAAGGAAAGACTTGGTATTTAAGCGTGTCCATTAGTGACCCACCTCTCTTTCCTGGGAACTTACCTGGTGTACTGGTTCACGCCGCTGTCACTATCGCCTCCGCCCTTTATGAGTTCTTCCGCTCCTTTTAGTACTTCCAATTCCGTCAAGATCTGCGTCTCGATCCTTCCATCTACACTAACTATGTTAATGTGCACTTATCCATTGACAAGTTAACTGGCCCTAATTATGCCACATGGTCATCAGACATCAGATTATGGCTTAAGAGTCAGAAGTATCTTGATCATCTTGCCCCGAAAGCACCTACTCTCACTCCTGGTGAGGAAGACCGTTGGGACACCATTGATGCTCAATTATGCGTGGTTCTCAAGGGTACTCTTGATCCTTCGTTAAAACAAATTTTTCGTTCCTACGAAACATGTGCCAAAATCTGAGAACATGCCAAGTTATTATACACCAATGATACTCAACGTCTCTATGATGTCTGTTCTAAATTTGTAGATGTTATTGCCTCTAAACATCAAGATTCTATGACTGATTATATGGGCAAAATTCATGCTCTTTTTCATGAGTTCAATGAGTTATTGCCTCCTTCCCCCGACCCTGCCACCGAGATAGGACAACGATCAAAGTTCTTCATGCTAGGGGCATTACACGAACTTGCTGATCAATATTCACATATTCGTGATCAGATTTTGGGTTCTCCGGTTGTCCCCACCTTGACATCAACCTGCTCCACTCTTTTGCGTATACCAGCAAAACTCAACCCTGACACACCTGCTTCTGTTAATGATTCTTCTCCATTGGTATCTCACCGTGATGATCGAATTCGCCCTCGCAAACAGGGAAAAGGGCGTCCTAAGTGTGAACATTGTGGCAAACTAGGTCACAAGATTGACCAGTGTTATGCATTACATGAGTGTGAACATTGTGGCAAACTAGGTCACAAGATTGACAAGTGTTATGCATTACATGGTCGTCCTACTCGATCTACTGCAGTTGCTCAGACTGATTTTTCCCTACCTTTATCTGCTAAGGATCCTCCTTCTTCTATTTCATCAGACACATCTCGCTATGTTCAACAAATTTCTCAAATGGTATAAGGATCAATAGTCTTCTAGTTCCACCGTGTCTGTCGCACACACAGTACATCTTTTGCTCGGTCCGACCCAATCTTCTTCTAGTCCTTGGGTTTTTGATTCAGAGCCACTCGATCATATTACTCGGTAACAAATCTTTGTTCTCCTCTTTATCCTCTCCCGATCCTTTACCTTTTGTTACACTAGCCGATGGCTCTAGAGTATCATCTCATGGTGTTGGAACCGTTAAACTTTTCCCTTCTTTAACCATTGATAATGTTCTTTATGTCCCCGGGTCTCCTTTTAACCTCGTTATCCATCGCTCGTCTAACTCGTTCTCTTGATTGTGTTGTTTCTTTTACCAACAATTTCGTGTGTTTACAGGACCGGAGTTCGAAACAGGTGATTGGCACAGGATGTGAGTCTCATGGTCTTTATCATCTTCGTCCCTTTACACATGTTGGTGCAGCTTATAGAGTCTCCTCTCTTCTCCATGCTCGCTTAGGTCATCCAAGTCTTGCCAAGTTACAATAACTTGTCCCCGCCTTATCTAAATTGTCTAGTTTGGCATGTGAGTCGTGTCAATTAGGCAAGCATAGTCGTACTTCCTTTCCTCATAGTGTCACACGTGGTGTTTCGTCCCCTTTTGCCGTGGTTCACTCGACATTTGGGGACCTAGCCGCGTTAAGTCTACTTTAGGTTTTCAATACTTTGTTACTTTCATTGATGATTATTCCGGATGCACTTGGTTATTTTTGATGAAAAATCGTTCTGAATTATTTCATATCTTTCAAACTTTTTTCAATGAAATTCAAACTCGGCTCGGTGTTTCTATTAGAGTTTTGCGCAGTGGATAATGGTCGTGAATATCTTTCTCATTCTTTTAAACAATTCATGGCTTCTCATGGTATTTTGCATCAAACTTCTTGTGCTTATACACCTCAACAAAATGGTGTAGCCGAACGTAAAAATAGACATCTTATTGAAACAACTCACACTCTTTTAATTCATGGAGAGGTTCCTCAAGCATTTTTGGGGTGATGCTCTTCTTACTCGCGTGTTATCTTGTTAATCGCATGCCATCTTCTGGTTCTAGATAATAAAATACCTCATTCCATTTTATTCCCTCATGAACCACTTCATCCCTTACCTCTAAAAGTTTTCGGGTCTACATGTTTTGTTCATAATTTTAGTTCTAGTCTTGACAAGCTTTCTCCTAGATCACATAAATGTGTTTTCTTAGGGTTTACAAGATCACAAAAAGGATACAAATGTTTTTCTCCTTCTCTTAACCGTTATTTTGTGTCTGCAGATGTCACCTTTGATGAGTTCTCTTTTATTTTAAAAGTCAATCTTCACCTCTATCTCCATCTAATCTTGTCAACACTCCTAGTACATTTAATGTTCCCGTTGTTTGTGACCCTCTAACTGTGTCTTCTTCACCATTAGATTCTACTCCGCAGTCAACTTCTTCTTCACTGCCTCTTCAGGTTTATAGTTGTCGAAACCAATCACAACCACCACCATGTGACTCTACTCAAGTGCCAACTACTCTGTCTCCTCCGGATGTGACACCTGAGTCTGACCTTCCCATTGCCCTCCGAAAAGGTATCCGTTCTACACGTAATCCCTCTCCTCATTATATTGGTTTGAGTTATCATCGATTGTCATTACCTTTTTATACATGTCTTTCCTCTCTTTCTTCTATGACCATTCCAAAAACTGTCCATGAAGCTTTAGCCCATCCTGGTTGGCGTCAGGCCATGTTAGATGAACTAAGTGCTCTTCATAATAGTGGAACTTGGAAATTGGTCTCGTTACCGTCTGGGAAATCTGTTGTTGGTTGCAGGTGGGTGTTTGCTATCAAAGTTGGATCTGATGGCACTATTGATCGCCTCAAAGCTCGTCTTGTGGCCAAAGGTTATACTCAAATTTTTGGGTTGGATTATGGAGATACCTTTTCCCCTGTGGCAAAGATGACTTCTGTTCGTTTATTTATCGCCATGGCCGCTCTTCAACAATGGCCTCTTTATCAACTAGATGTTAAAAATGCTTTCCTCAATGGTGATTTGCAAGAAGAAATCTATATGGAGCAACCTCCTGGGTTTGTTGCTCAGGGGGAGTCTTCTCGGGATGGTATGTCATCTTCGCAAATCCCTATATGGCCTAAAACAGTCTCCTAGGGCCTGGTTTGGAAAGTTTAGCAAGGTTGTTCAACATTTTGGTATGACTCGGTGTGAAGCGGATCACTCGCCTTTTATCGACACTCAAGTGCTAGATGTGTTTACTTGATAGTATATGTTGATGACATCGTTCTTACAGTGCAGTGACAACCATGGCATCTCTCAGCTTGAAACAACATCTCTCGTCACCATTTTCGGACCAAAGATCTTGGCAAACTTAGATATTTCTTGGGTATTTAGGTGGCACGATCCAATGATGGTATTGTTATATCTCGGAGGAAGTATGCCATGGATATTTTAGAGGAAACTGGGTTGATGAATTCAAAGTCTGTTGATACGCCCATGGATCCCAATACTAAACTTTTACCAAATCGGGGGAGCTTATACCCGATCCTGAGCAAGATAGAAGATTGGTTGGAAAATTGAATTATCTTACAGCTTACTCGTCCCGACATTTCCTTTGCAGTCAGTGTGGTAAGCCAATTTCTTAATTCCCAATGTGAAGATCATTGGAATGCAAGTCATTCGTATCTTAAAGTATATTAAAGGATCTCCTGGAAAAGGATTGTTATATGATTCTAATAACCATACAAGAGTTGTTTGTTACTCGGATGTCGATTAGGCGGATCTCCTTCGGATAGAAGATCTACATCCGGATATTGTGTCTCCATTGATGGTAACTTGGTCTCATGGAAAAGTAAGAAACAAAGTGTTGTGGCAAGATCTAGTGCGAAGCAGAATATAGAGCTATGGCCTCAACTGCTTGTGAACTTGTTTGGCTCAAGCAATTGCTTAGAGAGTTACAATTTGGAGATGTCACTCAAATGTCACTTGTGTGTGACAATCAAGCCGCTCTTCATATTAGTTCTAATCCCGTCTTTCATGAAAGGACCAAACACATTGAGATTGACTCGTCATTTCATTCGAGAAAAGATTATGTTTGGAGACATCAAGACTCGAGTTTGTTAACTCAAGTGATCAGCTAGCAGATATTTTTACTAAATCTTTACTGGGTCCTAGAATTGATTATATTTGTAACAAGTTTGGCACATACGATTTGTATGCTCCAGACTTGAGGGGGAGTGTTAGATATTGTTTAGATATTATTTAATATTGTTAAGATATTGTTAGATATTAACCATAATATCAAACAATAATATCTAACAATATTTTCTGTTTATTCTGTTACTTTCAGTTACTCTTTTAGTTGTATCTCTCTACTATAAATAGACTATCCTATGTGTGATTTATACACAAGGGAGATTAATCCCAAACTCTATTTCTTCTATATTCAACAGAACCAAACTCTAAACTATCTCTGCTCGACTGACCCACTACTTCATTGCACTACAAGAAAAATCAAAATTTCTGACGGACATAATCCGTCGGTAAGTAACAAATTCCGTTGGTAAATATATATTACCGACGGATTATCGATGGTTCTAAATCCGTCGGTAATAGTGTTGTCAGTAAAATTTACCGACGGATTTTGCTAGTCCGTCGGTAAATATCATGAGTAATTACCGACGGATTTTTTCGTCGGTAAATACCCATTACATTACCGATGGATTATCCTTCGGTAAATGTCATAGATACTTACCGACGAAAATATCCGTCGGTAAATGTCATAGATACTTACCGACGGATATTTCCGTCGGTAAATACCAATTATGCACAAATCTTACCGACGGATTATCCGTCGGTAAATCTGTCGATAAAACCACCTCTAGTTCCAAAGCAGGTTATTTTTTTTTTCATCCCATATAACCTGTAAAATAAGATTCAATCCAGTATTCAATAATATATTCAACAATTCAATTAAACATAAATCTAACTCCCCTTAATCATAAGTAAATTCAAATGTACTGTAATTTATGCATAATGAAACATAATGTATAATCCTAAAAAGAGTATCAACATACAAGTAGAATTGAAATATTATTCTATAGATGTTTGTATAACATTTAATAATGAGAATAATCAGGAGAATGATGTTCTGGTATGTTGTCGTCCTGTGGTGGGTTATCTTGTTGCTCTTCATTCAATTGTTGTTGTTGGGGTTGTTGTTCATCATCTGCTTCACTATGTTGACGCTGTTGAACAAGAGATTGTGCACTGGGGGGTAGAAGATGACCGACAAGGGATTGAAACTCTCTGAATTGGTGCTCTAGTCGTTCATTATGCTCCCTTGTTCGACATATTTCTTCTTCTTGTATAGACAATCGTTGTCTCAATTGATTAATCTCTTCTAAGTCAACTGAGGAGCTGGATGCTTGAGTTTGATGCTTCAAGCTATCTGAACCACCCTGATAGTCATCAGCAAGTTGTCCATCTCCATACAATCTTCCTTTATTCTTACCTCCAACTGTGTCCACCCAACAACGGGACCTTATAACTTCATCATGTGCAGTATCAGTAGGAGTGGACTCAAGTTCGCCAACACAAGATCCAGCAGACGACCTAGCTTGTGAAAGTCTAGTTTCAAATTCCTCCTATTAGTAGAAACAAATCAAATTATTAACATGATTATTAACTTTACATAATATACAAAGTTTAACATGAAGGTTCTCACGTGTGTCTTCCTAGATCTTTCATCAACAAATTGACCCGTCTTCCTCCTAATATGAGTCTGTTGGAAGATCTCATCAATAAAAACTAATCTTCCAAGTTCCTTTGCCTACATTACATAAACAATTTGAGATATAAAACCCAATAAATTTTTCAAAATCGTAAATGTATGATATAAAGACTTACCATACGTATGGCATGCTCATGTGTGCTGATAGAGCCACCTGTGTGAAGGCTCCCACCCTTTTCAGATGCCTTGTTTTTTTGGGCTTGTGCAGATTTGGACCGATACATTGGTGAGTTCCAATGTGCTAGCAAACTGCTCCAAACGTGATCTCCAATCCAGTTTGGTCTTTGACCAGCAATTCTTGCATCCCTAAACATCTCACTAAGTCTCGTGAGATGCTTTGGAATGAAAATTCTTCTTTATTTGATGTTCATGTTGTGGTCTCCACTCGAACCTTCATCTATAAAAGTATAAATTGTTATACACATTATAGAAAAATGACTACAAAACATATATTCAATAATTATAGCTATATATACATTAATGGAAATCAATAGTAACATTAAACATGCTTCTAATAATTAAGTATGTACGTAAGATTAAGTTACCTTAAAACGTTGAAAAAATGACTCCTTATCACTATTAGGTATCACTCCCCATGTGGCCCAAGGTTGAAGAAATTGTTGTTTAATACTCTTTGTTATAGCTTGTGATGCAACTCTGGATGGAAGAAACCTAATTACAAAGAAAAATTAATACAAGTTACATATGTGCTGAAAATGACTAAAACTTAGTTATAATAAATAAATTGGAGAATTTAAATTAAATATTACCCTCGACCATAAGGTTCAATCATCTGGTCGATCATGTATAGCAGGAACATCTTCTTTAACCTCCGAATCAACATCTACAGTAGGTGAGTGACCTTGAGAGGAGGAAGGTCCCGAGGCCACAATAGGGGATGGAGATGGAGAAGGAGTGAGTGCCACAACCGGAGAGGAGGAAGGTGCCGACGCCACAACAGGGAATGAAGATGGAGAAGGAGTGGCCGCCACAACCGGAGAGGAGGCGGGTGCCACAACCGCAAGAGAGGATGGTATGGGTGGTAAAATAGAAGTGAATGGTGTTGTGAATGGTGTGGGTACAATAGGTATAAGGGGTGAAGGGGATGGTGTAGGTCCTACAACAGAGGATGGCGATGGTATGGGTGCAATGGGTGTGGGTGATATAGTTGTAATGGATGGTGTAGGTGTAGTGGATGGTCTAGGTGTAGTGCATGTGGAAGGTATATCTGTGGAAACCACTTTCAAAACGTAGCGTGGTCTCTTTTTCTTTGATATCGCCTTCCCCTTCCCTTTATCACTACCAGAGGGTGGGGGTCGAGGTGAGTCAGGACCTCTTGTGGACATATCTATACATAAAAAAATAAGATTATGAATAACTTATGATGTAAAAACTCATATAAATTAAGGGACACTCAGTTAATAACATAATTCATAACAAATAAGGGTACAATATGTTTTTTTTACAAAATCAAAACATTTATGTTTCTAATTTTCTTGAAACATTAGGCTTCATCCTCATTATCGTCATCGTCATCCTCTTCCTCTTCCTCTTCCTCTTCCTCTTCCTCTTCCCCTTCCAATTCTTCAGGATTAGCTTCATAGTCATGTAATCCAAATATGCTTTCCACTTCAATGACTTCATTGCCATGTAACATTTAATCTACTTGGTAAGGGGCATCCTCTTCCACACCATCCAAATCAATACGACCTCTTGGTTTTGTTTTGATTGCAACACACCAACCACGCTTGTCTATTCGAAATGATGGATATGGAACATAATACACTTGTCTTACATTATGTGCAAGGATAAATGGATCAAATGGTTCATAACTTAAACCCATTCGAATATCTACAATATTATATTTAGGATCCACTTTTGTACCTCTTCTCGATGGATCAAACCATTCACAATAAAAAACCACAACTTTTTTGGGAGAATTTGAAGTATTGTACTCCAACTCATATATTTTCATAATTACTCCATAAAAATCATTGTCACCACTTTCTGTCAAACCCTTAACATAAACACCGCTATTTATTGTCTTTTTTCCCTTGCTCCATGCATTTGTATGAAATTTGTATCCATTCACAAAATATGTGTGCCATTCTTTAACGCATCGCATAGGGTGATTGGATAAATCCCTTAGGTCTTGATTCTTCACACTAAATGGCTCATTATGGATCTACAAATATAAAATGAACCAAATATTACATTAATACCTATATACCATATTTAAAAGAGAATGGTAACATACATACTTGTTGCCTAAACCATGTAGGAAATTCTGCATGAATCCTAGCAGATGCTTCTGATTCACTTATTTGCTCTGATTGCAAGAATGAGCTGTCTAAATAGAAAATGCTAAAAGGTTACTTTAAGAATGTGACAAAGAATTTAATAATTAAATTGAAAAGATATGTGTTTTGAATGTACTCAAGGTACTGTTTAACTTCTTGACAATTGATTAATACATGAACATGAGCTGACTTGAATTCAACATCGCTTAACCAATGAGTCAACTCCCGCCCGATGGACGACCAACTTGTCTGAATACCGATAACACCGACAATTGTGTTTGACTTTGGAAATATATTTCATTTCTAGGTTGTCGTGGTGACAACATGAAGTTATTGAAATAATGAGAACAAAAATATGTCGTCTCACGATGCAAGTAAGCTGCACAAATTGATCCTTCAACTTTAGCCTTATTTTTTACCGATCGTTTAGACTCCCCCATGAATCTATACAATTTAAGAAGCAAGATTATGATTGATCAAACTAATCAAAATAACATATAAAACACATATAGGACAATCATTTCATCACCTTTCAAATGGATACATCCACCTATATTGCACCGGTCCACCGAGCCAAGCTTCATACGGAAGATGAATAGGGAGATGTTCCATTGAATCAAAGAATGCAGGAGGAAATATTCTCTCCAACTTGCAAAGAATGATTGGAATATTTTCTTCCATCCTAATAAGCATTTCCCTCTTTAACGTTGTAGAACACAAATCTTTGAAGAAATGACTAATTTCAATAAGAGGATTCAAAATATGTACTGGTAACGCACTAAATGCAATAGGAAGTAAACATTCCATGAATACATGACAATCATGACTTTTCATGCCATGAATCCTACCCTTTTCAGCATCAGCACGTCTTGCCAAGTTGGAAGAATAACCATCGGGCATCCTAAGTTCTTTTAACCAACGACAAACTACCTTTGCTTGTTCAATAGTATACGTGTAATTTGCTTTAGGCTTTAACATTTTGCCGTTAGCTTGTGCCTTTAACTCCAAGTCTAGACGCTTACAATACAAAGCAATATCCTTCCTCCCCTTCTCATTATCTTTTGTCTTTCCTTTTACATTCATCACAGTGTTGAATATGTTATCAAAAAAATTCTTCTCTATATGCATTACATCAAGATTGTGTCTCAACAAATTATCTTTCCAATATGGAAGATCCCAAAATATGCTTCGTTTTGTCCAATTATGCCACTCTCCATATCCTTCTATCCTTGTGATACCACACTCAGTTACTTTTGGTAAATCTTTTACTCTTCTCCAAACTTGTGTAGGTGTTAGCCGAGGAGGTGACCCTTCTACTTCAACTTCTCCCTTTCGAAAGGCTTTAATATTTCTTCTAAATGGATGATCATTTGGTAAGAACCTTCGATGCGAATCAAACCAACAACTTTTCCGACCATAATTTAATGTAAATGATTTTTTATGCTCCATGCAATGTGGGCAAGCCAATATACCATGAGTCCCCCAACCAGATAACATCCCATAAGCGGAAAAATCATTAATTGTCCACATTAAAGCTGCCCTCATCATAAAATTTTGTTTCTTTGAAATATCGTATGTGAGAACACCATCCCACAATTTTTTCAAATCATCAATTAAAGGCTCTAAGTAAACATCAATAGAGACCTTCGGATTGGATGGACCCGGAATTAGGCAAGTTAGAAACATGTATGGCTTGGTCATGCACATTTCAGGAGGAAGATTGTATGGAGTAACAATGATAGGCCAACAAGAATAAGGTGAAGATGAAGCCTGAATATATGGATTAAATCCATCAGAACATAACCCAAGTCTGGCATTGCGTGGATCAGCAGCAAAAGTTGGATGTTTTCGATCAAAGTGTTTCCAAGCTTCACCATCTGATGGATGGCGTAATACATCGGAAGTTTTATTGTCATGGTGCCAAGTCATTTGTCCAGCAGTTTGCATTGATGCAAATATTCTTTGTAATCTAGGAATTATAGGCAAGTAAAACATGAACTTTACTGGAACTGACTTTTTATGGGTTGTTCCACAACTTTTCTCATGATATCTTGGCTTTTGACAAAATTTATATTGAAGTAATGTAGCATCTTTTTTGCCATTGTCATTGTCATAAAAAAGCATACACCCACTCACACAACAATCAATCTTCTTCACTTCTAATCCCAACTTTGATACTAATCTCTTGGCATTGTAATAAGTTTTTGGTAAATTGTCTTTTATAGGTGTGACATCCAACAACATGCGTGTCATAAATTCTAAGCATTGATCAGGAATATTCCAATTTGATTTGCACGCTAAAAGTCTAACACATATTGACAATTTTGAATCTGTTGCCCCCTTAAATAATGGTTTAGTTGTCTCTGCCAACAAATTATAAAACCTTTGAATTGCTTCATTTGGTGACTCTTCTATGTTAAGACAATTGGGTCCTTCAAATGATTGATGTTGCCAGAGAGAATTGTACATCATCTCTTGCATTGACATAAATTGGTCTTGTTCAGTCATGTGTACATCAATACATGAACCGCTAACACAAGTATCATCAACATTATTTTCAACTTCAGGCACACGTTCTCCGTGATCTGTCCAAATCCAATAATTTGGTTTGAACCCTTGCTTGTAAAGGCGAACTTTGACCATTTCATCCTTCAAAATTCTTGTACAATCGCATTTGGTGCATGGACATCGAATTCCCCCATCACGTTCATAATACTCATATTGTCGAGCAAATATGACAAACTCTTCAACCCCTATAACAAAAGACTCTTTCAAACCTCTTCTACCACTATAACATCTATCATACATCCAACTGCGATGGAAAGAAATACCATCCATGTTCTGTAATATTGAAAAGAATAAGATCAATTGAATGAATTGTGCGAAAGAAATTGATCATTGGATTTTGATTAAACTATGCTCCAAGTAAATCGAACATTGATTAAACATTGGATTCAACATAATAATACTAAGCTACTTTTATGTTATCAAATCCAATTTAACATTGGACTTTCAAGCAATTAGGCTTGAACAAAAAAGGAATCAGTGTACTAAAACATATTTGCAAATATATAAAAGGAAGAATCAACCAGGTTAAATCAAGAAATGTCAATATTCATGAACTCAACTCACCTCACCACAAATAAATCCCCTTTCAAAATTAGTATGGATAGTCATATCTAAGAGTCTAGCATGAATTTCTAATTCAATAATTGTTTCATATTTCTACAAAAGTAAACCTCTGAAATATTTTCTGCTCCAAATTGATTGTATCATCAGATCAAATTGCCTTACTTCCTAACTGAGCTCTACTCTGCCATTACTCTTGGCTGGGGATTAAATCAAAATAGCACAGAATCATGGATGTAACCAAAAATGCAAAAAACTCATTCTTCCAACATGTCCTAATCACCTCTTCTCTTCCCAGAAGTTGACATTCTAATGCTTTCATTATCAAACAAAAGTATTTATGTTATGCCCATTTTTTTCTAAACAAGCATGTCAAACTGAACAAGAGATGAACTGTACGAAGATATATTTTTCTTATCTTACATAGAAAACATATATAGCATTAACTAGTGCATGTTATTTTTTCTATTGTTGTTCAAAGCATATATCACTGAATATCAGAAACATACAGCTGGTGAGATCACTGAAGATAATGAAAAGAGTCTATCTTCATGTTGAAACTTTCTTGACCTCTTCAAGCTGCCATCAAGAAATATGATTCATCAATGTCATGCAAAATTAAGATGGTGCCAAACTATGATAAAATTTATATCTCAATTAAAACACATGAACACATGCATGAAGAAAAATTAAGTCATCTCAGAGACTCTGATACATCGAAACACAATAAAAAATTAATCATAAGAAAATAATCATGAGTAATAAATCACACTTCATCAATTGTCCCTGCTTCTCAACATTTTGAACAATTATATTTCATTAAAAATTTTTGGTCAGATTCAATAACTAATGCATCCAGGCATGTCCCAGTAATGTATCAATTTATGTGGAATACTAGGAATCAATACAGGTTACCAAACTTATGAGTTAGCTTTTCCCAACCATCAATATTAGACATAGCTTACATAGTTAACTATAAAACTATGTTCCTCTACATTTGCAGAGTTGAGTTGATTATTCTGAATAGATGAGAGATGTTATTCTTTACATGCTGTAATATGTTATTCTAACTATTTAACTATGTATGCTATCTCTAATAATCAATGAATCAAGATTACAGAAAACCCAAATTGAGGCCCAGTAAATATGGTCTGTGACCAAGTATGTAACAGATCACACACTTGAAATCACATCCTTACACTTCCTATTTTCCTCAGGATTATGATAAATCAGAATAAGGTACAAACATAAAGCAAAAACAAACCCAGAATACGGATCCTGACCTCGACTTCAACCTCCTCAGGGGAGCTAGTTCATGCCCTCACCTTCGACAAGGGACTGGCTGCTGCTTCGATCCGTCATGAGTGGATGGGTAGGGAGGCGATTCACAGTTAGTGGTGGAGGCAACCCAAGCTACGTATCGCCTGACAGAGATGGGGGTGTTAGAGTGATTTTCAGTGAAGGTGGGGCGAGAGTAAGTGAGGTTGGTGAAGGTGATAGGCGTCGCGGAAGGGCTACGACTGATGGTGAGTGGTTGTGACCGTCATAAGGTGGTGTGGCACCTGAATTTGGAGGCTGCCGGGAGAGAATAAGGGGAATAAAGTGAATAACTGGCGACATCTCATTTAGGTTACAAGATATTTTAGATATTAAATATATTTTAGATAGCAGTTAATGTGGAACAACTATTATATGTTCACTTTTAAGAGCGGTTAAAGTGGAACCGTTATCATATATGTGTCACTTTTAAGAGCGGTTAATATTTTAACCGCTCTTAAAAGTCAACATATAATAGCGGTTCCAATTTAATCGCTATCTAAAATATATTTAAAATTCTAATCGATTATTTCAAAAAGTAATCGATTATATGTTCACTTTTAAGAGCGGTTAAAATGTTAACCACTCTTAAAAGTGACACATATATGATAGCGGTTCCACTTTAACCGCTATCTAAAATCTAGATTATAACCAATTATTTGAAAATATAATCGATCATAACGAGTAATTAAAAAAGTAATTGAGTTATAATTCGATTTGTTCACAATCGAATCCTAAATATATTTTTTTATTTTGATAAGAAAAAAAAACTAGTATATATATATATATATATGTATATAATATTATAATATTTTATTTAAAATTTTAAAAATATTTATATATTTTAAAAATTAATAATATATTTCGATTTATGGTTAAACGTAGTAAAATAATATTTTTAAAATATATTATTAAATATTATATTTATATTATTTGTATGGTTAATTTTTATTTATTTATTTATATATTTGATATTGTAATATATTTTAAAGAAATTAATAATAAATTAGGAGGATAATAAAATTCTTAAAAATTATATGTATATAAGATGAAATAATATTTTGATGTAAAATTATATTTTTGAAATGTACTTTTTTTCTTATGTTTTAGTAATATTTTGAATGATATATATATATACATATATATATATATATATATATATATATATATATATATATATATATATATATATATATAATGTATACATTAAGTTGATATATCTGTCACTTTTAAGAGCGGTTAATATTTTAACCGCTTTTAAAAGTCAACATATAATAGCGGTTCCACTTTAACCGCTATCTAAAATATATTTAAAATTCTAATTGATTATTTCAAAAGGTAATCGATTATATGTTCAATTTTAAGAGCGGTTAAAATGTTAACCGCTCTTAAAAGTGACACATATATGATAGCGGTTCCACTTTAACCGCTATCTAAAATCTCGATTATAACCAATTATTTGAAAATATAATCAATCATAACAGAGTAATTAAAAAAGTAATTGAGTTATAATTCGATTTGTTCCCAATCGAATCCTAAATATATTTTTTGATAAAAAAGTAATTGAGTAATTAAAAAAGTAATATATTTTGATAAGAAAAAAAACTAGTATATATAAATATATATATATATATATATATGTATATAATATTATAATATTTTATTTAAAATTTTAAAAATATTTATATATTTTAAAAATTAATAATATATTTAGATTTATGGTTAAACGTAGTAAAATAATAATTTTAAAATATTATTAAATATTATATTTATATTATTTGTATGGTTAATTTTTATTTATTTATTTGATATTGTAATATATTTTTAAGAAATTAATAATAAATTAGGAGGATAATAAAATTCTTAAAAATTATATGTTTATAAGATGAAATAATATTTTGATGTAAAATTATATTTTTGAAATGTATTTTTTTTCTTATGCTTTAGTAATATTTTGAATGATATATATATATATATATATATATATATATATATATATATATATATATATATATATATATATATATAATGTATACATTAAGTTGATATATCTGTCACTTTTAAGAGCGGTTAATATTTTAACCGCTCTTAAAAGTCAACATATAATAGCGGTTCCATTTTAACCGCTATCTAAAATATATTTAAAATTTTAATCGATTATTTCAAAAAGTAATCGGTTATATGTTCACTTTTAAAACCGCTCTTAAAAGTGACACATATATGATAACGAGTTCCACTTTAACCGCTATCTAAAATATATTTTTGATAACGGTTACTTCTAGAATCGCTATCTAAAATCTCGATTATAACCAATTATTTGAAAATATAATTGATCATAACGGAGTATTTAAAAAAGTAATTGAGTTATAATTCGATTTGTTCGCAATCGAATCTTAAATAGATTTTTTTTATTTTGATAAAAAAAAACTAGTATATATAAAATATATATATATATATATATATATGTATTTAATATTATAATATTTTATTTAAAATTTTAAAAATATTTATATATTTTAAAAATTAATAATATATTTAGATTTATGGTTAAACGTAGTAAAATAATATTTTTAAAATATATTATTAAATATTATATTTATATTATTTGTATGGTTAATTTTTATTTATTTATTTGATATTGTAATATATTTTTAAGAATTTAATAATAAATTAGGAGGATAATAAAATTCTTAAAAATTATATGTATATAAGACGAAATAATATTTTGATGTAAAGTTATATTTTTGAAATGTATTTTTAAATGATATATTTTTGTAATATTTTGAATGATATATATATATATATATATATATATATATATATATATATAAATATAATTTATTTTTAAGTTGATAATTATTATTTTAATGTATACAATAAATAAATAAATATATATATATATATAATTATATATTTAATATATATATATATTGAAATTAATATATGTAATTTTAATTTATGTTATATATATAATTTTTTTAAAATTAATAATATATTTAGATTTATGGTTAAACGTATTAAAATAATATTTTTAAAATTTTTTATTAAATATTATATTTATATTATTTGTATGGTAATATCCGATCGGTAAGCACTTCCTCCTTATTTATGGACAAATATATCCCTCGATAATTAATAATTCATTTATCGAAGGATATATCCCTCGGTAAAACCAAATTTCACAACTATCTTAAATCCGTGGGTAATTT
Source organism: Sphenostylis stenocarpa (assembly GCA_963425845.1). Taxonomy (NCBI): domain Eukaryota; kingdom Viridiplantae; phylum Streptophyta; class Magnoliopsida; order Fabales; family Fabaceae; genus Sphenostylis; species Sphenostylis stenocarpa. The sequence goes on along the minus strand of OY731400.1, from coordinate 60,029,750 downwards.
CTGTCGGTAATTACTCATTTTCCGACGGCTCTACATCCATCGGTAAATATCCGTCGGTAATTCAGAAATTTCTTGTAGTGATTGGCACCATGTTCCACAACTAACCCACTCAGGTACTCCTTGACCATTAAAGTAAAAGATGTCGTGATAACTTACTTTAAATTTAAAAGCTATCACTACTCAAACAAAAGTAAGAAGATACAAGAGGTTTCCAAGTAGTGAGACCCATGTTCTATTTATAGATTAAGAGAATGCATATTGAAGCATCACATGTTGGGTCTTTCAAGGGGGGATTCCTTGGGGAGAAATAACACCAATGAGACTTGAATCAATCATATAAGAGAATATGACATCACTTTTAACCAAAAACCTTGAGACATTAGGTTATGGATCTTTCTCACTTATAAGTTACTAAATTTTCCCATTTCTATCCAATGTGGAACCAAACTCACTTGAATTCTCAATAATCATTCCCTCAAGTGTAATTCTCTTTCACATTGGTACACTTTCCCCTCGAGCGAACATATTTCTTAAGCATGAGTATGTAGGAATGACCTTACTTCTATCATTGTTTTACACAACGAGACTCGCTTGCCTGAAATCCATGTTAGAAAGACTTTCAACACAAGGATCCACAATTTAGGATTTTTCACCTACTCCAAATCGTACTCAATCAACTTGGTCACTACATGAACGATCAATTTTGATACCACTGTCGAGTTTTTCAAGGGAGGATTTACTATGGAGAAACAACACCAATGAAACATGAGTTCAACTCACATAAGAGATTGACACCATCTTCAACCAAAAACCTTAAGACATTATTATGAGTCTTTGTTTGTTACATGTTTCTTAACTTTGTTATTCTTACTTAATATGAGATTTAGACTCACTTGGATTTTTTAACAATCTTTTCTTCAAGTGTAAGTCCTTTCACACTGTTGGGTATTAATTTGTTATTCTTACTTAATATAAGATTTAGATTTACACTTGGATTTTTCAACAATCTCCTCCTCAAGTGTAAGTCCTTTCACACTGTTGGGTATTTTCCAAGAGAGCTAATAATAGGAAGATTCTTACAAATAAGACATAAATCAATAATAAAAGAGAATATGATATCACCTTTAACTCAAAACCCAAGACATTAAATTATAAATTTTTCTTATTTATAAATTATTCAACTTTTCTATTTTTGGTTTAACGTGGAATTTCAAACTCTTCAATTCATAAACATTGCGAACATCAACCCCGAGATATCCATGATCTATGAAACATAACTCAATTCTCAACTTCATTACACCACAAGAAAAAACACATTTAGCGACCGAAATTAGTGATCGATTTAATTCGGTCGCAATTAACAACCGATTTAGCGACCAAGTTCATTCGATCGCAATTTAGCGACTGATTTAGCCATTGAAATATGAGTTGATTTCATTTTTTTATTTAGCGACCGAAATAGCGACCAATAGTTTGCATCGCAAAATTTCGAGTTACTAAATCGGTGACTATTTCATACTAAAATAAAAAATTATTTAGCGATCGATTTAACGACCAAATTACATATTGAAATAGTGACCGAATTGAAATCGGTCGCTAATGAGAAAATAACGACCGAATTGAAATCACTCGCTAATGAATATTATTTTTTTATTATATTTAAATTTTTTTTATAAATATACTTTAATTGTTTTAGTATATTTTTTACAATTTATTTTTTAAAAGTAATTTATTATTTAAAAATAAGTTAATTTTTAAAATATACTTTAAAAATAAACTTTGGTCTCAATATTAACAAAATGAAGATTAACTTTAATTTTAAATTACTAAAATAAAAATATTATTAAAAATAAATGAAATTTATTAAAAATTTAAATTGTAGTAAATTAATACTAGAGTGATATTAACTATTCAATACATTGTTTAAGAAAAGTTTAATAACAAATATTCTTTAATTTATTTTTCAATTGAAATTAAATTATATTTTAAAAATTTATATTAAAAAAATTAAACACATCAAATTATCACATTTTAATTCCTCATTAACTTAATTAATTAAAAAATTACAATTTTAATCAAATTATTACAATTTTATTTTATAATACTTTATTTTCAATCTAATTTTTAAATTTATTGCTTTATTATTATTAATTACTTAACCATGGTTGTTGTCATATCATTGATATACCAAAAAAATTTATATCAATATACATTAGATAATAAATATATTATTTAATTAAATTATTTATAAAAATATATTTATCTTTAGTTAAAATATTTTTTAGTTTAAGTATACTAATTAATATTTTTATTTTTAACATAATTAATAACAAAGATTAAAAATAGACGGCTAGAAAATTTAAAAATTTAAAATTAATCTATTTTATAAATACTAAAAATAAACCATATTTAAATAAATTAAAAATATATTTAAATTTATATTCAACATACGTCCAATTTTGCTCAATAAATTTATAGATCACATTTTGGAAACTTCATCTCTTAAATAACTTCAAAATTATTAACTTTTTTTTCAAAGCCAAGTTTTTCTTTTCAGTTTTTTCAAAAAAATAGTTAATATAAGTTAAGGTTGTGCCTTTTTAAAATTTCAACTTTTTTATATATATTAGATTTTCATTAAAAAATTTCTAAAATTTCGTAAGAAAATAGAGATTTAATTATACTTTTAATAAATATAAGATAATACTAGTTTTTATTTTTAAATATTTATTTTAATTTTTTAAAACAGAGAAACTATAATTTTAGTTTCTAAATACTAAATTTAAAGAATTAAATGTATTATTATTTAATATTTTAATTTTAATATTAAAAATTTAAATTATATTTTATTAAATTAAAATAATTATAATATATTTTTCTACTTTGAGAATTAAAAATATAATTAAACTAAAACTGAAAAATATTATAATACATTTTTGAACTCTTTTTTATAATATTTTTATCATTATTATATTTTTTAATTAATTGTTTTTTTCCTAATTTTTTATAAAGTCAATTTTAATATTTAAAAGTATTTAATATTTTTAATTCTGAAACTTTTTCTCTATTAGCAAATTTAAAAACATAATATACTAAAAAGTATTATACATAATTATTTCATCCAATTTTTTAATAATATGATAAGTCATCAAATTCGTATATAAAATAAATTTAATGATGGATTAAAATAGAACAACATTTATAAGAGACTATTTATTTTTATTTATGATGGATCAAAAGTGGAAATACATTTAAATTTATAATTTAATTTATGAAACACATTTAATTTTATAATTAACGAAAATAATGAAAATCTTAATATAATATGATACTTTTAGTAATGTATTTTTTTATAAATTTAAACTTACTCTTTTTTAGTTTAGTTTTTAAATTTTATGTATTATTATTGTTAATTGATATACTAGAATAAATTTATATAAAAATAGTCTTTATCTTCAAAATTCACTTCTTCAAATATTATCTTTATATTTTTCTACTGTTTCTTTATAGTTAAGAAGGTCAACCTTTGTGCACACACTTAAATATAATATAAAGTAAAGAGTATTTGTTTATTCTATTTTATTTCCAATCTATAATTTGAGTTTTTTTTAAATATATTTTATATTTTTAAAATTAATAATTTTAATGTAGTTATCTAAGTTTTTTATGTGATGATTTTAATTAATTGATATTATCAAACTATTTAATTTGATTTATTATAGTAAAAATCATAAAAATAAATGTTAAAATAATATTAATTATTTTAAATTATAAGAAAATAAATAATAAAAATAGAAAATAAATTATTCTATAAAAGAAGACTAATTATTATAAAGATAAAATAGAATATGGAAGGAAATGAGGATGATAATATAGTAAAAATGATAGAGTTTAAAAACAATGTAGAATGTGAGAAGTTTAAAAAGAAAAGAAAAAGTTAAAAAAGGATATATATATATATATATAAATAAGTAATTATATTAAATTTATTATCCCCTCATATATTATTATACATTATTAGCGTAATTTTAGTTTAATTAAAAATTAGAATACAAATATACTATACTATATTAATATACTATTATATTATAATATTTATAATTTATTTTCATTGTGTATAAATTTATATTGTAAACTTTTTCTTAAATATATAAATATTTAAATATATAAAGATATAAATGTATAAAGATATAAATGTATAAAGATATAAATAAATATATAAAGATATAAATACATAAAGATATAAATACATAAAGATATAAATATATAAAGATATAAATATATAAAAATATAAATTTATAAATATATAAATATGTAAAGATATAAATATATATCTTTAATATTTTGTACATGTAAATATAATTTATATATATACTTTTAAACCTTTTTTTAATATTTGTTTTTCAAAATAAAATATTATTTTAAAACTTAATATTTAAAATTTTAATTTTTTCTTAAATATATAAATATATAAAGATATAAATATATAAAGATATAAATATATAAAGATATAAATATATAAAGATATAAATATATAAAGATATAAATATATAAAGATATAAATATATAAAGATATAAATAAATATATAAATATATAAATACATAAATATATAAATATATAAATATATAAATATATAAATATATAAATATACAAATATATAAATATACAAATATATAAATATACAAATATATAAATATATAAATATGTAAAAATATAAATATATAAATATGTAAATATATAAATATATCAATATTTAAATATATATTAAAATATATAAATATATTTGTATTTATAAATTTTATAAATATATAAAGATATAAAGATATAAATATGTAAATATATGTAAAGATATAAAGATATAAATATATAAATATATAAAGATATAAATATATATCTTTAATATTTTGTACATGTAAATATAATTTATATATATTTTTAAATCTTTTTCTAATATTTATTTTTAAAAATTTAATATTATTTTTAAAATTTAATATTTAAATTTGTTATTTTTTTTGAAATATATAAATATATAAATGTATAAAGATATAAATATATCAGTATATAAATATATCAATATATAAATATATCAATATATAAATATATCAATAAATTAATATATAAATATATCAATATATAAAAATATAAATATATATATATATATATATATATATATATATATATATATATATATCAATATATCAATATTATCCCCTCATATATTATAATTTAAAATTAGAATACAAATTTATTATATTATACTAATATACCATTATATTATAATATTTGTAATTTATTTTTATTGTGTATAAATTACAATACTAATAATTTTTAAAAATTTTAATGATACTTTTTTTAACTTATATATTACAAAATATTTTATAATACTTTAATAAATATAACTTTTTTTAAAATATTTTCATCAATTTAAAGTATAATTTTTAATATTTTTTAGTATTTTTTTAAATGTGAATATCTTTAATATTTTGGACATATAAAAATAATTTATATATATTTTTAAACTTTTTTAATATTTGTTTTTAAAAATATAATATCATTTTTAATATTTCATATTTATATTTTAAATTTTTTTAAAATATATAAATGTATAAATATATAAATATATAAATATATATCTTTAATATTTTGTACATGTAAATATAATTTATATATATTTTTAAACCTTTTTCTAATATTTGTTTTTAAAAATATAATATTATTTTTATAATTTAATATTTAAATTTTTCATTTTTTAAATATATAAATATATTAATATATAAATATATTAATATATCAATATACAAATACATCAAAATATATATATATATATATATATAAATATATAAATATGTAAATATATAAATATATAAATATATCAATATTTAAATATATAAATATATTTGTATTTATAGATTTTATAAATATATAAGGATATAAATATATAAATATATAAAGATATAAAGATATAAATATATAAATATATAAATATATAAATATATAAATATATAAATATATAAATATATAAATATATAAATATATAAATATGTAAAAATATAAATATATAAATATATAAAGATATAAATATATAAATTTGCAAAAATATAAATATATATCTTTAATATTTTGTACATGTTAATATAATTTATATATATTTTTAAACCTTTTTCTAATATTTATTTTTAAAAATATAATATTATTTGTAAAATTTAATATTTAAATATTTAATTTTTTCTTAAATATAAATGTATAAAGATATAAATAAATAAATAAATAAATATATAAATATACAAATATATAAATATATAAATATATAAATATACAAATATATAAATATACAAATATATAAATATATAAATATATAAATATATCAACATATCAATATATGAATATATCAACATATCAATATAGGAATATATCAATATATCAATATAAATATATAAGTATAAATATATAAATATAAATATATAAATATATAAATTTGAAAATATAAATATATTTGTATTTATGAATTTTATATTTATATATTTATAAAAATAATTGGATTAAATTTATTATCCCTTCATATATTATTATACATTATTAACGTAATTTTAGTTTAATTAAAAACTATAATATAAATATACTATACAATACTAATATACCATTATATTATTTTCATTGTATATAAATTATATTGTGTATAAATTACAAAACTAATAATATGTATACTATACTATATTAATATATAATTTGTATACTATATTAATAATATAATATATTATACAATAATATTATTTGTATACAAAACTAATATCTTTATATATAAATATATAAATATGTAAAGATATAAATATATAAATATATAAATATATAAAGATATAAAGATATAAATATATAAAGATATAAATATGTGTAAAAATATGAAGATATAAATATGTAAAGATATAAATATATATCTTTAATAGTTTGTACATGTAAATATAATTTATATATTTTTAAACTTTTTTCTAATATTTATTTTTAAAAAATATAATATTATTTTTAAAATTTAATATTTAAATTTTTTAAGTTTTTCTTAAATATATAAATATATAAATGTATAAATATATAAATGTATAAAGATATAAATAAATATATAAATATATCAATATTTAAATATATATTAAAATATGTAAATATATTTGTATTTATAGATTTTATATTTATATATTTATACGGATATACATTTATTTGTATATAAATATAATTTATTTGTAAGTTATTATTGAAAAATCCTAATAGCTTAGTGGTTGGAGTTTCATTCTCTAACTCTAAGGTACCTAGGGTTAATCTAGTAATAAGTCAAACTTCTAAAAAATATAATAAATAATAAAATATAATATAAAAAGAGGTAGGGAAGTCTTTAGATAAATAGAGAGGAGTTGTAAATAAATATAAATGAAAATGTAAATAAATAAAAATAATTAACTTTGTCATTGATTTAACGATCGATTTAAATTGGTCGCTATTTTTTTAACTTTGTCATTGGTTTAACGATCGATATAAATCGGTCGCTATTTTTTTAACTTTATCACCGATTTAGTGACCAATTTAATATATTAATTTCGATCGCTATTTTGCGACCGAAATAAAAATCGATCGTTAACACATTAGAGACTTTAGCTTTTTGTGATGACGCTTTTCGATCGCTAACTGATTAGCGACCGATTTTTTGACATTAGCGATTGATTTTTTCGGTCGTTAAAATATTTTTTCTTGTAATGTTAAAATGCCATATCATAGTCACATTCTAGAACCTTCCACAAGAAAATTTTCATTGCTTAATGCCTTTGAAGTCAACACCCTATTTGCCCAAATATGATTTTTTTTTTCTCCTCTAAATGACTCTTCGTTTCCTAACACCTCCTTAAGTCTAGAGAGCTGATATATGAATAAGAAGGCGACATCCTATCAGTCAAAGAATGTGAATTTTTTTTTATTTTTATTACAGAACCTCTTCATAACTAAACACCTCCTTAAGTCTCTGAGGCTAATAAGCATGCCAATACTTCTTGACATACCAAATACTTATAAGAACACATGAGTCTTTCATATGAGATTAACAAATAATCAACTTAATTATGTTAACAACACAATCGTACACTCTTTGAAAATATTCAAGGTCCACAAGCCCATTAAGAATACTATATAAATAAGTTACAATTCCAAGATACATGGTTTTTTTTATTGTATATTTATTACATCATAATTATGCTATATGACTTCAGTGATGGTCTTCTTTTAGAGGCATACAAAGAACCTGTGGGCAAGAGAGTAGGAGAACAACATATAGACAAGAGGAAATCCCGTATTAGGAATAAGGGATCTCATAAGGTTAGTGTGCCTTGAAAGAAGAATCGCCACTACACATTCAAACATTTAATGGAAGCGTCTTTCTGTAATACCTATTGTAATAACAACTTTTTAAACAAAATTTAATAATTTTGTTTAGTTAATTCTGGGTTTTTGTTGAAATCAGAATTATATATACGTCTTGTTGTATAGTGTTGGAAAAAGGGCGGAGAAGTTCTCTAGTTTTCTATATCCTCTACAATCTTCCTTTTGGAGTTGTGAGTGAGTGTGAGCGTGGTGTTTTAGTCGTGAGAAATTTTAGTAGAAGAATGAGTTGGTGTTATGCTCTTTGCTATGAAGAGAAGCATTGTGAGAAAAAGAAAGTGTGATACCAGTTTAGGTATAACATTTGGTATCAGTTTGCTGAGAAATGATGGCGACTATGAAGGAATTGGAAGTTAGTATGGATTCTTACAGCTTTTAAGATGACCAAGAAAATCATGACAAAGGATGAGATGTGACTGAATCTGTAGACATGACTATTTCACTACTGGAACAAGCACACATTTTGTTTCCTTCATTTGATGGATCAAATTTTTGGGACTAGAAAGCTAAGGTAGAACAGTTTTTTGAGTTAGCGGGAAACCCTGAAAATCAAAGAAGTCTTTGCCTGTTATTTTCCATGGATGGAAAAACCTTTGCTTGGCAAAGGCATTACATGCAAAATATTAATAATAAAGGAAAATCTTGGCAATAAATCATTAAGGATACATGGAGTCGATTTGATTCTGGTGCTATTGATGATCCTAGCACTGGCTTAGCAAGATTAAAGCAAGAAGGGACCTTATTGGATTATCTTGAAAGGTTTGACATATTACTGGCTCAGGTAGCTATTTCTGAAGATTTGGCTTTGAGTTTCTTTCTTTCTAGGTTGATAGAGGAGTTAGAAAAGTCAGTCAAGGTTCATAGTCCTACAACTATTCATGAGGCGATTCAAATTGCTCGCTTACAACATGAAGTGCTTTAAGTTATGGCACATAAATTTTCAACGAGAACATCACTTAAGTCTGATTTCAGTGACAAAGATGTTTGGTTGTGGTCTGTTGCATCTTCTAGCAATAAAAATTATTTAATTACTACCTTGAATCAGAATCGAAATCAAAGATCTTCAACGTCCATATCAATGACTGAATCAAAAGGTTCAATGAATGGGCCTATCTCTCGTAAACAAATAAGTGAATGGATTACTAAGGAGCTATGCTAGTTCTGTGGTGATAAATGGGATAAAGATGATAAGCAAAAGTGTAAAGTACGGGGTAAGCTGAATGTCATTTTCAGCAAGAACATAGAGTGGTTGAGTTACTGTCAAAATCTGAGGGGAAATTAGAAAATGATATTATAGAGCAGAGTCTAGACTTAATCAAGGATGAAGGTGTTCATATTTCACTGAATGCCTTACAAGGGGTGGTTGGCGGTAATACTTTGTAGATGAAAGGTTGAATTAATAAACAAGCTATGCCATTTTTAATGGATACATGTATACACCGATACATCCTCGTGCTCTTGTGGAATACATGATCTCTGCGTGCTTAACTCCACCCATTGATCCTAAAACACAAATATTTAAATACACCTATTAGTATACATCTCAAATGTAACAGTAACGTAAATATATAGACAAGAAATACTTACCATTCGCTTAGTTATAGTCCAAGCTTCATTAAACATGTAGTTCCCGAATTCTTTTTGATGTGTTGTCTTCCATTTATCATGACAGGGAGATGGACCAATTATATATCAAATTGGTTTGAAACACTAGAGGAAAAGATCTTTCTTATCATGGTCTACTTTAGTCTATCATAATTAGAGTTCTCAACCCGACCAAACTTGACATGCTTCTCCAGATCAACTAAAAAACAAGTTGATAATCTAGCCTGATTTATATTTTAAAATGGACCATAATTTTTAGTTTAATATGATACTATATTAGATCAATGAGTTAAATTTGGCCTCATTAAAAAAATATATTAATGTGTTTATACCAAAATAATTAATTAAAAAATATTTAAATAATAAAATAAAAATATTTTAAAATTTAAATTATATTAATGAAATTAGTTTTTATTTAAAATATAATAATTTAATATATAAATTATGAGATAATGAATTCATTTAATATCAAAATAAGAGTTAAAAATTTATTTTGTTATTATCATTCTTTTTTTAGTAATTCATTGATTTAAAATAATAATTAATTTCCTTATCAACTAATCTATAATCCATATATATATATTTTTTAACAAAATAATTTTATTTTTATTTAAAAAATACTTATTATTCTATAAAATTGGTTGTCCCATTAGCTTATAGTCCGACCTACGCCCATGTATGTTGCAGGTAGCATCAATTGTCCTATGGCGGAGGCCGGGTGGGCCAAGTCACAATCGAATCGTGGCGCTTGGGCTGTTACTCTTAAGTAAAAAGAGTTGCGCTCTGACTAATAGCTATAACTTTTGGCCTAGTGGTAAGCGCTCGATCCTAACAAGTGGTATCAGAGCTTGATTAGATAAGATATTTCTAAACGATCTGTCAAGATGTCTATGCAGAATCAGGTTTACAGGGAAGGAGCCTCAATAAATAGACCACCATTATTTGAAGGAGAAGACTATCAGTTTTGGAAAGCGAGAATGAAAATATTTTTACAAACACTAGATTATGGTGTTTGGGATGCTGTACTCAATGGTCCCTACATTGCGATGAGAACAACGGAGTCTGGAGCTGTTCCAAAGACTTTTGATCAATGGACGCCGGATGAAAATAAGCATGCTCATTATGATGTAAGAGCCCAAAATGCTATTGTTTCTGCCTTAACTCGTAATGAATTTTTCAGGGTCTCACAATGTAAGATGACAAAAGAAATATGAGATACTCTTGAAGTAACACATGAAGGAACAAATGAAGTAAAGCGAGCACGTAAAAACACACTCATCCAGGAGTATGAATTATTTCAAATGCAGCAAAATGAAAGCATCACGAATTTTCAAACACGCTTCACACATATAGTAAATCACTTGAAAGCATTAGGAAAAAGTTTTGACAATGAGGAGTTGAACACAAAGATCTTGAAATCCTTAGACAGGAATTGGCAACCAAAGGTCATTACTATTACAGAATCAAAGGATCTCACAAACATGAATATTGCTACTCTATTTGGAAAGCTGCAAGAAAATGAGATGGAGCTACAAAGGTTAAAGAACGGTGAACAGAATCAAACCAAGACGATAGCTCTAAAAGTAGAAAAATCTTTACAAGACGAAAGCAAAAATGAAGGTAAGTTTTCGGATTCCGATATGTCTCTTTTTGTTAAACAATTTTCTCGTTTTATGAAGAATAAGAAAAAGAGACAGCAAAGAAATGAGAAAACAAATAAATTTCATTGCTATGAATGTGGAAAACCTGGTCATATCAAACCAGACTGTACAGAACTTAAGAAAAAGAAGAAAGATGTGAAAGAGAAGAAGAAAGAGAAGAATGATACCTATAAGAGCAAACACAAAGCTTATATTGCTTGGGAGAATAATGATTCTTCCACAACACAAGAGAGTTCTTCCGAAAGCAGTGATGGAGAAGAAGAAACAAATCTTTGCTTGATGACAAAAAGTGATGATGAAGCCTCATCACAGGTAAGTAGTACAAATTCCTTAAATGAATATGATGAGTTATTTAAAGAATATCAAGATATGTATCAAGGTTTTACCAAGTTATCTAAGAAATACAATGCACTTAGACAAAATTTTAATGCATTAGAAAATACTGTTAGTATTCTTGAAAAAGAAAATGAGTGCTTAAAGAAAGATGTTGAGAAATTTAAAACTTTGTCTAAAAATAAAGAAGTTGCTAAACCTTGTGAAAATTGTAATATTTTGGAAAATGAGATTTTCAAGTTAGAGAAAATAATAAGCAATTTTTCAAAATCTTCTGAAGATCTTGATTCGATATTAGGTTATCAAAGAGGAAATTCTAGCAAAGCTGGACTTGGTTACAAACCCAAAGAAAGTTTAGAACCTCATAAAACTATTTTTGTGAAAGAGTCAAGGAAAACAGATGTGAAACTAGTTTCAAAAACTTTAAGAAACGCATTTAGACCTTTTCAAAGAAAACCAACATGTTTTTATTGCATGAAATTAGGTCATACATCAAATAGATGTTACATAAAACATTTTGGCATATCTAATGGCAAATATGAATGGGTGCCTAAAGGAACAAAACATTTATACATGTCTAGATGATAATTTGAGCATCTAATTGATTATTAGAATCATAATTTTTTTCTTGTTGCAATAATCAATTATGTTGACCAACTTTGAAATTTGAAAGTTTGAATTTTGAAAAATTGAATTTATGAAAATTTGAAATTATAAAGTTTGAAATCTTGTAATTTTAGATTCTTGAAATTTGAAATTTCGCAGTTTGAGATTTTTTTAAAAATTTGCAGTATGAAATTTTTGAAATTTGAAATTTTGCAATTTGAGATTTTTGAAATTTGAAATTTTGCAGTTTGAGATTTGTTTGCAATATGAGATTTTTGAAATTTGAAATTTTTACAATTTGAGATTTTTGAAATTTGAAATTTTGTAGTTTGAGATTTTGAAATTTGAAATTTTTGCAGTTTGAGATTTTTTGAAATTGAATTTGAATTGGAATTTGAAATTTGAAATTTGGGATTAGAAATTTGAATTTGAAATTTGGGATTAGAAATTTGAATTTGAAATTTGAAATTTGTTGCAATTTGAAATTTGAAATCTGGAATATGAGTGCATTTGAATTTGAAAGTCTGCCTAAATAAGAAGACTACAATGGAAGGAAACTACTCGCATTTAATTCCATTATCTCTATAATCATTTTTTCCCATATCTTTCTCTCTCTTCATTTGTCTTGGGTATCTTAGATATTGTTTCCTTAATATGATATTCTTCTCTATGACACTTTTTAATGCATTATCTTCTCTACCTTGATTTATATACTAATAGGTACACATTTTTTCTCAGTTTCTATTGCAATATTTTTCATAATTATCAATGAAACAAGAAGATATTTTGATGATATTAATCTGTGTGAAACAGGGGGAGATTTTTTTTCTCTTATAATATTTTTCATAATTATGAATGAAACATGAAAATATTTTGATGATATTAATCTGTCTGAAACAGGGGGAAATTTTTTTTCTTATAATATTTTTTAATTATCAATGAAACAGAGGAGATATTTTGATGATATTAATCTGTGTGAAACAGGGGAAAATTTTTTCTTATAATATTTTTTTATGATTATCAATGAAACAAGGGGAGATTTTTTTGATGAATTAAAATCTGTGTGAAATTCTTTCTTATCTAAATTAAACGAGGGAAGTTAAGAAAAATATTTGCTCATATGAGTTAGGGGAGTCTTGTTTTTAATATATCCAGGCGAGATTAAGAGACTCGACACTTGATACAAATCTGTACTAATCTTGAGCTGACTATATAGAGTAAAGCATTTTAATTCATTTCAGGTGTTTCCTTGATCATCATAAAAAAGGGGGAGATTGAAAGCAATGAGGGGGAGATTGATGGAAATGTTTCTGCATTCCCAAGAAATGATTTTGATGATGATTCAAGTCAACTACATTCAAGTCAACACCATTCAAGATGAATTTAAGGACAAGCTGAATTTATGACATAGGTGATAAAAATGATGATTCAAGCAAGCCCAAGATGATTCCTGAAGACTAGATAGAATCTTAGAATACTGGAAATGGAGGTACAAGTTGATGAAGTAATATTATGCATAAGCCTCCAAAGCACAAGTGTGATAAAATTTATAACATGATATTTTTCACTGTCATAATTAATTATGATGCACCAGAAATGGAAAAAATGATTCTCTCTATCATAATTAATTATACTGGTAATATAATCAATTATGACAATTCAAATTTGAAAAATATATCCGTTTTAAAGAATAAATGTTTTTGAATACATCCTGATTTTCTCTATGATATTATTAATGTCCAACGGCCATTTTCTGATGCTATTTTTCTATTTAATTATGTTTTGATGAAAAATAAAAAACACACAATTACAGAGTTCGAAAATACAATTTACATTCAATCAGTTTTGAGAAAAGAATTATGTGCAGGGCAACAAAGATATTTTACACCTTTTGAGAAAACCCTCTTCTCTACTGTCTTCTGTGCTTTCATTGTTAATCACACTTGTTCTTGGAGATTGACATCTATTTTAATTTGTGTATCTATTCACCCCCCTCTAGATGCCATTTGTCTAACAAGTGGTATCAGAGCCAAGGTCACGAGTTCGATTCCTGGTGGGCAATTGTTAAGGGGGAGATTGTTGCGGGTTGCACAATTGTCCCGTGGCGTAGGCTAGATGGGCCAAGTCACAATCCAAGTGGGATTCCTCGTAGGACAATTACTGAGGGAGAGATTGTTGCAGGTAGCATCAATTGTCCTGTGGCGGAGGCTGGGTGGGCCGAGTCACAATCAAATCGTGGCGCTTGGACTGTTACTCTTAAGTAAAAAGAGTTGCACTCTGACTAATAGCTATAACTTTTGGCCTAGTGGTAAACGCTCGATCCTAACAATGTAGACCATGACCTAAATGAGTCAGACCAAAATAGGTCTGATTCAATTTAGGCTATAATTTTTACTTGGAAGACATGATGTAATCACTACTATAAAATATGCTTTCCAAGTCACGATGTTGAAATTAAGAAAATTGTCACTGACAGGATTCGAACCAATTACATTAATGTTAGAGGCTAATCCTCCAACCACTAAGCTACTAAGATTTTCTAATAATAATTTATAAAATAATTATATTTATATACAAATAAATATATATCCGTGTAAACATATAAATATAAATATAAATATAAATATAAATATAAATATAAATATAAATATAAATATATATAAATATATAAATATAAATATATAAATATAAATATATAAATATAAAATATAAATATAAATATATTTTTATATTTATATATTTATATATTTATATATTTTGATATATTTATATAGTTATATATTTACATATTTATATGTTAGATGTGAGGGCGCGTTCGAGGGTGAAAGTGTGTATCGAGTGGATTTTCAAAATTTGATGTCAAATTTGTGAGCAAGTCTCTTTATATGAGTTTGTAATTTAATGATAGAATATAATCTTTATAATTTATTTATATAATGATATAAAATAATTTTTTTCTTTATTTACTTTTAAAATTATTTTTTAAAATTATTTAATTTAACAAATTATTATAAATTAATCTATGCCTGCAAAAAATAATTATTAAAAGATTATTTTGAATAATTTATAATAATCTATGTTAGGAAAAAGTTGTTTTATTAATAATCATAATTAGATTAAATTTGGTATCAAATTTTGAAAATCCACTCGACAACAGTTTCACCCTCGAACGCGCCTTCACATCCAACATATAAATATATAAATATGTAGTTATATAAATATATCAAAATATATAAATATATAAATATATTTGTATTTATATATTGTATATTTATATATTTACAGAGATATACATTTATTTGTATATAAATATAATTTATTTATAAGTTATTATCAGAAAATCCTAGTAGTTTAGTGGTTGGAGTATCAGCCTTCAACTCTAAAGTATTGAGTTTGAATCTTGTTAATGACAATTCTCTTAAAGTAATATAATAAATAATAAAAATATAATATAAAGGGGAGGAATGACCTCTAGATAAATAAAGAGAAAGATTATACATTTTGTCAATATATTTGTTTACATTGAAATTACGTAAGTTAAAATTTCATACAATGATGGTTTGCCATATCTAGTTCTTGATAGTCTATGAAACATGATGTCAATCATCAGTCAAAATACCAAACAAGGCCATAATAAGTAGTGAAATTTCTACTATGCTCCGCTAAAGTCTTGCCCATTTGCATATCAAACTATGAATACTCTCTTATCAACACTAAAACTAATAGTAAAATCTTTGAGTCTAGTCACACACCTACCATTTTTCTAGGTAGATGATTAACTCAACTCTCCCCATTATATAAGAGGGAGAATATTATATAGATCAACCATATATATGTTAAAAAAATAAATTATTTTAATATAAATTATAGATACACATAATGAATTATTATATTCTAAAGTTGGAATTTCTCCTACAATCCTTTTTTATGGTCATCATATGTGACATTACTTCAATATTTTGCATGGTGCTTTTTCCATCTTCAAATTTTGTATAAAATGAGTAATTATTATTTCATACTCACTCCAACATATGAGATTGGCCCTAAGCTCACATGTTAACCATTTCAATATATTAGGAGTTGGTATTGTCATTTTGAATTTTCTCTTTGAACCACTTCAAGAAACTTATGTTATGCATGTTAATCACTTGTTTCTCAAGTATTCGAAGATTATTTTTCTTCACAATATCTTTATGAGAAATAGGAAAGGTATGACTTCATCAATATTATTAAGAATATAAAAAAGTACTTGAAGAACTTCATGCCATGTCAACATTGTAACTTTTTCACTTTGAGTACCCTTACCAAGAACTTTTCCATGGTAATGAGACTTAGGTACTACTACAACTTCAATTTCTAATAATTATTTTTATACAAAACTCAATAACTTCCTCTATAATATACCTTTAGTAGATGCTTTAGGATGTTACTAGTTCTTTACATACCCTTTTCCACCTTAGGAATACTAGACCACAAACTCTAACTTTTGTAACTAAATGTACCATTAAATAGACTTGATATTGAAAATAATAAAGAAAAATACATCTTTAATTGACACAAGATAACCACTACCTCATTCTCTAAATGATCCAATTTTCGATGTTTTGGTTTTACTACATAATACTCTAAAAAAGAAGCATAATCTAGTTAAGACATATTTGACATTCTAAGGCAATATCCTTTAATAGTAACAAGTGAAAACTATTTTATCAAAATACACACTCATGAGCCTTTAATCCAAGTAATTTCAAATATTTCATTGACATAAGACTCTTTACATTAGAAAAGTAATCTTGTGAAATCTTCGTACCTCGTAAAAGCTCCTAAATACTTCTTTAGTCTTATTCAAATAACGTGGGACATGCCAAAAATAAATATATTCGCTTACCATGATAGTCTGGAATTAACTATTCTCTTATACTCATTTCAACTATGTTCAAATAAGCATTGATCTTAGCTTTTTCCTTGAATATTAAGAAGTGTTTTAATAATATTGTCACCCATGTTCTTCTTCTTTACATGCATGACATTTATATAATGTTTCACATCAAGCATTTTCTAATAAGAGATCCTTTATTCCATATATTTCTTCTTGCAGTTTGCTTTTGTGTCTTTCCAAGCACAACTTGTATGTCTTTTCCTTATTTATATATTTGTGATCTACTTAAACCCATCAAAGCTACTTAATTTTCTTGACATATATTCAATATTTTCTTAATCTAGGAAAATAATGGTTAGAATTGAGAAATTTCCTATGTTTCAAGGTACAATTTTTTCCTTCCATTTTGTACACGCTTCACGTGTAAGACAAGCTTTGTGACCCTCTTAATATTATATCCACTAAAGTTATCACTGAAAAATAATTTATTGTACAAAATAACATGACACATTCACTTATATACCTGTTTAGCACATCAATTCCTTTCTCTGATATCTGTTCAAATATTCAATCAGTGGGTTTAAATAAAAGAATTTGATAAGAGAAACATGGTTAAAATTTTATTTTCTTGCCATCTACCCACAAGCACGGAAAAAGGAGGATATATCAGACACGCAGAGAACAAGGTAGAACAAACACATAAAAGAGGGAAGAATAAGATAAACCAAAACGAAGGGGAGAACAAACAATCGCAAACAGAATTTCAACCTACAATAATTCCCACGAACCATTTTAAAGACGGTTGTCATTATTACTCCCTTTCATCATATGCTTTCTTCGACTGTTTGATTGTATATCCTAGGAACCATTTCTGAAATCAGTAGTCACTATTACTCCCTTTCATCATGTGCTTTCTTGTTTTGCTTGCTTTTATATATTCCCACGAACCTTTTTGAAGATGGTAGTCACTGTTACTCCTTTTCATCATACGCTTCCTTGCAGTGCTTGCTTGTATTTAAGAGGATTGTTTAAGCTTTTGACGCCTGTAACTAAGAGGTTTCTCCGTTAAGTTGTTTTTTATTTATTTTTTAATCAAAAAAGTGATTCAAGGGTCAAAATAAGAGGCAATGTGTAGGCACTTGTTTTGTGATCGTCAGAAGATATTGGGCCCATGCTCTATTAAACCAATAAATCAATTTATTTATTTATTTTATTTGCAAGATTACATAATTTATTTTTATCATCCTCTTAATCAAATCATACGCCAAACTTAAATAATTTTTGTAAAGATGAGCCCATTTATTTGAGAAGTTTAAATTTCTAACAATTTTTTTTTCTAAATTTTTGCATTTCTTTTAATGTTTACACTATACTTAACATTGTTTTCTTTCCTCTCCTTATTTGTCCTCTCAAATACATGAACATAAAATGTGAAAATTATTTTTATAAAGATAAAGTTTGCATTTATTTTTTAATATTAAACCATCAAGTTGTAAAAATATAAGGATTTTAGTGGTAATTAGTCTCAATGCTTTCCCAAATTAATTACTATTAGAATATATTTTTTTTAATTTGGTAATTTGGTTGTTTGAGATTTTCATATACATTTTTAACTTGTTTCTTTTAAAAGAATAATTTAATCTAATTTAATTATATTATTATCTAAAATTACTTTAGATAGATGTCTGATTTGGTTATAAAAAAATAACAATTACTTTGAATTTAATTTTAATTTAGTATTTATAGAAATAATTAAATTAAAAAGATATGATACTCACAAATACTTTACCGATTATTCATTGCATTTGGAGGTGCATAAAACTAGAAGTAATATAAGTAGAGTGACAAAATATTAAAAATGTTATCTTTTATTTTAATAATAATTTTAAATTTTAAAAATTACATATTAAAATATAATAAGATATTATTTTATTTATTTTTGGGAAATAAAATAAATAATTTGAAGTTATTTAACATTTTTATATCTAGCCAAAGATAATTATTTTAGAATGATTGTTGAAAGTACTAGTACATTCCTTACGTATAAATGACTTTTGAATTTTTATAAATCATTTTTATAAAATATTTTTTCTTTTGATATTTTTTTAAAATAAATATTGATGACGACTTCATTTTTTTTTTTTTAGATATATAGTTTTTATCATCTTATCACGTCCATGATGGTAACAATATATTACACATTAGATAGAATCTTTATAATATCATATTTAAGATTACCATTTATTTGTTTATATTTACATCATGGACGCAAATGTACTTTTTCACATGCTTTCCAATATAACATAGGATCATTTTGACATGTGTGAATTTTATACTCGATATTCATTATATACAATATCTTCTTTGCATCATAAGTAGGTGTTGGTAGCCTTTTATCTTCAAGAAACATTTCATTAAACAACTTTTATCAGTCACCCATTTTTTGTTTTTATGTTGAACAATTTTAATATTGTCAATAATCTTATAAAGCTAGTACTAAAAGAATATTTTTCTCAATTGATCTCATTCACTGACTTAAAATAAATATAATGTATAAGTCGTAATCTTAGAAAATTAATTAGGTAACTAATAATATCAGGTATATATTTAAGAAATTAATTATAAACTAAATATATGTTTATTTAAAATATAATAACAAAATATAGTTACATATATCTTAAGACACCCCGTAGTCAAAGTAGGAGGACGACGGACACTAAGACTGTCCCTAAAATCATCAAATAACACATATGAAAGTCCCTTAATTAGTAAAGATGTTCGTGATATGATATCGTGAAAGCACATGAAGAACTCGAACCTGACCACATGCAACCTTTTCCCGTATAAAATATATATCCATTTCAATATGTTTGGTACGTTGATATTGCATCGGGTTGCCCGACAAATAAATAGTACTAATATTGTCACAATATGCAAGAGTAGCCTTGGTAACCAGACAATGCAATTCCAATAACAAATTTTGAAGTCAACACGACTCAGAAACCACATTAGCAACATCCCTATACTCGGCCTACACTAGACCGAGAGAGTGTAGATTGACGCTTGGAGGACCATGACACCAAGTTGTCACCCAAAAACACACAGTAACCGAGGTAGAACGTCTCATATCAGGGCACCCACCCCAATCATCATCAATATAAGAAACAAGAGATGAGGTCGAAGATGAATTGAGATGAAGACCAAGATCAAGTGTACCTTGTAAATATCGAATAATGGATTTGAGAGCTTGCATATGGTCCACCCTCGGATCATGCATATATAAGCACACCTTAGTGTTAGTGTCAACCGGTGTTGGAGGCGACTTGCAAGAAGACATACCGGCCCGGTCAATAATTGCTTCGGCATATTTAAGCTGTGAAAGGAACATACCACCCTTATGCCGGGTCACTACAATGCCAAGAAAATAGTTCAAAGGACCAGGATCCTTCATAGCAAATTCCGAGCTCAGAAGGTTCATAATATATAATCGGAGAGCATGAGAAGAGACAGTAAGAATAATGTCATCAACATAGAGCAAATTGTAAGCCATGTGCGAACTCTTTCGATAAATAAATAATGAGTGGTCATATTTTCTATTTGAGAAACCAAGAGACACGATATAATCAACAAACTACTTATACCAAGCACGAGGTGTTTGTTTAAGCCCATATAATGACTTACGCAAACAACACACATAATCCGGATGAGTACAATCACGATACCCCAATGGTTGATGCATATAAACTGTTTCTTGTAGCTCACCATGAAGAAAAACATTTTTGACATCCAACTGATGTATGAGTCATGCCTTTGAAAGAGAAATAGAAAGAACGGTGCAAATCATAGCTGGTTTTACTATTGGGCTAAAAGTTTCACCACAATCAAAGCCAACTTGCTGAGTTTTCCCATTACCTATAAGACGAACATTGGAAGATGTCATGTGAGAGGTAGTTTCGGTGTCCATGTACCATGATGGATCAAGGGGACTCAAAGTCATAATATGCATCATCGCTTCAATATTTGTAGGAACATCAGAAGTAGATTGCTCATTCTGAGAGGCCATGTAAGCCTGTTGTCAGCATGACCCTAGAACGTCGGGCTATTATTATTGTCTCTATGGTGTTGGACCCCATACCCACCCCTGGTTTGGATATGGACATGGAGGAGACCATTGAAGCATCTAGTGGCGGATCTTGACCATTGATTTTGGAGGGGCCAAATAATATATTATTAATAAATAATAAATAAATAGAAAAGGAAGTAAGAAAATGAAAGGGTGAAAGGATAAAATTGTAAATATATACTTAAATATATTAAATGATCATTAAGTTTGAGGGAGACAAAATCATAAATTATATGAGAGTTACCAAATTGAAGAGGGGCTGGGAGGATAAAATTGTAAATATACAAGTAAATATATTAAATGTTCATTAAGTTTTTGGGGTGTTTCTGGTGGAAATTTTGGTCGATTTTGATTTCTTAGAGACTTAGATTCTAACCAAATTTCAACCACGTAGATTCTTTTTACTTAGGCTAGCAAACAATTTTCAATCAAAACATGTATGAAAATAAAAAACGTCACAGTATCGAGCCGAGTGAAAGATAAAGCATGCATGTATATTAAAAACACGGAAAGTGTGATAAAGCATGCATATCGAAATCGAAAGTACTATTTTTGGTATTTTTTATTAAGAAACTCGAAGTAAAGAAAACAGTAAAAAGGTATCGAGACAAAAAACAAAGCAGAATATTAAATTGCAGAGAAATGTAAATGCGGAACCTTAAAATTGCATTAAGTGTAAATGGAAAGGAATTGAAATTGCAAAAATATAAATGGTAGGAACTTGAAATTGCATAAATGTAAATAGCAGGAAATCGAAATTGCAGAAGTGTAAATAGCGAAGAACTTAAACGCAGAATCTTAACTTGCATAAAGGTAAATGACAAGGAATTGAAAGGACAGAATCTTAAAGTTGATAAATGTAAATGACTGATCGAACGTAAAATGCATGAAAGTAAATTACATGAAAGTAAATTACTAGGGAAAGTAAAGAAAACGATAAAGACAATCAATGAAAATGGAAATCCAGAGCACCAGAAATTTCATGATTCGTCGTTCTCCTATAGACTTTTCACTTGTGTTTCTGTTGTCTCTGCCAATTTCATGTTTTCCTTCAAACTTCGCTCTATTTATAGAGTGTCTTTCAGGTAACCTCCTAAGAGTAGTTTAAAAACTGCTACCACGTTCCATGCATGAGACAACTGCTCTCTCAATCTTTGATCTTAGCCACGGTTCAAAAACTGCTACCCATGTGCACGCTAACTGCCTCGATTTCTACCTTAGCCACGATTTAGAAAACCGCTTCCCATGTTCCATGTGAACGTTAGCTGTTCTTCGATTTCCAACTTAGCCACGATTTAGAAAACTGCTTCCCATGTTCCATGTGCGCGTTAACTGTTCCCTCGATCTCGATTCCAAACATCGAGTACTTTGAACTGCTTTCTGACTTTCCATTTAACTTCATACTCAATGCCTTTCATCGATTTTTACTTCCCCATGATCATCAAATTTTCTGTTTTCTTTCGATTCTTATTTCTCGATTTTCCTCAGCAATAGCCATCAAATCTTTTTCTTTCGATTCTCGATTCCAACTCTCGATTTTCTTTAGCAATAACCATCGAATCTTCTTCTTTCGATTCTCGATTCCAATTTCTCAATGTTTGTCTAATACAGGTCATCACATTTCTTCTCTCAATTCTCGATTTAGATTCTCGATTTTCCTATTCATTGAATTCCTTCTTTCGATTGTCGATTCTGATTTTCGATTTTTTTTCCACTAACAAAATGCCCCCTTGAAAGAATAAAATATTTGTGCAAAATTTTGTATTCTTTCAAAAAATATCTATTTCAACTTTTTCCATGAAGTCATTCCAACTTTGATACAATCCAATAAAAAATCGACTCCTTGTGCACGAAAAATCGAAAAACCAAGAAAAGTAAACACTCCCCTATCTTCAAATATCTTGATTCGAAAACTTTTATCGAGAATGCTACAACCTGCTTAAACTTAACTTCTCTATAACCCAAAGGCAAAGAAATTTCGATATTGAGACTATCATTCTACCCTTACCTAAACACTCCCATACATTTCTTATCGAATCAACTAATATCTCCCTCAACCAAAAAAGAAAACCCATCTATCGAACAAACTTCGATTGAAGACTTATCAAAATATCGAACTGTTATTTGAAGAAGATCCATTTTTGATTCTCGATATTCTGTGTATCTGAAGATGATGTCACTCCCTCAAGCCATTCATCTCAACCGCCCGTGATATTGAATAAATCCTTCTTACTGTTATCGATTCATGCCTCGATGACAATCTCCCAAAGAGCTTCGATGCTGAAGTAACATTATACTTTTAATCAATTGTGAATGCTTATTTCCCTTATTCGAGGTTTATAATCTTTTAAGTACTTCCCATTTATCGATAGTACTTTTTCTTTACTATGCCAATCAACAATCGAATAAGCATTGCCCAACAATACTCTAACAATTTCAAAAGGCCCTTCCCAATTCGATGACCATTTTCCATAACTTTTAGACTTCTTATCCATCGACAAAATCATTTTCCAAACTAAATCACCTTATTTAAATATTTTCTGTCGAGCTCTCTTGTTATAACCTCGAGCAATCTAATTTTTTTGTAAGATAATATTATTCAACGCTTGCAATCTTATCTCATCGAGTTCATTTAATTCATCATACATCAAGTTCCAATAATCACAGTTGGGCAAATCATTTTGTTTTTGTATTCGAGTTGACTCAATATTTATTTCGATGGGTAAAACCGCATCATGCTAATAGACTAACTTATATGGAGTATTCTGCAGGGAATCTTTCGGCGAATTTCGATAAGCCCACAAAATCCGTAATAACGTTTCATGCAAACATCTTTGGTTTATTACCGACATGTGTCTTGATTAAACCAATAATTATTTTATTAATTGCTTCAACCTGTCCATTAGCCTGAGCATAATATGGAGTTGATGCTAATAATTGAATATTTCTCGATTCATCATATCTAACCATATTCTTACTAGTAAAAACTGTCCCTCTATCAGTGGTAATAGACTGTGGTATCC
Organism: Sphenostylis stenocarpa; assembly: GCA_963425845.1. NCBI lineage: Eukaryota > Viridiplantae > Streptophyta > Magnoliopsida > Fabales > Fabaceae > Sphenostylis > Sphenostylis stenocarpa. The sequence continues at coordinate 60,005,107 of OY731400.1, read as the reverse complement.
TAAATCGATAAACAATATACTCTTCAATGAAATCAATCACATCTTGTTGATTGACATCTTTTAACGGGATTGCTTCCACCCATTTTGAAAAATAATCGATAGCTACAATTATGTATCTGTGCCCTTTCAATGACTGTGGAAAAATTTGACCAATTAAATCAATGGCCCAACCTCTGAAAGACCATGGTTTGATAATTGAGTGCAATTCGCTAGCAGAGACTTGTTGTATAGGACTAAACCTCTGACATTCCTCACAGGACTTAGCATATTCGATACAATCTTTTAAAATCGAAGGCCAGGAATATCCTTGTCGAGTTAACGTCCATCTCATTTTTTGGCCTACCATATGTGCACTACATATTCCATTATGTACTTCCGCCATTGCCAAATAAGCATCGTCATTCCCTAAACATCTAAGCAATACTCCATCGATACCCCTTTTATACAATTCATCATTAAACAACACATATTTTACTGCTCGATATTTAATTTTCTTATCGATTCTCCTGTTTAGATTTTGCAAATAGTCTATAATTGATTTTCTCCAATCCTGATCATCTAAGTTATTAATTTTTAAAATTTCCCTTTCTTGGGGTAATTTCCCTTTGATTTGAATAATCTTTTGTAAATTTTCCATAGAAATTTTATACTTAGATGCTATTTGCACTAAATCATTGGCTTCTCGATTAAATTCTCGAGGAATATATTCAAATATTATGTCATCGAACATTTTACTCAAAGTAATTACTTTTTCTAAGTATCTGAACAAATTAGAATTGATACATTTGTATTCTTTTCGAACCTGTTTGATCACTAATTGTGAATCACCTCTTACAATTACCTGTCGAACTTTTAATTCAATCAAAGTCTCGAGACCTGTAATCAAAGCTTCATACTCAGCTTCATTATTCGAGCAAGTGGGTTTAATTTCAAATAATAACTTAGTCGGGATATTATTCGGCGAAATAATAAGAATTCCCACTCCTGACTTGTCCGATGTACTCGATCCATCGAAATACATTATCCATTTGCTTATTTCAATGAATAAATTATCAATCGAGTCAACTGTATGGTCTGTCATAAAATCAGCGATAACTTGGCCTTTTATCGATTTCAAAGAATCGAATGATAATGAAAACTCTGTCAAAGCTAAAACCCACTTTCCTATTCGATTATGCATAATAGGCTTGGACAAAAGAAACTTCAAAATATTATTTCTGGAATAAACCACCATATCATGAGGTTTCATTACATATTTGAGTTTCGTACAAGAGAAATACAAACACAACCCTAACTTTTCGATATCATTGTATCGAATTTCAGCATCGTTTAATATTCTACTTAGATAATAAATAGCACATTCCACACCATTCTTATCCTCTTGTGCTAGTAGACTGACTATAGTTCGATCTGATGCTGATACATATAATCTCAATGGCTTGTTCCTCATTACTGGTATCAAGATCGGAGGATTCTTCAAAGTCAATTTAATCTGCTCAAAGACTTTCTGATGTTCCTCCTCCCATTTGAAATCTGCTTCCTTTTTCAACTTTAACAAAGACGAAAAAACATAAGTCTTACCAGCCAAGTTAGAAATAAATCGTCTTAAATAGTTTATTTTTCCCAACAATGATTGCAATTGCTTTTTATTCTTTGGAGCAGAAGTGTCTAATATTGCTTTTGCTTTATTTTTATCGATCTCGATCCCTTTTTCATGTACTATGAATCCTAAAAATTCACCAACAGACACACCAAAGGAACATTTCAAGGGATTCATTTTTAAACTGTATTTCCTCATTCTTTCAAAAGATTTCCTTAAATTACCTAAATGTTCATGCTTTTTCTTCGATGCAACAACAATATCATCTATATAAACCTGCATGAAATCATTAATCAAATCATGAAAAATTAAATTCATTGCTCTTTGATATGTTGCCCCGACGTTTTCCAATCCAAATGACATCACTATCAATTCATAAGTACCCAATGCCCCCGGGCATCGAAAAGCTGTTTTAGCTATGTCATTTTGGGCAACAAAAATTTGATTATAGCCTGAATATCCATCTAAGAGACTTAAAATTTAATTACCAGCTACTGCATCTATTAGCATATCGGCTACTGGCATAGGATATTCGTCTTTAGGAGTTGCTAAATTTAAATCTCGATATCAATGCATACTCTCATTTTACCATTCTTTTTAATAACTGGAATAATATTAGAAATCCAATCAACATACCTGGCAGTTCTGATAAATTTTGCGCTAAGAAGTCTCTCGATTTCTTCTTTAATCTTACCCATCACCTCAGGTGCAAATCTCCTCGGAGCTTGTTTTACTGGCTTCTTGCCCTCTATGATAGGTAATTTATGCTCGACTAGACTTCGATCCAATCCAGGCATTTCTTCATAATCTCAAGCAAAGTAGTCTTTATACTCTTCTAGTAATGAAATCATATCTTTTTTCATTTCTTTCTCGAGATACCTACTAATATAAGTATGTTTTCTTTCCTTTGTACTTCCCAAGTTGATCTCTTCTAAAGGATCTTGGGCCTCGACTTTTTTGTGATTCGATGTGATGGATCTTTCAAAACCTAAAGGAGAATTATCGTAAATGCAATCGAGTATAACTTGATCACTTTTATTTGCTACTACTGTCGAGTAGATTGACTTGTTTATTCCTACCCTATTACTACTACTGTAGACCCCAAATCTTGTCCCGCCTCAAAATAAGACCAGAAGACCTCCTATTCGAAGATGGACGAAGCCTAAAAAGCCACTAGGAGAGACTATTAGGCCCCATGTTAGAGTAGGAAGGATTTTCTGTATAAAAATAAGGATTTTTGCCTTCAGGGGTCGAGACCGCCGTCTCGCTTTTCAGGACCGCCGTCTCGCCATTGCTGCAAGTCGAGACCATCGTCTCGCCACTTGCCAATGGCGAGACCCCCCCTCCCGTTTGGCGAGAAGGCCCTCTTGTCTTTGGGAAAGTTGATATCGTCGTCTTGCCAAACGAGACGACGGTCTCGCCACTTTTGCAAGTTGAGACTGTCGTCCCGAATGGCGAGATAACCGTCTGGACCTTGTCAGACGAGACGGCCGTCTGGACCTTGTCAGACGAGACGGCTGTCTCGACCTGATAGGCATGAATCCCTATAAATAGTGAGCGCCCCCCCTCATTTCACACAGTTCTTCCACTTTCCCTTCTACACTTTCTTCAAATTCTCTTCCTAGAGTCCCTCCGAAGTATTTTCGGAGTTTCTGAGAGTTTTAGAAAGCTTTTTATAGCGTTTTGAGAGAGTTTTCGGCGTTGTAAGAGAGAAGGGCTGCCAAAACACACCCTATTTTTCAAGAGTATTAATCAAAAGCTTGCCTCGGAGGTTTCTTCATTCTCTCCTTCTCTTTTACTGTCTTTATTTTCATGATTAAATTGCGTAATAGACATTAGGGCCATGTAGTCATTATTTTAATTCCGTAAATAAAAGGGTAAAAGCGTCTTTTCAAAAGTTTATTTATAAAATGGATGGCCTATCATAAGGAACCCGAAAGGGGTATCGTAAGGGAACTAACACTTCCCTTACACGTAACTAACTCCCTTACCCAACTCTGGTTTTAACGACCGAAGTTGGTTTTTCAAAAAACCAACGCCTTTTCTTTCCTTTTTCGATGTTTCCAGTAAAAACATCAGTGGCGACTCCATAAGAACCCCTTCAAATTAGTTCTTAGGTTAGCCCAGTTATCGGACAACCTAAGAACACCTTTTCAAAAACCTCACCCCTAGGTTCAACCCGTTTATCAGACAACCTAAAAGCGTTGTAACATCACCCATAAAAACGCGAAAAACAGGAAAGTCAGAACCATCGCGTTGCTCCGACCGCCTCTTTTTGACGGCGGCGACAGATGGCGACTCCACTGGGGAAGCCTAGAGAGTTGATCCCATTTAGTGATGGGCCAGCTTAATAAATAAGCTAAGAAATTACGCTTTTACCCTACCTTGTATTATAACATGTTTTAAATGCTTGGCTTTAATAACTGTTATTTGTTTATGTTTACGCAATTGTTTGAAATAAAAACTGTACACAAACCTTTGCACACAACAATTCCCTCTATAACCGGGGGAAAGTGAGAAATCCATAGGGAGTGGGTGGCAGGTACGGTTCGCTGTAGTGATGGCCTTGAGCCCACCAGTGTGATCGAAAACCACCACTTAAGGTGATAACCTTCTCTTTTGGCACAAAGACTGACTATGACCTTAGTGCTAAGCATGGTCGAAAGGCTGGAGAGTGGGGATCCTATAATGGGGGCACCTTGGGGGTCTTAGCCTTGGTGAGAACAGTTAGAACCTACCTTCACCAATGCACTTTTCTGCAAGAAAACCCTACCTCGTGATTAAAACGACTTCTCGCCAGTTTGTGGATGATTGAATTATGTGTGCATTTGTTTGTTGCATCTGATTGCATAGCATAATCAAACAACAGAAAAATCACAAAAAACATTTTTTGCAATAAACGCCCTTATCTCGGACAGCCTGTCTTTTAGCTAGCCTGACTTCAGGTTCTTTGCAAGCTAAGTAGCCACGCAGTCCGACAGAAGAGATAAGGGACGCTAAACATTATTCTTTCGCAATAAGCCATTTTTATCTCGGACAGTCTGCCTTTTAGCTAGCCTGGTTTCAGGTTCTTTGTAAGCTAAGTAGCCACGTAGTCCGATAGAAAAGATAAAAGGCTCTAAAATAAAATCAAATAAAAATCCAAAATAAATAAAAATGAATGGTACATGGTTCATAAACATTACACTCATAAATCATTCATATAGGTAGTCTACTTTTCCAAGAGAAAAATAAATACACAAATACCATACATCATGTAGAAATAAAACATGATAAATAGGAAAAATAAACACTCACATTCATACCTACAATAAACATCATATTCATAAAACATGCATTTTGGTTTTAGAAAATGGAGGGGACTAGTAGACAACTGAAGAAAGTGGACATTCCCCGATACCATACTGAGAAGTTAGAACGACTTTGCGCGATAATGCCACTAGAGGTCCGCTCCGACTTCGAAAAATCCTATGGACGGATCCTCGACCTGCTGAAGATCTTTGTCGATCCCATTTTTATCAGGGTTCTAGTTCATTTCTGGAACTCCAGTCTGCGTTGCTTCGAATTTCCGCAATTCGATATGGTGCCCACTTTAGAGGAGTACGAGATTATGCTAAAATGACCCAAATCAGCCGGGGTCCGTATCTGCCACGGGGCATACACTCCTGCAGCACAAATCGCTGCCATCATCCGATTGCCATTCCGACAGACTACCCTGATAGAAAAAGGGAACATCCAGGGTTGGAAAGTCTCAATGTTAGAAGACCATCTATCCACTTTGGCTGAAAGGGAAGAATGAGTTGCTTTTAACAAAACCCTGGCCTTGATTATATTTGGAACAATCTTGTTTCCCTTCCATGTCGACACAGTAGATCAAGCCGTCATGGACACTTTCTTCACTTGGGACATGAACTCGAAGAGTCCCTTGCCTGCACTTCTCGTCGACACCTTGCTCTCGGTGGAATTTTGCTGCCAGAAGCAAGGAAAAACACTCCGTTGTTGCTCTTCACTACTTTTTGTGTGGGGAATCACACATTTCTACGCCTCTAGTCACATGGGGATGTTCCCCAAGCCTTTGAGGAGCTTCTCCAAAATCCCTCTCCACTGACGCCTGGCCTCAGAGTGGAAGGACGAGTTGGAACAATGAGACGCCAACCAATTATCCTGGGTCTGCCCTTGGTTCCGACTCGGTCCAGTCCTCATCAGATGTGGAGATTATCCGAACATACCATTAATAGGACTCAGGGGTCGCATAGCCTATTCACCTAGAGTAGCTATGAGACAACTCATGAGGACTCAAACTACAATATCCCGAGGGGAGCTCGGAGGACTGTGTTTCTTCGAAGACCCATGCACGATTGCTAACTCACTAGCCGTGAGAAGAGCGTGGGAGAAACCAGTCTTTATGGGAGATAGAGAGCTAGGAAAAGCTCGAGTAGCTGTCTCCAGTGATTACGAGGAGTGGAGAAGGAAAAGAGGGATGTCTCAACCATCCACTTCACTCGCTACATGTTTGAATAGTGAAGAGCTGCAAACTCAAGTCAACGCCTTGACCTAGAGGATAGAAATCATGGGAGCCCAGATGAGAGCCCTTGAAGAAAGAGAACAAGAATCTATCCTCACCATAGACGGTCTACAGAGGTAATGCAAGAAAAAGGATCATGAAATAGAACGCCTCAAGGATCAATGTGCTGACTCTAATGAGCAAGCTATCCAAGCATCCAAAACTGCTAGAACCAGCTCGGATAACCAACTTCAAGAAATAACCGCCAAATCAGCACACCTTGAGGCCGAATCAGCAAAACAGGCTTAGACGATCAAGGACTTGTTACAAGACCTCACAAGGACTTGGTCAGAAATACGCCAAGAGCGAGAGGCCAATTGGAGACTCAACAAAAGTCTCACTGAGCTATGCTATAAAGAAAGAGATGGGCTAGCTCAGTATGGCCAAGTACTACAAGAAAAGGACCGAGCCCTTGCAAAACTCAACGAACTACAAGCCTTGGTCGTTCATCAAGAGGCGAAGATCAAAGAGGCTCAAAAGTACAGTGAAGATATGAGCCAAGCGGTCCAGAAGCAAAGCGAAACACTCGCTCATGACGTCCAGAAAGCTGAAAGGGAGTTACATAGAGATCAAGACCCGCCTGTGGTCTTCTTTAGGATTTTCCGTTTCTGTCAAAAGTTGCTTCGTAGTATGGAATAGGGGAATGCACACCTTCTACAGATAAATGAAATTTTCTTTATTCAACAATTGTCTACTTGCATGCATATCATTCATTTGCATATTTAACTTCCCCTCCTTCACTCTTAATAAATAAGATAATAAAAAGGAAGGATTAACTGACACATCTTCCAAATAAGAAGAATGGAGAGAAAGCCGCTTTTAATCAAGCTTTCCCCAACGGTCGATCCACCACAGGAGAATAATAAGCCTCGACCATTGGTCCTCAAAACCAACAAGGAAGAGGGGGTAAGGGCACCCGTGCGACTATTTATACCATGTCCTTTCCCCTATGAGTCAAATAAAGTTGTACCGTTGAGATATGGAGAATCTTCACCAATAAAGGAGGACATCTCCAATATAGCCGGCATTGAGGGCATGACTAGAAGTGGAAGAGTCTACTCCTACAAGGACTTACAAGAAGATGCCCCCAAAAATAAAGGTAAAAATAAACAAACCGAAGAAAAAGAAAATAAAGAATCCAAGGAGGAGACAAACGAATTACTCTAGTTTATAAGGCAAAGCGAGTATTCCATTATTGACCAGCTCAATCATACACCTGCTAAGATAACCATGTTATCTCTAATGATGAGCTCGGAACCGCATAAAAATGCCTTGATGAAGGTCTTGAGCGAAGTGCATGTACCTCACACCATATCCCAAGAAAAGGTTGAGAGGAACGTTGGTCACATTACGACAAGTGATCACCTCACCTTTACAGGGGAAGAACTCCCCCTCGATGGGTCAAAACACAACAAACCCTTACACATTTCCATCAAGTGCAAAGAGTACCTCATCGCCAAAGTTCTTGTGGATAACGGGTCATCCTTGAATGTGATGCCCAAGTGCACACTCGACAAGTTAACTATCCAAGGAACCCGTCTGCGCCCAAGCAGCACTATCATTCGAGCCTTCGACGGATCAAAATGAGAAGTAATGGGAGAAGTTAACCTGCCAATCCAAATTGGACCCACTATCTTCAACGTCGATTTCCATGTAATGGATATTACTCCGGCATATAGTTGTCTCCTTGGTAGGCCTTGGATTCATGACGCTAAGGCAATACCTTCAACGCTCCACCAGAAAGTCAAGTTTATAGTGGATGACAAATTGGTCACGATCCAAGTAGAAGATGATATCCTGATCAGTGGACCGTCAACCCAACCTTATGTGGATGCAGCTGAAGAGGCTCTTGAAACATCTTTTCAAGCGCTCGAAATTGCCAGTGTAGAGAGACTTCCCAAAAACACGAAGGTAGCCCGCATGATGATGAAACATGGTTACCATCCTGGCCAAGGACTGGGGGCAGATTCCCAAGGTATGAGGGAACCCCCAAAATTCAAAGATAATCCTTTCAAGTGTGGCCTAGGATATGACCCTACTAAGGGCCGAGCAGAAGGAAGAAAAGGGAAGTCTCCCCTCCGCACACTCAAACAAATATTCCGAAGCGGGGGAATGCAAGCGTCAAGAGCTACCCTAGTCATTAGGAGATCTTTTTCTTCACTTAAGGGATGTAAACCCAATGATTGTTAGAGATTATCCCCCGGGGCTAGCCCGACCCCCGGGCATTTCAGGGCACATATTCCCTCATTAATTAATAAAGAATACACTTCTTACTATCTGCTTCTCTTCTTGCTATTTCATAACTAGGCCTCACAATAACCTTGTCTAAGTAAACAAAAAAGAAAAAGAAGAATAGAAAGCGCGCCCAAGTAATCAAAATTTACCATTGCCATTACAATCAAGCTGGTCGATTAGAAGCACAAAATAAGGCTTTACCTCATCATAAATAAAGTCGTGTTTCGCCAATATTGTGAAGAAAAACACACAACACAAATAAAAAAAAAAGAAAAAGCCCATAGGAGCCAAAGGCCAAAAGAAAAGGGCAAAATACCCGGTAGGAAACCTACTAAGGGGGCTACGCAAAAATTAGGGTCAACCTGGTAGGACACCCGAACAAAAATAAAGGGTAGCCTAGGCAAAAGTTAGGGTTACAAAATAAAGTTCGCTAGGATTCCCTAAACAAAAACAAAAAAAGGAACCTAGACAAAAGATAGGACCAAAACACAATATCCTAGTTCGAAAACCCAAAGGGAGATCTAGGACCATAAAAAGCAATGGAAATAGGCTAAGGCGCAAATTCAGATAAAAGAGAGAAAAATGTTTGCTTAGAAAAAAGCTTAAACACTTAGGCCTAACCTTAACCAGCCATTCTTACAAAATCTTTTCTAAATAAAATTAACCGTCTAAAACACAAGCCGTTGAATTTATTCTTTACTTCTTTTCTCTTGACCCTCACAAGATTATTCTAACAATTAATTTGAGAATATGGAGGCGTATAGTCAACAAGAGGATTGAAACCCCTATAGTGAAGAAAAAAGGACAACATGGCAAGGTGTGCTCTCCAAAAGAAAAAAAGAAAAGAAAAGAAAAGAAAAGAAAACTAAAAAGAAAAAGAAGAGAAAATGATTCTTCGGTCACGTGAAGTCCAGAATGGTACAGCCAAGTACAGTGAAGAACCAAGATCAGAGGACACCCGTCTCTACAAGACGTATTAGTTAAATCCTTCTGAAAAACTAATGAAATAGGCATTATAGGACATCAAACATAAAAAAATTGCATGCATAAAATGTTTTTGAACAAGGTCCTATTTTTCTTAAAAAAAAAAAATTCATCTAAAAAATGAGACCGCCATCTCGTACTTCCATACCGCCGTCTCGACTTTCGTTGAAACGAGAATGCCGTCCCCATTTTGACAAAGACGAGACCTCCTTCTCGCTTGGCGAGACGACCATCTCACCATAGGTCAAAATCGAGACTGCCGTCTTGAAGTTCTAGACGGCGGTCCCGAACCTCGCCAATTCGAGACGGCGGTCCCGATCCTCCAGACGGTGGTCCCGACTTTGACCGAAAATCCTATATATAGGGGTGCCTAGGGGAGGGTCTCAAACACTCTCTCCTATACTCCTACCTTTCTTTCTCCTATATTCGAGCATCTTACCACCAAAATGCATAGAGGAGACACATCCAGAAAGAGAAGGGCTCTTCTGGTCCTAGTAGCTCCACAACCCCTACTCCACAAGATCCAACGCAGCTCTCGCCCCTACACCAGGCCCGCCTGGAACACATCCAGGGGAACACTTGGCACCCCATGTTGAGGCTGGACTTCGGTATCCTCGTCGAGTTTGGGTGGGAAGACGACGTCTGCACCTACCTTGACAACATAGGGTGGCGCTTCCTCCTCTAGCCTCCACCCACTCACGTGTACCCACAGGCGGTGATGGAATTCCTCGCCTCTGTCTCCTACTGCGAGATTCCCACCATGGTGCCGAGTCTCCCATCGATGAAGATGGTGACATACTTCATGAACGGGATGTACTGGACCACCACCCTGGACGAGTTCAATGTATCCATTGGATTCGTCCGACCCGAGGAAGTCCTGACCCGGGAGTACCGGGAGGGCATCTGCCAGCGCCCCGCTACCCTCATCGCCGGCGAAATGTGGGAGGAACTGACCGGGATACACACTTTGCCATCCCTGCTGAAGGGCTCCGCACTCATCCCCGCCCTCCGCATTTGCCACAAGCTGCTGGATGGGACGATCCACGGGCGGAAGGAGAGTCAGGGTACGGTCACCCACCCAGATCTCTTCGCCCTCTACTGCATGAGCCAGGGGCACCGGTGCAACCCCAACTACTTCTTCTTGAAGGCCCTCAAGGACTTCGGGAGCCGCCTCGTGGGAGCCATCCTCATGGCTCCCCTCATCACCCCACTAGCAGAAAAATAGGGGTGCAACGGTAGGGAAGAACTGGCCTCCAACCTTCGACCCGAGACTATCAACGGGTTCGTCCTGGTCAGCATGGGGATGCTGCTCCGCTAAGGGTCCCGGTTGATCCTCCACCCCTCTCTGGAGATAACTCTGGATCTCCGGGACATCGTAGCAATGCAAGATCTTCTGACACCCCCGGAGTTCCAATAACAACAACAACAACAACAACAGCAGTACACAGACGACTTTGCTGGCATCAACTGCAACCTATACGACTTGCGCCAGCAATTCGACCAAATGTCCCTGAGACAGGACCAAATGTCTCTAAGGCAGGACGCCTTCGACACGAGGATGGAGACATTCGGCCAGTTCCAAGAGGGAATAAGGCAAGACCTGGCGATGTTCCGACAAGAACACCTCGATGAAGTTCGAGACCAGACAGAATTTTGAAGGCACATGTACCGGCAATTCCCTCATCCCGGATCGTCTCCCGGCTCAAGTCCGCCGTCTTAGGGATAGTACTAAAAAATAAATGCTGTAACCAAATTTTTTTTATCATAAATAAAATTTTATTTCATCCATTGTTACTCTCCTTTTCGAAAAAGTCAGCGTAGTAAAAAGAAACTATAAGTAAAAAGACTTACGCTCAACCCCGGAAAAGCCAAAATCCGAAATCGTGAGAAAAAAGATATAACCGCGGAAAAAGGCAAGATAAAAAACAACACAAGTCAACCACATTGACCAAGAAAATTTTCAACAACCAACAAAAGTCAAACGACAAATAAACAAGACCATCCCAGCAGCTAAACAAGCTGGATGAACACCAATAGAATCCCCGACACAGACCGGACGACCACTCCCAAAAAAAACAAAGACAAAAAAAAGTATCTCAACACAAGGTGCATGAGCGACTGAGCAGTAAGCCGCCACCACCACTAGTCCTACGCAGTGGACTGTACCAGCCTAGTAGGGGGTTCATACCTATCAACCAGCACACAAGGTGCGCCTGATCGGCGCATGAGCCACCTGAGCAGTAAGCCGCCACCACCACCAGTCTTACGCAGGGGACTGTACCAGCCTGATAGGGGGTTCATACCTATCAACCAGCACACAAGGAGCGCCTGATCTGCACGCGAGCCCGATCAGTAAGTCGCAACTACCAGCCTGATGGGGGGTTCATACTCATCCAGTCCCACGCACAGTGGACTGCAACTACCAGCCTGATGGGGGGTTTATACCCATCAATCGAAGGATCGACTACCATCAGAAGGAGTATCCTGAGGTTCTACCATGTGTCAACCAAAGGGATCGACTACCGTCAGAAGGAGTATCCTGGAGGTGCACAACACACTTTTCCCCAGAAGATCAGCCACCGCAAGACGGAATATCCGAAGGGTAACCGGGCAAGAGGGTCAACTCCTTTACCCTCCAGTCGATCTTCTTGGCACGACAGGCCAACAATCGACTAGTCAGGTAAAGGGGGGGCAGCTGTAGACCCCAAATTTTGCCCGACCTCAAAATAAGACCAGAAGACCTCCTATTCGAAGATGGACGAAACCTAAAAAGCCACTAGGAGAGACTATTAGGCCCCATGTTAGAGTAGGAAGGATTTTCTGTATAAAAATAAGGATTTTTGCCTTCAGGGGTCAAGACCGCCGTCTCGCTTTTCGGGACCGCCGTCTTGCCATTGCTGCAAGTCGAGACCGCCGTCTCGTTTGGCGAGACGGCCGTCTCGCCACTTGCCAATGGTGAGACCCCCCTCCCGTTTGGCGAGAAGGCTCTCTCGTCTCTGGGAAAGTCGATATCGTCATCTCGACCTTGTTAGACGAGACGGCCATCTCGACCTGAGGATAGTGAGCGCTCCCCCCGTCATTTCACACAGTTCTTCCACTTTCCCTTTTACACTTTCTTCAGATTCTCTTCTTAGAGTCCCTCCGAAGCATTTCCAGAGTTTCTGAGAGTTTTAGAAAGCCTTTTATAGCGTTCCGAGAGAGTTTTCGGCGTTGTAAGAGCGAAGGGCTGCCAAAACGCACCCTATTTTTCAAGAGTATTAATCAAAAGCTTGCCTTGGAGGTTTCTTCATTCTCTCCCTCTCTTTTACTGTCTTTATTTTCATGATTAAATTGCGTAATAGACATTAGGGCCATGTAGTCATTATTTTAATTCCGCAAATAAAAGGGTAAAAACGTATTTTCAAAAGTTTATTTATAAAATAGCTGGCTTATCATAGGGAACCCGAAAGGGGCGTCGTAAGGGAACTAACACTTCCCTTACATGTAACTAACTCTCTTACCTAACTCTGGTTTTAACAACCGAAGTTGGTTTTTCGAAAAACCAACGCCTTTTCTTTCCTTTTCCGATGTTTTCGGTAAAAACATTGGTGGCGACTCCATAAGAACCCCTTCAAATTAGTTCTTAGGTTAGCCCGGTTATCGGACAACCTAAGAATACCTTTTCAAAAACCTCGCCCCTAGGTTCAGCCCGGTTATCGGACAACCTAAAAGCGTTATAACATCACCCATAAAAACGTAAAAAACAGGAAAGTCAGAACCATCGCGTCGCTCTGACCACCTCTTTTTGACGGCGGTGACAACTACTTTCTTGGCTCTCTTTCTTTTCATCTTCGTATTTTCTCAATCGAGCCAAGAATTCTTTATATCCTTCATTCATTTTCACCGGCCACTTCGAGGCTAGCCCCCTCTTTGATCATGACAAACCCTTTTTTCTCGTTCATTTCCAGGAAATGCTCCTCATGCATTTTTGAATTAAAGTATTCGACAGTCTCGAAGGTGAATGGTTGAGTGAGCGCCAAATATTGTAGTGACCGAATAGCCTGAGACACGAATGTCATGAACTCGTGCTGGTCTCCTTGAATTATTTCGAGATGTCCATCTCGATTCCACATAAACAACTTTTGATGAGCCGTGGAGGGCACTGCTCTAACCCCATGAATCCATTCTCTGCCCAATAATGCATTGAAGTTGGCATGCAATTGGACAACTACAAAAACAGTGGGCCTCGAATAGGTACCCACTTTCACATCTAAGGCGATCATGCCTTCTGAACTCAATGATTTTCTGCTGAAATCGGAAATCAAAATATTATGTCTGACTAAGTCTTTCAATTTGACACCAAACCTCTTTAACATAGTGATTGGTAGTATGTTTACCGCTGCACCACCATCCACAAGGACCTTATTCACCCTCTGTCCTTGAATCTCGATATTCAGTATCAAGGGTTTCAAATGAAAACTCATTTCTTCTGATGGAGGATCGATAAAAGCTGCGTCTCTATGAGGAGATTCACATGACACTTGCGTCACCCACGTCACTTTTGGTCTCATTTCCTCGGAAAAGAAATCATCCTCCCGATGAATGTCATTTTGTTCCTGAAACTCCTCATACTCATTAACATATTCTGCGGGTAGTATCGATATTACTCCGATCTGCTGTCCATCCCTACTATTTTCATCTTTACCGCCGACAAAGTCACTTACATACTGACCCCTGATCGGTATATTCTGCTCTTCAAAAGTCTTATAATTATTGAACCTTCCCCAGTAAGGTTGGAGCCTTCCCCCTCCCTTCCAGGGCTTTTCTCGAATTTGGAACGTGGGGAATCCAGTATTCAATCCTTCATTGTATGATAGCATATCGAACACATCATTATTTTGAAATCTACTTCCTCCCCGAGGAGGATATGTCTCCTTTTCGACCAATTGCAACTTATTTCTACTGGAACACGAACCAACGGATTGCTGATTTTCTCCCACTGTCATCTGGATTGTTTGTTTTCCTTTAACATTGCAACTCTTCTGTCGTGTCTCCACTTTTTTGATTTGCTCTTCCCTGAAGGCTTTAGCAACCGATCTGTCAAACACCATGCTGCATAGTGGACATAATGCCACGTCTTCATCCTTCTCTTTCTTTCTAGTTAAAAATTTGACAAGCAAATCTTCTGTTCGAGGATAAATTTCTTTCGCAAATTCTTTCTCAAACTCATTTAAGTCGAACTCTATGTCTTCTTCTGACACGTCCATTTTGACATGTGTAAGATCAATGCCTTCAGTAACATCGACCATACCTATGAAGGCTTAATTCACCAATCTAGCATCTTCAGTAATGCCTGATTGAGACTCGACATACCTCACCTGCACTTCCAATGGATTAGTATATACTTTCATCAACATTTCTTCAAACTCTAACCTTCCTTGGTCGATTGCGTCTTTTCCAAATGATTTAGTATCCATTTTTAATTCGTCACTCATAGTTATATCTCCACATTCGATTTGATATCGTGCCACATGCTCGATAGTGGGTTCACCGATTTCTCCGACAAATTTGGTGAACTTGGGTACTTTATATCCTCGAGGTAGTTCTGTCTCAAGAATCATTTTTGGAAAAGGAGAAACAAAGTACGGTTGGTCAAGTGGTCTTAATTCCATTCCTTGGGGAATCATCCTTTGTCCCAACACATGATTGTACTACATCATGTTTTTCTGACTATACATATTTTGAAACCCCCCATTTAAATCTCCGTGAGCATCATTCCTCACATGCTGATAATGATCAGCATTTCGATTTCTCCTTAATAAATAAGGGGGATTAATGTTGATGTTTTGGTTATTATCCTGATTGACATTATTTTCGACCCTCGTTTGTCGAGGTATTGCCAATGCATCCCCGATATGTGTCATTTTATCTGCTAATATCTCGAAACTATTAGTAGTGCTTTGAATTAATGGGTTTAATACTGTAGTCAACTGTTGTGACAACATATTAACCATCTTGAACTTACTTTCATCCATTTGTTATCGAAACACCCCTAACGAATTACTGGAAATTCCAGTACTAGCATTTTCGATAGCATCGAAATTGGATCGATGATAATCTCTATCAAATGCATACCTCCCATGGTCCAAATTTGTTCTATTATCCTGGTTTGGAATTGGAGACATCTGTTGTGTTCCTAAGCTTTGCGCATTTCCTAGATTCTGAGACATTGCTAAATTTTTGGATACACCTACATTCAGGGATACTCCAAAATTTTGGGGCGTTCCTAAGGTTTGAAAGTTTTGGGGCATTCCTAGGTTAAGTCTCAAATTTCATGGTACTGAAGTACCAACCCCATTCATGTTATTAAATGTAAATCCAGACGGCCTTACACTCATATGTGGACCTGCATATGTTGTTACGGGGTTTCCCGTGGTTTACATATTGTTTGACATTATAGTACTAGACCCTAACTGAGTATTGGCTAATGTCCCTGGGCTTTGTTCAGTATTCACGGGAATCGACGCATTCACAGTTGTCGATATTATAGGCATAGTTCCATTGTGAACTTGCCCCCAGTGTTTGGTGGATTCAGACTATTTGGAATCTCACTGTTACTCTGACTATTTGGTGGGTTTTGACTCATTCTTACTATTTATCCACTCCTTAATCTCATACACTTTCGAACTAGCCAATTTTTTGTGTATTTAACACAATGCCCCCTACCTGGCGTGCCAATTTGTTTCTGGTGGAAATTTTGGTCGATTTCGATTTCCTAGAGACTTAGATTCAAACCAATTTCAACCACGTAGATTCTTTTTACTTAGGCTAGCAAACAATTTTCAATCAAAACATGTATGAAAATCGAAAACGTCACAGTATCAAGTCGAGTGAAAGATAAAGCATGCACGTATATTAAAAACACGGAAAGTGTGATAAAGCATGCATATCGAAATCAAAAGTACTATTTTTGGTATTTTTTATTAAGAAAATCGAAGTAAAGAAAGCAGTAAAAAGGTATCGAGACGAAAAGCAAAGCAGAATATTAAATTGCAGAGAAAGGTAAATACAGAACCTTAAAATTGCATTAAGTGTAAATGGCAAGGAATTGAAATTGCAAAAATATAAATGGCAGGAAATTGAAATTGTAGAAATGTAAATAACAGGAAATCGAAATTGCAGAAGTGTAAATAGCGAAGAACTTAAACGCAGAATCTTAACTTGCATAAAGGTAAATGACAAGGAATTGAAAGGAAAAAATCTTAAAGTTGATAAATGTAAATGACTGATCGAATGTAAATTGCATGAAAGTAAATTACCAGGGAAAGTAAAGAAAGCGATAAAGAAAATCAATGAAAATGGAAATCCAGAGCGCCAGAAATTTCATGATTCGTTGTTCTCCTGTAGACTTTTCACTTGTGTTTCTGTTGTCTCTTCCAATTTCCTGTTTTCCTTCAAAATTCGCTCTATTTATAGAGTGTCTTTCAGGTAACCTCCTAAGAGCAGTTTAAAAATTGCTACCACGTTCCATGCATGAGACAACTGCTCTCTCAATCTTCGATCTTAGCCACGGTTCAAAAACCGCTACCCATGTGCATGCTAACTGCCTCGATTTCTACCTTAGACACGGTTTAGAAAACCGCTTCCCATGTTTCATGTGCACGTTAGCCGTTCTTTGATTTCCAACTTAGCCACGATTTAGAAAACCGCTTCCCATGTTCCATGTGCGCGTTAACCATTCCCTCGATCTCGATTCCAGACATCGAGTACTTTGAATTGCTTTATGACTTTCCATTTAACTTCATACTCAATACCTTTCATCGATTTTTACTTTGCCATGATCATCAAATTTCCTGTTTTCTTTCAATTCTTATTTCTCGATTTTCCTCAGCAATAGCCATCGAATATTCTTCTTTCGATTCTCGATTCCAACTCTCGATTTTCTTTAGCAATAGCCATCGAATCTTCTTCTTTCGATTCTCGATTCCAATTTCTCGATGTTTGTCTAATACAAGTCATCACATTTCTTCTCTCGATTCTTGATTTATATTCTCGATTATCCTATTCATTGAATTCCTTCTTTCGATTGTCGATTTCTGATTTTCGATTTTTTCCCACTAAAAGGGGGGCAAAAATCATAAATTACATGGGAGTTACAAAACTTTGGGGGGGGGGGCACGACCCCCCTCAGCTCCGAAGAAGATCTGCCGCTGGAGGCATCCAACCCTAAGGTGGGTAATTCGGTCAAGGTAAAGTCTCCTATTGTGGCTGCTGTTGTGGACTCCCACCAAACTACTGTGGACCGCCACTACCACCTCCTGTATGACCAGATTTACCACCTCTAGACTCGCGACCACCATCACCAAATTTTTTTCCAGAATTCTTGCAATATCCAAATGGCTTCCCATGGTGCTACTGGTGGTGTAACTGGTCCGAATGTGAGAAATTTGAGTCATAAACAGATTAGGGGGCAACCACCATTGCCGACCCCTATCCCGTGGCAACCTCCTTTACCAATCCGGCTTCCTCAAGTGTGACCATCGTTAAGCCTGATAAAATGGAGGTAGGGGATCACTCTGCCGAATTAACTTCCCTACACCGCGATATGCACTTGTGAGACCCGAAACAAGTTGAATGACGAGGCAGCTCTCCGACACCCGTGCTCTAACATTTTTCAACTGATCAACAAGGGACTTGAGACGTTGACAATATGTCAAAGCATTCGAAAAATTCTCCATCTTAGTAGTGGACAATTCGACCTCAAGAGTTACCACGGGAATGTTTGTTGTCTTGGAATATCTCTCTCAACCTATTCCAAGCATCCATGGTCATGGCATTGGGTTCAATAATTTTATGCAACAGGTCATTGGAGATGGTTGCATAAAGCCAGGAAAGAACCTTAGCATCAAGAGTCGACCATAATTCCTTTTCATCCTCAGTCATAGGTATCTTCTCTTTGCCATTGGCAGGAGGAATAATGAAGGACATTACCAAAACGTGAGGTAATTTTAAAAAGTTTCGTCCATGTAGAGTATTGGACATTCTCCATTTCAAGAGTGATGATGGTTCCGTATATTGGAAACCGCAAGAGTCAGATGGAAAGAACTTTTGTTGTCCATCATGATGGTGAGAAGAAGAAGAAAAAAGATAGATGAAGGGGAAGAAGAAGCATAATTGTCCTAGAAATATGATACCATAAAAGAATATTTTCCTTGTCGCTGCCGTCCCTTCCGCGAGGGAGGAGAAACCGTAAAGGCGGTTTGTTGCGACGCGATGATTTTAATTGACTTGCGTTCTTTGTAAAAATAAATGTGGTCATCACTCTTGGAGTGTTCGATAACCGAACTGGCTTTAAAAACGAGGTTTTCGTAAAAAGGGTTCTTGGAGTTGCCACCGATGTTTTTACCATAAACATCAAAAATTAAAAAATAGGAAGGCGTTGGTTTAAGAAAAATCAACTTTTGCCGTTATAAGCAGAGTTGAGTAAGGGAGTTAGTTATATGTGGGGAAGGTATTAACACCCCACAACACCCCTTTCGGGTTCCCTATACTGGAATAATTCTAAAATAGAGATATAAAAATTATGCTTCTACCCTATTTATTCATTGTGGTATTTAAATAACTATCTACATTACTCTAATATCTAATGCACACAAAAGAAAGCAGTAAAGGAAAGCGATAAAAGAGAGAATAGAGAAAAGAACCTCCGAAACGATCTTTTTATAAATTCTTCAAACTTGAGGATGCTTTTTGGCAATCTCCTCGCTCTACAAAGACGCTCCTCCCTCCAACAGAAAAGAAAACTTTAACTCTTGAGTGTCTAAAAGATCACTCAGACTCTGGAATAATGCTCAGAGTCGCCTAGAGGTCTTAGAATGCCTTCTAGGTAGAGAGAAGACTGTGAGAGTGCGTGGAAATGAAGAAATGAGGCCCCTATTTATAGGGAAACGCACCAGGAAATCTGGACGACCGTCTGGCTTCTATGGACGACCGTCCATGGCTGAAAATGAGCATGGACGACCGTTTGGTTATCATGGATGGTCATCCATGGCTGAAAATGAGCATGGACGGTCGTTTGGCCATCATGGACGACCGTCCATGGCCTTCTGGCAAAATTTTTTATTTTTATTTTCTCAGAAAACCCTCCTTATCCTAAATGGAACCTAGAAAATGCTACTAGGGGCCTAACAAAGCCTTGTCCATCTTCGAAACAGAGGATTTTCTGAACTTTATGTAGGACCGGGCAAGATCAAGGGTCTACAGCTGCCCCACTTCACCTGACTGACCGGCCGTTTGGCTAATTGTACCATAGGATCAGTTGGCGGGTGAAGGAGTTAACCCTCTTGCCTGGTTGTCCTTCGGATGCTCCTTTGACGCTGTAGGCTGACCCTTTGGACGACGAATATTGGTAGTGTTAAACAAATAACATCTAGAGGGGGGTGAATAGATGCACAAATTAAAATATATGCCAAATTAAAAATTTATTTTAAGATGTCCAATATTTATTAATTCAATTTTTAATTATCAAATTAAACAAAGATAAAACGAAAGCGATAATATAATCAGAGAGTTAAAAAGGGAGGGATGTAATCACTAAGAGATAGGGAGGAGAAGAGAACATAGTAATTTATACTGGTTCGAGTATTGCCAACCCTACATCTAGTTTTCAGTCAACTCTAATCACAAGAGTGACCCCAATTCACTATCTTTCAAATTCAGTTTACAAATTACAATCAACTCAGCAAAAAACAAACTAATTCAAAAGACAATCACCTCCTTAGAAACCCAATAAGGATGAACACCTCCCTAGAATCCCACTAGGGATGAACACCTCCTCTAAACAAATCAAAGGATGAAAACACCTCCTTAGAATCCCACTAAGGATGAACACCTTTCTAGAATTACACTAGGAATGAAAAACTCCTCCTTTGACACCAATACACAAAGGATGAACATCTCCCTAGAATCACACTAAGGATGAACAACTCCTTTGAATAAATCAAAGGATGAATAACACAATTGATTAACTTAAACCTCTTAAACCCACAAGGGATGAAAGAGTAAGATAAGAACAATCATCCACAAATGATGAAGGTAATAAAAATAAAAACAATCACACATGGGTAATGGAGACAACAAATTGTAGAAGCCTGTAGAATGATAACCTCCAAGAATAAGCGTGATTAACAATGAAAGCACAAAAGACAGTAGAGAAGAGGGTTTTCTCAGAAGGTGTAAAATATCTCTGTTACCTTGCTCAAAATTCTTTTCTCAAAACTGATTGAATGTAAATTGAATTTTCGAATCCTGTAATTGTGTGATTTTGATTTTCCATCAAAACTTAATTAAATAGAAAAATAACATCAGAAAATATTTGTTGGTCATTAATATTTTCATAGAGAAAAATCAGGATGTATTAAAAAAAAATTTATTCTTCAAAACGAATATATTTTTCAAATTTGAACTACCATAATCAATTATGTTACCAGTATAATCAATTATGACAGAGAGAAAATCGATTTTTTCATTTCTGATGCATCATAATCAATTATGACAGTGAAAAATGTCATGTTACGAAATTTTATCACACTTGTGCTTTGGAAGCTTATGCATAATACCACTTCATCAACTTGTACCTCCATATCCAGTATTCTAAGACTCTATGTAGTCTTCAGGAATCATCTTGGGCTTGCTTTTGTCATCATCTTTTTTAGAATGTATATCTAGTCTTCAGGCTTCATCTTGTGCTTACTAGAGTCTTCAATTTTGTTGACTTGAATCATCATCAAAATCATCTCTTGGGAATGTAGGGACATATTTCACATTATCATCAATCTCCCCCTCATTACTTTCAGGTAGTCTTCAATGTTGACCACAGGGTGTTTCCTTTGACCTTGTGGTGATGAGTACGAACCCCCACTTGGTTTAAGTCTCCTTTTGTAAGGCTTGATGAGTATGCACCCCTATCTGGTTTGACGAGTACGAACCCCCGTCTGGTGTGCAGTCCCCTTTTGTAAGACTGGATGAGTACGCACCCCCATTTGGTTTGAATCGCCCACAAGATGTCTTCTCCGACCCTGTGGTTGATGAGTTGTCCGCAGGATGTTCTCTCTGATCCCACAGTTGATGAGTAAGCACCCCCATATGGTTTGACAAGTACAAACCCCCGTCTGGTTTGCAGTCCCCTTTTGTAAGACTGGATCTAAGCCCCCTTTTGTAAGGCTTGATAAGTACGCACCCCCATCTGGTTTGATGAGTACGTACCCCCGTCTGGTTTGGCAGTCCCCTTTTGTAAGACTTGCCCTCAAGGTTTTATCTTTAACCCTATGGTTGATGAGTATGAACCCCCATCTGGTTAGAGTTCTCTTCTCTGGACTGGTCCTCAGGATTTTGTCTTTAATCCTTTGGTCGATAGGTACGAACCCCCATCTAGTTAGAGTCCTCTTCTCTGGACTGAAAAATGTGTGATGGCGACTTACTGAGCTTGATCACGCGCTGACTCCTTGAGAAGTAGTTCTTTCTTGAGAATATTTTGGTTGAATTTTCTGATGTAGTCGTCCGGTGTGCTAGGGATTCTTTATTGTTTTTTGGTTTTCCATTAGCCATCCGACTTTGATTACTGTCGGGGATTCTTAATAAATGCCTCTTGGGTAGGTAGGAATCTACTAGGGATTTAGTTAATTCTGATTGTAGACCCCTAATTTTGCCCGGCCTCTCAATAAAAGCTAAGAAGACTTCCTATCTGAAGATAAAGCTTCGGTGGACGTCTATCGGCATCAATCGACTTCCAAATAAAGAAAGGAAAGCTTTCCGGGAGTCCCAGAACAAAAAATCTGGTCAAAACAGTCAAGATGGCCGTCCTAGAAGTCGGGATGGTCGTCCCAGTCAGCCCAAACGGCCGTCCCACATGCCAGATGACCGTCTCAGCCAATTTTGTTGCTTGGGACGGCCGACCCAGATCCTAGACGGCCGTCCTGGCCTCCCCAGACGTCCATCCCTGTTTTCTGCATCCCAGACGGCCGTCCCGAGCTGTCAGGCTGCGAAAACTATAAATAGGAAGCTCATTTGAGCATTTTTCACACTCCAGACACTTGTCTTCTCTCCCTCTTTCGAATGAACTCTCCGATTGCCTAAAAAGGTAACAATCGGTTAAGGAATATTCTTCCAGCATTCTATTCTTCTTAAAATTTTGGTAGAGTCGATCTTGTATTCGGGGAGGAGAGTCTTTGTAGAGCGGGGGATTGCCAAAACGCATCCTCATAGTTAAAGATTTGCAATAAAAAGCTTGCTACGGAGGTTCTTTTCACTTCTCTTCTCCTTTATTGCTTTATTTATTGCTTTATGTATGCAATAGAAAATAAGATCATGTAGATAACCATTTTTAAATATTGTATAATAAAATAGGGTAATAACATAATTTCTCGTAATCTTTACTTAATGAATTAATCCGTCATAGGGAACCTGAAAGGGGCGTTGTGGGGTGCTAACACCTTCCCCACACGTAACTAACTCCCTTACCCAACTCTGGTTATGATGGCCAAGTTTGGTTTTTATTAAAATCAACGCCTTTTTATCCTTTTCCAATGTTTACGGTCAAAACATTAGTGGCGACTCCATAAGAACCCTTTTGCGAAAACCTTGCTTTTATTAGAGGATAGTTCAGTTGTTGAGCACCTCAGAAGCAATGAACATATTTTAAAATAAAACGCGAGTCTAAACCATCTTTTTGCGACCGCTCGCATAAACGTTCGAGATGTCCCTAGACGTCGGAACGGACGGCGGTGACAGATGGTGACTCCGCTGGGGAAGCTAGAGAGTTGATCCCATTTAGTGACGGATAAATTCAAACTATGTAAAGATTTGAAATTACGCCTTTACCCTTCTTTGTATGTTTTATTATATGGCTTTAATAACTGCTGTATGATTATTTTCTGCAAATTGTCTGAAATATAAACAGCACATAAAAACCCTTGCACACTACAGTCCCTCTATACCCAGGGGCAAGAGTGAATACCTATAGGGAGTGGGTGGCAGATACGACCGACTTGTTGGCACATGGGACTACAACCGTTGTCGGAAAACCACCACCTCAAGGTGGTAACTCTCTTCTTTTGGTCCAAGGATGTCGACATAGAGTTCCGTGCATGACCCGGGGACTGAGAGATTGAGAGGTCCCTATAATGGGGGCACCTTAGGGACCTTTGGCCTTGGTGAGAATAATTTAGAACCATCTTAACCAAGCACGTTTCTGTAGGAAAACCCCACCTCGAAATAAGCGTGGCTCTGCTCGTTGATGAATGAATTATGTGTGCATTCATTTGCTGCATTTGTATTGATGCATTGGCATAGGGTAATCATACAAATGATAAGAATAAACCAACTTTATCTCGGACATTCTTCAGTTAAGCTAGCCTAGTTTCAGGTTCTTTGTAAGCTAAGTAGCCACGTTGACCGACAGAAGAGATAAAGGGTCATAAAAAAATACAAAAAACAACTTTAAACCAATAAAAACCTTTTTATAATAAAAAGATTCTTGGCAAAGTCGTATCATTCATACCACATCATCCAATAAGTGGTAAAACTAAGAGAGAAAATAAATGCACTAAGAAAAGTATGCATAAACATCATCATAATAAAATTTCTCATACATAAACACATTCATTCTAGGATGTATTAGATATCCTTAGACAATAGCAAAAGAGACCCAAGCATGTTTATAATCTTCCTAGAAGATATACGCGCGTTAAGGTATGATGGCAACCTTTAAAAAAGGGAGCTATCACACTGAGGTGGGTATGATACCCCTTAATCATAGGCTTTTAAGAGGATACTAAAGCTATTGTCTAAGACATATCTATCCCACACTAATAATTTGAAATAAAGAGCTATAATAAAAATATTTAAAATCATTTAGAAAGTGGCTGGTCTTCCGGCCGTCCTCAGTCATGCTCAGAAAGCTAAAAAGATGGAGCAAATAGAAGAACAAAACCAAAAGCTCACCACTGAGCTTAGTAAGCTGAAAGAGCAGATGACTCAAATGATGGAAATGATGCGTCAGCAGAATCTCCACAAAGAGGGTCCTCAGAGTGGACAAGCCTCTCACCAAGAAGAGGAAGAGGAACCTAACGGTGAGCATGCCCAATCTGATACAAGGGCAGTACATATTCATGCGTCGGAAATATTGAAACAACAGATTACTGCCCTAGAGGAGAGGTTGAGAGCCATGGAAGGGTATAACTTTGATGTTAAAGAGGCAGCTTATATATGTGCCTCGTTAAAAACATCCAATTCCCCAACAAATTTAAAACTCCGGATTTCCCAAAGTACATGGGAATAACTTGCCCCAAAAGCCATCTTACAATGTACTACCGTAAGATGGCTGCATAT
Source organism: Sphenostylis stenocarpa (assembly GCA_963425845.1). Classification (NCBI taxonomy): domain Eukaryota; kingdom Viridiplantae; phylum Streptophyta; class Magnoliopsida; order Fabales; family Fabaceae; genus Sphenostylis; species Sphenostylis stenocarpa. Next base: position 59,980,358 of record OY731400.1, on the reverse strand, counting down.
GCTGACAATGAGAAACTCCTGATCCATTGCTTCCAGGAGAGCCTGGCTGAGTCAGCCTTAAATTGGTATATGCAACTGGAAGGAGGGCAAGTCCAAACATGGAGACATCTGGTGGATGCTTTTCTTCGTCGTTATAAATACAATATTAATCTGACACCAGAAAGAGCAGATTTACAATTGCTAAGCAAGAAAGACGACGAATCCTTTAAGGCATATGCCCAAAGATGGAGGGAATTGGCAGCACAAGTAAAACCTCCTCTGTCCGACAAAGAAACCACATCCATGTTCATCAATTCTCTAACTGGTCCCTATTATGACAAAATGATAGGGAACACATCAACACTCTTTGCAGATGTGGTAATTATAGGAGAAAGAGTGGAGCAAGGTTTGAAAAGCGGAAGAATTGCACAACATACTTCCTCCAATTCCTCCACTCCAAATGTTAAAAAGAGCTTTGGAAAGAAGAAGGAAGGAACCGTGAATGCAATCAACATTGCCACTCCTTCTTCCTCCTCGCAGCAGACCAAGTCACGCAGATCGGAAAGGAAATTCACTCCCATTCCAATCTCATATGGAAGTCTGCTTTTAAAATTGTTGGATGCCAAACTCCTCGTGTGCATCCCTCCCAAGAAAATAGAGCCACCATACCCAGAATGGTATAAGCCTAATGAAAACTATGATTATCATTCAGGCGCTCCGGGACACTCTATTGAAAATTGTGTGGCCTTAAAGCATAAGGTCCAGAATCTAATAGATGCAGGGTGGATTACCTTTGATGCATCTACTCCAAAAGTGGATGATCAACCTCTATCTAAGCTCGAATAAGAGATGGGACAAGGAAGATCAGCAAATTAGGGCTCATCATCTTTGTCATTTCTAAAAATATAATAAACATAAAAAATATAATAAAAAAAATATATTAAAAAGCTTCCGATGTATCTCTCGTGATCCCCGCCCATGATCACGAGATTTTTTATTAAAGTGGGCTTTGTAAATATTTTCCTTTTATCAATACAATAAGGCATTTTCCATAATATTCATATTCTCTTTCATTCTTTTCTCTCTCATACACTTAATAAAGAAATCTAAAACAAAGCATAACCATACAGTCATGTCTGTGATTTAAAACTCTCTGGAAGATCCGAAAGCCGAAGATGAATGGATTGAGTCAGACAGTGAGGAGGGGACCATTTCCCCGGACATGCAAAGACTATTGGAAAAAGAAGCTCAATCAATATAGCCCCATCAGGAAAAGACTGAGGCCATCAATTTGGGACAAGAAGATAATAAGAAAGAAGTAAATATTGGTACCCAAATTGACGATGATGTCAGGGAAAGGCTGATACAATTATTAAAAGAATATGTGGACGTGTTTGCATGGTCCTACCATGATATGCCTGGAATTGATAAAAGCATAGTGGAGCATAGATTACCACTAAAAGAGGGATTTCGGCCAGTTAAGCAGAAGCTTAGAAGAGTAAAGCCAGAATGGTCCTTGAAAATTAAGGAAGAAGTAGAAAAACAGTTAGATGCCAATTTTCTGATTGTGTCAAAATACCCTGAATGGTTGACAAACATCGTGCCAATTATAAAGAAAAATGGAAAAATCAAAGTATGCGTAGATTACAGGGACTTAAATCGTGCAAGTCCAAAGGATGATTTTCCCTTACCACATATTGATATGCTGGTAGATCACACCGCTACGAATACTCTCTATTCTTTCATGGATGGATATGCAGGGTATAACCAAATTAAATTGGCTGTTGAAGATAGAGAAAAAACTTCCTTCATTACACCGTGGGGTACATTCTGTTATAGAGTAATGCCTTTTGGACTCAAGAATGCAAGGGCTACTTATCAAAGGGCTATGGTAACATTATTTCATGATATGATCCACAAAGAAATCGAAGTATATGTGGATGATATGATCGCCAAGTCCAAAAGTGAGATGGATCACCTCTAATGCTTAAAGAAATTATTCAATCGGCTTCAAAAATACCAGATCAAGCTTAATCCGGCTAAATGTACGTTCGGAGTAAGATCAGGTAAACTCCTTGGGTTTATTGTCAGTAAAAAAGGAATTGAGGTAGACCCTGATAAAACAAAGGCAATTGTAGAAATGCCCCCACCAAGAACAGAAAAAGAAGTCAGAGGGTTTTTGGGCCGAATAAACTATATTGCACGATTCATTGCACAATTAACAGACAAGTGTACACCCATTTTTAAGTTGTTGCGTAAAAACCAACCGAAAGTTTGGAATGATGAATGTCAACAAGCTTTTGAAAAGATCAAAATATGCCTAACCAATCCCCTAGTGTTGGTACCACCTGTGGAAGGAAAGCCCCTGATTCTTTACCTATCAGTACTCGGCGAGTCCATAGGATGTGTGCTCGGTCAACAAGATGATATGGGTAAGAAAGAACAAGCCATATATTACCTCAGTAAGAAATTTCTAAACTATGAGACTCGTTATACACCACTCGAAAAAACATGTTGTGCATTGGTATGGGCAACTCAGCGCCTTCGACAATATATGGCTAGACATACGACTTGGTTGATTTCCAAAATGGACCCAATCAAATACCTGTTTGAAAAACCCGTCTTGACCGGAAGGATAGCCAGTTGGCAGGTACTCCTTTCAGAATTCGACATTGTTCATGTCACTCAGAAAGCTATCAAAGGTAGTTCTTTAGCAGACTACCTGGCACATGGACCAACTGACGAATATCAATCCCTCCAAGATGATTTCCCAGATGAGCACATAATGCATATCCAACATGAAGAACTTGAAAATAATAAGTGGATCATGTTTTTCGATGGAGCTTCAAACTTACTGGGACTTGGGATCAGAGTTATTTTAATATCTCCCAAAAAGAAGTATATCCCAGTAACAGCCAGACTAAACTTTGATTGCACAAACAATATGGCGGAATACGAAGCTTGTGCTCTAGGTATTCAAGCAGCTCTGGATCATGGGGTGACTAGACTCAAAGTATTCGCTGACTCATCCCTTGTCATTTATCAACTCAAAGGTGAATGGGAAACTAGAAATTCCAAATTAATCCCTTATCTGGAGCACATCCGTAATATGACTTCAAAAATGGAAAACATCAGTTTCGAGTACATCCCTCGGGAAGATAACCAGATTGCAGATGCACTTGCAACATTATCATCCATGTTCGCGTTAGGACAAGAACATGAGATGCCCATCATCCAAGTCAAAAGGCACGACAAGCAAGCCTTTTGTATGATGGTAAACAGTGAAAAAGATAAAAACCCTTGGTATCATGACATAAGGCGATACTTGACAAAGGGTGAGTACCCCGAGGGAATTAGTGACAATGATAAAAGGATCATTCGGAAAAGGGCCATAGGGTTTATGTTGATAGGAGAAACCCTTTATAAAAAGAACTTTGATTCTACTTTGCTAAGATGCGTCAATCTCGAAGAAGCCCAGACATTGATTAAAGAAATACATGAAGGAACCTTCGGGACTCATGCACCAGGGCATATCATGGCTAGGAAAATCATCAAGGCAGGATATTTTTGGTCCACAATGGAAAAGGACTGTCATCAGTATGCCAGAAAATGTCACAGGTGTCAGGTACATGCGGACAATGTACATGTTCCACCCGTACCTCTCAATGTTATGGCTATCCCTTGGCCATTCGCTATGTGGGGCATGAATGTTATCAGACCTATTGAGCCTAAGGCATCCAATGGCCATCGATTCATTTTGGTGGCTATCGATTACTTCACTAAGTGGGTAGAAGCTGCATCTTATGCACATGTGACTAAAAAGGTAGTGGTCACCTTTGTTAAGAAAAATATCATATGTCGATATGGCATCCCACATCGTCTTATTACTGATAATGGAACCAACTTGAATAATAAGATGATGGAGGAACTATGCCAAGATTTCAAAATTCAACACCATAATTCCTCTCCCTATCAGCCCAAAATGAATGGCGCAGTAGAAGCAACCAATAAAAACATCAAGAAGATCGTTCAAAAGATGGTTAAGACCTATAAGGATTGGCATGACATGTTGCCTTTTGCTCTTCATGGTTATCGAACATCTATACGGACCTCAACAGGAGCTACTCCATTCTCCCTTGTATATGGTATGAAGGTCGTATTGCCAATAGAGGTCGAAATACCTTCCTTGCGAATTATAATGGAAGCAAAATTAACAGAAGCTGAATGGGTTCAAAGTCGATACGATCAATTAAACCTTATCGATGAAAAGCGGCTGAATGCTATATGTCATGGACAAGCCTATCAAAAGAAGATAAAAAAGGCTTATGATAAAAAGGTCCTCCCCCATACTTATCAAGAAGGGGATCTAGTGATAAAGAAACTGCTTCCAACCCAGAAGGATAAAATTGGAAAATGGGCAACAAATTATGAAGGACCCTTTGTGGTCAAACGAGCTTTCTCAGGAGGGGCACTTATCCTCACTAATATGGATGGAGAGGAACTTCGACACCCAATCAATTCTGATGCGGTGAAGAAGTATTATGCTTGAAGACATTGCTCAAGACCCGTCAGGAATGAAAACCCGCAAAGGGCATCCCTGGGCAAAAGATAGGGTCTATATCCCTCGCTAGGATACGTCCTAGGCAAAAAGTAGAGGTAAAAAAAATAAAAATAAAAAATAAAATTAAGAGCAATGGTTACTTTAGTCGAAAACCGAAAAGGCGGCTAAAGTAACATTCTTCCATAAGCAAGCAATCTGCATAGTCTTAGCTTTGAGCTCAGGCATCTCAACTGAAGCAATTAGGAGAACTAGGGGGCAGATATCATAGACATGACTGTATAAGCCTAAACAGTACAACCAACCCTGACCACCCATTCTTCTAAATACCCTTGAAATCCTTCTATAAAAAAAATAATTAACTTTTGCTCATTTATCAATAAAATTCCCTTTCATTTTCTTTCTCTTGACCAAATATTATGGAAATGCCTCTTTATTGATAAATCATAAATATGCGCAAAGACCTTTAATCAAAGATCAAGCATGCATCTGTTGGAATCGTGCAGCGGAATGATCGCGTTGTCGGACAAAAACCAAGAGGGGGGGGGGGGGAATTGGTTTCTTAACAAAAATTAGGTTTTAAAAATTTTCCCCAAATTTTACCGATTAAAATACTGTGTAAACGTAAATAGAATAGAGATAGTCTTACACAATAGATTTATACTGGTTCGGATCGAAAGACCCTACGTCCAGTTGCTAATCACTCAAATAGAGGATTAACGCTGTCACTATAATCAAAATTGTTACAAATAGATAACAATTGAAAATACAAAGTAAAGAAAACACCTCTCTTGAAACCCACAAGAGATGAAGAACAACTTTCCCTAGAGACGGCATAACATACAATCCACTAAGAACTCCACTTAGTGATTTTTATCGCTTCTAGCACACACCAGGTTCCAAAAGCCCCTTTTTCCTCCAACAAACAGTTCTCTGGCACTCACAACACTTAACTTTTGTTTGAAAAAGGTTGTTCAATTTTCCGAGAGCCTTAGAGAACCTTAAGTAGAGAAATTAGGGTTTGAGAATTGGGATTTTCGGAACTAGAGAGTATTGAGATTAGGGTTTTCGAAAATAGGTTTAATTTGAAGTTGAAAATCAAAATCTGACTGAAATAATCGATTAAATGAAGTGTTAATCGATTATTGCAGAGCCAAAATCAACAGAACCCCAAAACTCTCTGTTTTAATCGATTAAAAGCCCTGTTAATCGATTAACAGGTGTGTTAATCGATTATTACAGTGAACAGTGATAGAAAATGGTTTTTCTCACTGTAATAATCGATTATTTGACCATTTAATCGATTAAACCCGAGGCAAACTGATAAATATGAGTTTTTGAAGCTTCTAAAGTGTAGACTATGTACCAACTATCTTAAACTCTAATATTACAGACTCAAACTAATCAAAACAAAGTTATTACACAATAAAATAAGTCTTCAACTCTCTAAGTTCTTTGTTCTTGAATCATCATCAAAATCAACAAGCTTTATGTCCATGTAAGTTCAACATCAAGTCCTTGAATGTTCAACAATCTCCCCCTTTTTGATGATGATCAAAATTTTCTTTTAAAGCCATGTAATAACCTGTTTTATCTGTCATACTAACAAACACATTAAACATACCAGATAATATTTAAATTCAATCATAAGAGGCTTTAAATATTTCTCCCCCTATTTTGATTATAATAAAAAATTAAGAACTCCTTCTAAAACAATCATAAGAGCTCCCCCTTAAAACATGCATAACTTGGAGATAACTCCCCCTTAAACAAAGCATTAAAAGAACACCACACTTTATTTCAGCAATGAAAGTATATTACAATCACAAGATAAAATAAAACAAGATTTTAAAATTCTTCACTATCACTATGAAAGTGTGCATCAAATTTATGAGGTTTATACACATGATAATCTATTAACATCCTGCATAATGAGTTATATCCTTACAATCATCCAAAAACTGTCTGATTAAGCAGAATTTAAGTTATTTCTAATATCCCTAAGTCTCTTCTAAGATCATAGAATCTATCCTTGGGTAGAGGCTTAGTAAAAATATCTGTTAATTGATGCTTTGTATCAACATACTCAATTTTACAGTTTCCTTTGCTTATATGATCTCTTAAGAAGTGATGTCTAATCTCTATATGCTTAGTCCTAGAGTGCATTACTGGATTCTTAGTAAGATTGATTGCACTCATATTATTACACATCAAAGGTATGTCATTTAGAAATATACTATAATCTTTTAGCTATTGTTTCATCCACAAAATTTGAGCACAACAATTACCAGCTGCAATATATTTAGCTTCAGTGGTAGATAAAGCAACACATGCCTGTTTCTTAGAATGCCAAGATACTAAAGATGAACCTAACAAATGACATGTCCCACTAGTACTCTTTCTATCAATTTTGCATCCACCATAGTCAGCATCATAATAACCTATTAAACTAGTACAAGCTTCAGATGGATACCACAAACCAAAACCAGTAGTTCCTTTTAAATATTTTAAAATACGTTTTACTGCAGTTAAGTGAGATTCTTTTGGACATGCCTGAAATCTAGCACACACATAGACAGAATGCATAATATCAGGTCTACTTGCAGTTAAGTATAACAGGGAACCTATCATACCTCTATACATAGATTGATTAATTTCCAAACCTGATTCATCCTTGTCTAAATAGCATGAAGTTCCCATGGGTGTGTTAGCTTCCTTTGAAGTGTCCATTCCAAACTTTTTGAGTATCTCTTTGCAGTGTTTGGTTTGAGAGACAAAAATTCCATCTTTAAGTTGCTTGATTTGAAGTCCAAGGAAGAATGTTAATTCTCCCATCATAGACATTTCAAACTCTCCCTGCATTATCTTAGCAAATTCTACACACAAAGAATTATCATTTGATCCAAAAATAATATCATCAACATATACTTGGACCAATAAGATATGTTCTTTTACTTTCTTAACAAAGTAGAATCAATTTTTCCTCTAGAAAAATCATTTGAAGTTAGGAAACTACTTAGCCTTTCATACCAAGACCTAGGAGCTTGTTTCAACCCATATAATGCTTTCTTTAATTTAAAAATATGATTAGGATAACTAAAATCTTCAAATCCAAGGGGTTGCTCTACATATACTTCTTCTTTAATAAAACCATTAAAAAATGCACTCTTAACATCCATTTGATATAATTTAAATTTCATCAAAGATGCATAAGCAAGAAGTAGGCGTATAGCCTCTAACCTGGCAACAGGAGCATAAGTTTCATCATAATCAATACGTTCCTCCCGACAGTAGCCTTTGTCAACAAGTCTGGCTTTATTCTTTGTTATGTTTCCATCTTCATCAAGTTTATTTCTAAATACCCATTTAGTTCCAATTACTTGATGTGATTCTTCTCTTGGGATTAATTCCCAGACTTGATTCCTTTCAAATTGGTTAAGTTCCTCTTGCATGACTATGCACCATTGGTCATCTTTAAGCGCTTCCTCAACATTTTTGGGTTCTATCTGTGACACAAAAGCTACAAACATGCAGAAATTAGTCATATTTCTAGTTCTTACCCCTTTTGAGATATCACCAATGATATTGTCCATTGAGAGTCCTCTTGGTGATTGCCATTCTTTTGCTAATTCAGGTGTTTGAGAAGGCTCATTTTCTTCCAAATACAATTCATCAAGAGCCTCTCTTATATACTCATCATCACCTGCAAGTTCTTTATTTGACTCAAGAGGATTTCCCCCAAGGTCTACAATTTCATCAAAAGTAACATGAATAGATTCTTCAATATTTAAGGTTCTTCTATTAAACACCCTGTAAGCCTTGCTAATTAATGAATAACCTAAGAAAATGCCCTCATCGACTTTTGAGTCAAATTTTCCTAAGTTGTCCTTTCCATTATTTAACACAAAGCACTTACATCCAAATATTTTCAAATGAGCAACATTAGGCTTTCTACCATTTAATAATTCATAGGGAGTTGATTTTATAATTGACCTAATGAGCATTCTATTCAAAACATAACAAGCAGTACTAACCGCATCAGCCCAAAAATATTTAGGAACATTTGATTCATTTAACATAGTTCTAGCAAGTTCCTCTAGTAACCTATTTTTCCTTTCATCTACACCATTTTGTTAGGGAGTCCTAGGAGCAGAAAAGTTATGCAATATTCCATTTTCTTCACAATAATTTTCAAACTTTTCATTTTGAAACTCACCACCATGGTCACTTCTTAAAACTTTAATTCTTAAGTCTTTCTCATTTTGTATTTGCTTTGCAAACTTTCTAAAAACCTTAAAAGCTTCACTTTTCATTGTTAGGAAAAATGTCCAAGTATATCTAGACTAATCATCAACAATCACAAGACCATAATAATTTCCACCAAAGCTTTTTATCCTAGAAGGACCAAAATTGTCTAAATGTAATAATTCTAGGGGTTTTGAAGTGGAAATAACATTCTTTGATTTAAATGATGATTTTACTTGTTTACCTTTTTGACATGCATCACATAACCTATCTTTTTGAAACTTTAACTTAGGCAAGCCAACGACTAAGTCTTTTGATATTAATTTATGCAAATGATGCATATTTATATGAGTTGCTCTCTTATGCCATAACCAAGGGTTCTCTTCCTTAGCAACTAAACATGTTATACTAGAATCATGTAAACAATCCAAATCAATCGAGTATATGTTATTATGCCTAATGCCTTTTAATGCTACATTTTCGGAATCTATCAAATGTATAGTGCAAAATTTACTTTCAAATATTACCTTAAATCCTTTGTCACATAGTTGACTTATGCTAAGGAGATTATGCTTTAGTTCATCAACAAGAAGCACATCCTTAATCTCCAAAGTATTTGCACCACCTATATTTCCAATTCCAAGAATCTTCCCTTTGTTGTTGTCCCCATAAGTTACATATCCTTGTTCTTTAGCTTTGAAACTCACAAATTTTGTTTTATCACCGGTCATATGCTTTGAGCATCCGCTATCAAGATACCACATAAACTTCTTTGATTTGGAAGTTTCCTCAAAGTCGGAAGATATGTTGTCATTTGCAAACAAGCAAATGTTAGCTTCTATTTCTGAGTCACTTGATTCCGAAATCGAGTCACTATCATCGGTTCCTTCATAAGTTACTCTTAGTATTTCCCACATCTCTTGAGCACTTTTACAAACGGAGATCCTGTAAAACTCGTCAAGGGTTAAAGCAGATGAAATAATATTTTTAGCCCTAACGTCAAATTGAGCTTTTTTATTTTCCTCTGTTGTTCATCTAGAAAAAGGTTTAGGAACGTCTACACCGTTCTCAATAACTTTAGGAATATAGGGACCATTTAAAATAGCGTCCCAAACACCTCTATCAACAGACTCTAAAAAGATTTGCATTCTTACTTTCCAGAAAGGATAATTTTGACCCGCAAAAAGTGGGGGTCTGTTGATAGACACACCTTCAGCAAAAGTTTGATTTTGTCCGACCATTTTCGAAAAGTTTGAATGACTATCAAAGCAAGCTCTGATACCACTTGTTGGAATCGCGCAGTGGAATGATCGCGTTGTCGGACAAAAACCAAGAGGGGGGGGGGAATTGGTTTCTTAACAAAAATTAGGTTTTAAAAATTTTCCCCAAATTTTACCGATTAAAATACTGTGTAAACGTAAATAGAATAGAGATAGAGTCTTACACAGGAGATTTATACTGGTTCGGATCAAAAGACCCTATGTCCAGTTGCTAATCACTCAAACAGAGGATTAACGCTGTCACTATAATCAAAGTTGTTACAAACAGATAACAATTGAAAATACAAAGTAAAGAAAACACCTCTCTTGAAACCCACAAGAGATGAAGAACAACTTTCCCCAGAGACGGCACAACACACAATCCACTAAGAACTCCACTTAGTAATTCTTATCGCTTCTAGCCCACACCAGGTTCCAAAAGCCCATTTTTCCTCCAACAAACAGTTCTCTAGCACTCACAACACTTAACTTTTGTTTGAAAAAGGTTGTTCAATTTTCTGAGAGCCTTAGAGAACCTTAAGTAGAGAAATTAGGATTTGGGAATTGGGATTTTCGGAACTAGAGAGTATTGGGATTAGGTTTTTCGAAAATAGGTTTAATTTGAAGTTGAAAATCAAAATCTGACTGAAATAATCGATTCAATGAAGTGTTAATCGATTATTACAGAGCCAAAATCAACAGAACCCCAAAACTCTCTGTTTTAATCGATTAACAGGTGTGTTAATCGATTATTACAGTGAACAGTGACAGAAAATGGTTTTTCTCACTGTAATAATCGATTATCTGACCATTTAATTGATTAAACCCGAGGTAAACTGATAAATGTGAGTTTTTGAAGCTTCTAAAGTGTAGACTATGTACCAGCTATCTTAGACTCTAATATTACAGACTCATACTAATCAAAATAGAGTTATTACACAATAAAACAAGTCTTCAACTCTCTAAGTTCTTTGTTCTTGAATCATCATCAAAATCAACAAGCTTCATGTCCATGTAAGTTAAACATCAAGTCCTTGAATGTTCAACAACATCTAAAAAAAAAGGAAGCATAAAAAATAATAAAAGAATAAATTCCTGCTAGGATATTCTTAGGAAAAAACTAGGGTAGCCTGCTAGATCGGAAACCTCAAAAGAACGATCTAGGTAAAAGATAAGGCAAAAGCCCCCTAAGATATTCTAGGCAAAAATTAAGGCAGCCCGCTAGATCGAAAACCCGTAAAGGGCGGTCTAGGCAAAAGATAGGGCTAAAACCAAGAGATGAATAAAAGAGGAGCCCATCATCATGGTCATAAAGGAGGAGCCCATCGGCGTATTCATAAGAAGCCAACGGGAGAAGGGCAGTTTCTTTCTAAATGCATCAAAAATAAATAAACAAAGAGATTGCATCTAGAACATCCACACACAAAGTAGATGCACAATACGACTTTGTCAAAATCAAGAAAAAATAATTTTCTTCAAATAAGAATAATAAACATGCATATAAGGAGGATAATCTCCATGCTTGTGATTGAAAATAGGAGGCGCCAGAATCCAGTCTCCAAATAAAAATCAAAATCGCGAAAGAAAAGGCGAAATCAAAACCATTTCAGCAGAATAGAGAGCTTTAAGAAAATCATAGCTCCAACCATTCTCCTTCTACCCTAATAAAAGAAGGTACATAAAAAAAAAGAGGCCAACAGAAAGGCTCGATCATCCCCAAGCGGATCCTTGCCTACTCAAGAGGCAAAACAAAAAAGATTACCTGACGACTCAACTTCATCGCCACACGAGTCATCAAGCATACTCATCCAGAGTCTCTGCTACTTTCCCAAAAGGAGAATAAAAATCAACCAAAGAAGATATGAAGTCAAAATTTTCATATCCCCAGGGGTTCAGCAAAAAGAAAGAAAAGAAAAATCTTTCATTCCCCAATATAGGCCACAGAAAAAGGCTGAATGAAAATCGCAAAGTAGAGCATTTCAGAAAAATCTACAAAACGGGGAAAACAATAAAATTCCCATCCTCCAGTTCAATAAAGAGCTTCACAAAGCTAGGAGCCAAGACTCCGTCATAAAAATCAAAGTTGGATCCCCAGGAAGCCAACGAACTCCTTGGGAAATCGCCAAAAAAGAAAAGAGAAAAAGAATAAAATCTCTTCATCCCCAACAGATAATAAAAAGCCTGCGTGCATAAAAGAAATTAAAAAAAGGGACGCACGCATTCAAAATCGCGAAAAAAAGATAAAATCGTGAGAAAAAGGTAAAAACCCATTCCCCAGAGGGATAAGAGCATAGGCAAAGCCAACTCAAAATAACAGCATCCAACAAGGAGTCAAAAACTCCATTCCTCCCTAGGGGGCAAGTCAAAATAGATCTCCGGGAGAGCAATCAAATCTCCGATGGATCATCAAAAGGAAAAAAACTACCCCCAGTGAGCCTACGACAAAGGCAAACTACAAATTCATAATCCTCAGGGAGTTAATCGCCTATAACACCCAATATGGATATCCCCAGTGAAATGCAAAGCCTTCACTTCCAATAAAACCTCAGCTTACTCAGAGACAATCAAAGAGCCAATATCCCCAAGAAACGGGAAATCAACCTATGCAAGAGGCAATACAAGCCCAAAGCATAAATTCTTCATCACTATTGAAGCATTCGCCTAATCAAGAGGCACAAAGCCCGAAACCACAAATCCCCAGGGGATTCCTGCCTAAAATAAAAGGCAACCAACAAGAAATCACCGGTAAAACCGGATGCCTAAAAATAAAAGGCAACTAACAAGAAATCACCGGTAAAACCGGATGGCTAAACAGAAAAGCCAAAAACAAAGAATCCCCAGCAAGACCGGATGGCTAAACAGAAAAGCCAAAAACAAAGAATCCCCGGTAAGACCGGATGGCTAAACAAGAAAAGCCAAGAACAAAGAATCCCCGACTAGATCGAATGGCTAAACAGAAAAGCCAAAAACAAAAATCCCTGGCAAAGCCGGATGACTAAAATAGAAAAGTCAAAAAGAAAAATCAATCACTCCCCATGGAATAGGCGCATGATCAGAGACAGTAAGCCACTAACACATTTCCAAAAGCCAGATGAGGGTTTGCACTCATCAACAGATTAAATGCCAAAAAGAGCATCCTAGGAGCCTTATAGAATAGGGTTCGTACCAGATGAGGGTAGGTACTCATCAGAATCTAGCAAAATGCAGATTCATACCAGGTGCGGGTAGGTACCCACAAGAGCCTTATAGAATAGGGTTCGTACCGGATGAGGGTAGGTACTCATCAGAATCTAGCAAAATGCAGATTCGTACCAGGTGGGGGTAGGTACCCACAAGAGCCTTATAGAATAGGGTTCGTATCGGATGAGGGTAGGTACTCATCAGAATCTAGCAAAATGCAGATTTGTACCAGGTGGGGGTAGGTACCCACAAGAGCCTTATAGAATAGGGTTCGTACCGGATGAGGGTAGGTACTCATCAGAATCTAGCAAAATGCAGATTCGTACCAGGTGGGGGTAGGTACCCACAAGAGCCTTATAGAATAGGGTTCGTACCGGATGAAGGTAGGTACTCATCAGAATCTAGCAAAATGCAGATTCATACCAGGTGGGGGTAGGTACCCACCAGAGCCTTATAAAATAAGGTTTGTACCGGATAAGGGTAGGTACTCATCAGAATCTAGCAAAATGCAGATTCATACCAGGTGGAGGTAGGTACCCACCAGAGCCTTATAAAATAAGGTTTGTACCGGATGAGGGTAGGTACTCATCAGAATCTAGCAAAATGCAGATTTGTATCAGGTGGGGTAGATACTCACCAGAGCATTACAAAACGGGTTGCAAAAACCTTACTTTTATTAGAGGATAGTTCAGTTGTTGAGCACCTCGGAAGTAAGTACCCAAAAAGAACCTTGCAGAACGAGGTTCATACCAGGTGGGGGTAGGTACCCACAAGAGTTTAGCAAAATGCGGACTCGTACCAGGTGAGGGTAGGTACTCACTAGAGCCTTGTAGAACAAGGTTCGTACCAGGTGGGGGTAGGTACCCACAAGAGCCTTATGGAATATGGTTCATACCAGATCAGAATCTAGCGAAGAGCAGATTCATACCTAGTGGGGGTAGGTACCCACAAGAGTCTAGTGAAATGCAGACTCATACCAGATAGGGGTTGGTACTTATCAAAAGTATTTATCATCCAGAGGATCAACAAAAACTTCAAGCAAAGGAGCATCCGAAGGACAACCGGGCAAAAAGGGTTAACTCCTTCACCTACCAACTAACTTTGTGGGCATATTAGGCCAACAATTAGTCAGGCAGGTAAAGGGGGGCAACTGTAGACCCTAATTTTGTCCGGCCTCTCAATAAAAGCTAAGAAGACTTCCTATCTGAAGATAAAGCTTCGGTGGACGTCTATCGGCATCAATCGACTTCCGAATAAAGAAAGGAAAGCTTCCCGGGAGTCGCAGAACACAAAATTTGGCCAAAACAATCGAGATGGTCGTCCCAGAAGTCAGGATGGCCGTCCCAGTCAGCCCAGACGGCCGTCCCACATGCCAGACGGCCCTTTCAGCCAATTTTGTTGCTTGGGACGGTCGTCCAAGATCCTAGATGGCCGTCCCGGCCTCCCCAGAAGCCCATCCCTGTTTTCTGCACCCCAGACGGTCGTCACGAGCTACCAGGCTGCAAAAATTATAAATAGGAAGCTCATTTGAGCATTTTTCACACTCCAGACACTTGTCTTCTCTCCCTCTTTCGAATGAACTCTCTGATTGCCTAAAAAGGTAACAATCGGTTAAGGAATATTCTTCCAGCATTCGATTCTTCTTAAAATTTTGGCAGATTCGATCTTGTATTCGGGGAGGAGAGTCTTTGTAGAGCGGGGGATTGCCAAAACGCATCCTCACAGTTAAAGATTTGCAATAAAAAGTTTGCTACGGAGGTTCTTTTCACTTCTCTTCTCCTTTATTGTTTTATTTATTACTTTATGTATGCAATAGAAAATAAGATCATGTAGATAGCAATTTTTAAATATTGTATAAATAAAATAGGGTAATAACATAATTTCTCGTAATCTTTACTTAATGAATTAATTCGTCATAGGGAACCCGAAAGGGGCGTTGTGGGGTGCTAACACCTTCCCCATACGTAACTAACTCCCTTACCCAACTTTGGTTATGATGGCCAAGTTTGGTTTTTATTAAAATCAACGCCTTTTTATCCTTTTCCAATGTTTACGGTCAAAACATTGGTGGCAACTCCATAAGAACCCTTTTGCAAAAACCTTGCTTTTATTAGAGGATAATTCAGTTGTTGAGCACCTCGGAAGCAATGAACATATTTTAAAATAAAACGCGAGTCTAAACCATCTTTTCACGACCGCTCACATAAACGTTCGAGATGTCCCTAGACGTCGGAACGGACGGCGACGACAGATGGCGACTCCGCTGGGGAAGCTAGAGAGTTGATCCCATTTAGTGACGGATAAATTCAAACTAAGTAAAGATTTGAAATTACACCTTTACCCTTCTTTGTATGTTTTATTATATGGCTTTAATAACTGCTGTATGATTATTTTCTGCAAATTGTCTAAAATATAAATTGCACACAAAAACCCTTGCACACTATAGTCCCTTTATACCCGGGGGCAAGAGTGAATACCTATAGGGAGTGGGTGGCAGATACGACCGGCTTGTTGGCACACGGGGCTACAACCGTTGTTGGAAAACCACCAACTCAAGGTGATAACTCTCTTCTTTTGGTCCAAGGATGTCGACACGGAGTTCTGTGCTTGACCTGGGGACTGAGAGATTGAGAGGTCCCTATAATGGGGGCACCTTGGGGACCTTTGGCCTTGGTGAGAATAATTTAGAACCACCTAAACCAAGCACGTTTCTGCAGGAAAACCCCACCTTGAAATAAGCGTGGCTCTGCTCGTGGATGAATGAATTGTGTGTGCATTCGTTTGCTGCATTTGTATTGATGCATTGGCATAGGGTAATCATACAACAGACAAAAAATAACAAAATTCTTTTTTCCAATGCTTCCTTGTTTTAGATGCATGGTTTGACAAAAAGACTTTGTGCATATTTATGATTCATCAATAAATAGGCATTTCCATAAATTGGTCAAGAGAAAGGAAATGAAAGAGAATTTTATTGATATGTATAAACAAAAGGTTTATTATTTTTACAAAAGGATTTACAACTGAATTTAGAAGAATGACTGACCAAGGTTGACTACACTGTATGGGGTATAATAATCATACCTATGATATCTGCCCCCCTGGTTCTCCTAGTTGCTTCAATTGAGATGCTCGTGCCTGGAGTGAAAACTATGCAAAACTATTTGCTTCTAGAAGGATGTTACCTTAGCCGCCTTTCGATTTTCGGCTAAGATAACCATTGCTCTTTAGGAATATTTTTTTTTGCCCAGGACTCCCTTTGCGGGTTTTCATCCTGACGGGTCTTGAGCAATGCCTTCAAGCGTAATACTTCTTCACCGCATTCGAATTGACTGGGTGTCGAAGTTCTTCTTCGTCCATGTTGGTGAGGATAAGAGCTCCTCCCGAGAAAGCTCACTTGACCATAAAGGATCCTTCGTAATTTGCTGCCCATTTTCCAATTTTATCTTTCTGGGCCGGAAGCAATTTCTTTATCCACCAAATCCCCCTCGTGATAAGTATGGGGGTTGACCTTTTTGTCATAAGCCCTTTTAATCTTCTTTTGATAGGCTTGTCCATGACATATGGCATCCAATTGTTTTTCTTTGATCAAATTCATTTGGTCATATCGGCTTTGGACCCACTCAACTTCTATCAGTTTTGCTTCCATGACGACTTGTAGGAAAGGTATCTCGACCTCTATTGGAAGTATGACCTCCATGCCATATACAAGGGAAAATGGAGTAGCTCCTGTGGAGGTCTGCACAGAAGTTCTATAACCATGAAGGGCAAAGGGAAACATTTCATGTCAATCTTTATAAGTTTTGACCATCTTTTAGATGATCTTCTTGATGTTCTTATTAGCTGTATTTACTACACCGTTCATTTTAGGTCGATAGGGAGAGGAATTGTGATGCTGAATCCTGAAGTCCTGGCAAAGTTCTTCTATCATCTTATTGTTCAAATTGGTCCCATTATTAGTAACGAGACGATGAGGGATGCCATACCAACACATGATATTCCTCTTGATGAAGGTGATTACCACTTTCTTAGTCACATGAGCATAAGATGCCACTTCTACCCACTTGGTAAAGTAATCAATGGCCACCAAGATGAAGCGATGACCATTGGACACTTTCGGTTCGATGGGTCCAATGACATCCATGCCCCACATGTCGAATGACCATGGTGCTGCCAAAAATTTGAGAGGTGCTGGTGGGACATGTGTTAGAAAAAAAGGCTAAGATCAAGAGGGGGGCGTGAATTGATCTTTGAAAGATTTTCGCAATTTACATATTATCTATTTCAAAGATTAAGAGTTTTGACCAATTCTTGAACCAAGTAAATCAAGCTATTTAAAGTAAAACAACAACAGAATTAAAGAGAGTAAGGTTTAGAGAAATACAACCAAGATTTATATTGGTTCACCCAATCCCAGGGTTACGTCCAATTCTCAGCCAAATTCCAGCTGAGTTCCACTAGATTGAATGTTTTATAGATTACAGATTCCAATCACACACCCAATTTATCACAAGACCCAAATTCCAGATCTTGCACCTAAACCTTCACCAAGAACCAAATTCCAGTTCTTGAACCAACTTGCAGCCAAATTCCAGCTACAGAACCAGTGCCCAACAATTCCAGACACTCACCACCCAAGAACCAAGTTCCAGTTCTTGTACCAACCTGCAGCCAAATTCCAGCTACAGAACTAGTGCCCAACAATTCCAGACACCCACAATACAGTAAAGAAATGTAAAGAACACAAAGAGAAGAAACTAGAATAATCAAACCCGGATTATGCAGCTTCTACAAAATGAGTTTCTTCATCAAAAGAATGCAAAAATTGCAACAAGAAAGAACTTTGAAAAAATCCACAAAACTTGCGTGACTCTTTCTTGAAAGTAGCTCTTATGATTGCTTGATTGATTGCTCAAAAGTATATCTTAAAAATGTTGAATCAAGTCTATTTATATAGAAAATTTTTCAACTTCTAGTTTCATTAATCTGTTAAAACAATCTTTCAATCTGTTAAAAGTCTTGAATTAATCTGTTAAAACTTATTTTAATCTGTTAAAATGTTCTTGATCATTTTTCAGATTTATTTTAACTTATGTGACATCGTTTTAATCGATTAAAACAATTAACAAAAAGTCTCTTAAGTTGTTTTAATCGATTAATTCACAATTTAATCGATTAAAATTCTGCCAAAAACTTTCATAAAACTTTCTAAGTAATTTTAACTGATAACAACAAGTTTTAATTGATTAAAACAGTTAGCAAAAAGTTCATTAAGTTGTTTTAATCAATTAATTCACAGTTTAATCGATTAAAATAATTCTGATCGATCATATATGAGATTACATCGATAAAAAAACTTTTCAAGTGATTTTAATCGATTATTTTGAAGTTTAATCGATTAAAAAACTTCCGAACACTTTTCAAAACATGTTAAGTGATTTTAATCGATTATTTTGAATATATATAAGTTAAAAAACACTAGTAGAAGATTTTCAAAAACCCTTTTAATGAAATTAACCAATTATTTCGAAAACATATCAGTTAAAAATTTGTTATGTAAGTTTTAAAAACATTTTAATTGATAAAGCTCATATAATATCAATTAAAACAATTTCTTAAAAACCATTTAACCGATTACTTTGGTTTTTAACAGATTAAACATCTTTAAAGGCATTTTCAAATTCTTTTAAATGATGAAACCTCTTGCAGTAGAGAGATATGAATGATTATATCTATGTATAGATGCAGACTCACTAACCACTCTACCCTTTTAACCCAAGTAGCCTTTGACTTCATTAGATTAGCCTTTGACTTCATCAAATCCACAAGATCTTCGTTTTATCAAATAAATCAATAAGATCTTCATCACTTTCAACATGAACATTATTAGCGTAGACTTGACATTTATGGCATTTCTTGGCATATTGGTAATAATCCCCTTCCATCGTGGACCAAAAGTATCATGCTCTAAGGATTTTCCTTACCATGACATGCCCTGGTATATGAGTCCCGAAGATTCTTTCGTGGACTTCCTTCATTAAAGTTCGAGCTTCTTCTTGGTTCACACACCTTAGCAGAGTAGAATCAAAATTCTTTTTGTAGAGGGTTTCTCCTATTAGCGTGAATCCCACGACCCTCTTCCGAATGGTCCTTGTATCATTGTTATTAATTCCCTCGGGATATTCGCCCTTCATAAGGTATCACTTAATTTCATGATACCAAGGGGATTTGTCTTACTCGCTGTCCACTACCATGCAGAAGGCTTGTTTATCATGCAGCCTGATGTGGATGATCAACATTTCATGCTCTTGATTTAAGGCGAACATGGATGACAGAGTAGTGAGGGCGTCTACAATTTGATTGTCTTCCTGAGGGATGTACTCGAAAGTGACGTTTTCCATCCTTGAAGTCAAATTATGAATATACTCTAGATACGAGATCAATTTAGAATTTATGGTTTCCCATTCACCCTTGAGTTGGTAGATAACAAGGGATGAGTCACCGAACACTTTGAGTCTGGTTACCCCATGATCTAGAGCTGCTTTGATACCCAAGGCATAGGCTTCATACTCAGCCATATTATTTGTGCAATTGAAGTTTAGCCTAACCGTTACCAGGATATATTTCTATTCGGGAGAGATTAAAATAGCTTTAATCCCATGTCCAAGCATATTTAAGGCCCTATCAAAGAACATGGTCCATGCATCATCTTTGGTCTCTTCGTGTTCAATATGCATGATATGCTCATCTGGAAAGTCATCTTGTGGGGATTGATATTCATTTATTGAATTGTGTGTTAGGTAGCCTGCTAGAGAACTACCTTTGATAGTTTTCTGGGTGACATGAATGATGTTGAATTATGAAAGGAGCACTTGCCACCTAGCTATCCTTTCGGTCAAGACGGGCTTTTCGAACAGATACTTGATTGGGTCCATTTTGGAAACCAATCAAGTCGTATGTCTAACCATATATTGTCGAAGACGCTGGGTTGCCCACACCAATGCACAACATGTCTTTTCGATTGGTGTATAACGGGTCTCATAGTCTAGGAATTTCTTGTTGAGATAATATATGACTTGCTCCTTTTTTCCCGTTTCATCTTGTTGACCGAGCACACATCCCATAGACTCTTTGAGCACTGATAAATAAAGGATCGAAGGTTTTCCTTCAATGGGCGGCACCAATACTGGTGGATTGGTCGAGCACAACTTAATCTTTTCGAAGGCTTGTTGGCACTCTTCGTTCCAAACTGTTGATTGATTTTTGAGCAACAACTTGAAGATGGGTGCATACTTGTCTGTTAATTGTGCGATAAACCTGGCTATGTAGTTTATTCGGCCCAAAAATCCTCTGATTTCCTTTTCTATTTCTGGTGGGGGCATTTCCAAAATTGTCTTTGTTTTGTCGGGGTCTACCTCGATTCCCTTTTTACTGACGATGAACCCGAGGAGTTTACCTGACTGTACTCCAAAAGTACACTTTGTCAGGTTTAACTTAAGTTGATACTTTCGAAGTCGGCTGAATAACTTCCTCAAATAATGGATGTGGTCCATCTCATCTTTGGATTTGGTAATCATATCATCCACGTATACTTCAATCTCCTTATGGATCATGTCGTGGAATAATGTTACCATGACTCTCTGATAGGTAGCCCCTGCATTCTTGAGTCCAAAAGGCATTACTCTATAGCAAAATGTCCCCCACGGTGTGATGAAGGAGGTTTTCTCTCTATCTTCAACGGCTAACTTAATCTGGTTGTACCCCGCATATCCGTCCATGAAAGAATAAAGTGTGTTTGTGGCAGTGTGATCCACCAACATATCAATGTGTGGTAGGGGAAAATCGTCTTTTGGGCTTGGACAGTTCAAATCCCTATAATCCACACACACCCTGATTTTTCCATTCTTTTTAATAATTGGTACAATGTTTGCCAGCCAATCGGGGTACTTGGACACAATTAGTAAGTTGGCATCCAATTGCTTATGTATTTCCTTCTTAATCTTTAAGGACCATTTGGGCTTTATTCATTTGAGTTTCTGCTTGATCGGCCGGAATCCCTCTTTTAATGGCAACCGATGCTCTACAATGCTTGTGTTGAGTCCTGACATGTCATGATAGGACCAGGCCAATACGTCCACATATTCCCTTAACAATTGTATCAATTCTTCCCTAACATTATCATTAATTTGGGTCCCAATACTTATTTCTTTACTGTCATCTTCTTGCTCCAAATTAATGGCCTCAGTTTCTTCCAAGTGGGGTTGTATGGAGCGAGCTTCTCTCTCTCTTGCAATCTATGCATGTCCGAGAAAATGGTCCCCTCCTCACTATCCGACTCGATCCACTCGTCTTCAGCTTTTGGATTGTAGACCCCAAATCTTGCCCGGCCTCCAAATAAAGTCAGAAAGCATCCTATTTGAAGACGGCTGAAGCTTAACAAGTCATTAGGAGAGACTATTAGGCTCCCGTACCAAGATAGGAAGGTTTTTTGGCCCGAAAATAAGGTTTCTCGCCCTGAAGGGACGAGACCGCCGTCTGGAAATACCAGACCGCCGTCTCGTCTCAGCGCCAGGATGAGACCGCCATCTCGATTATCCAGACGGCGGTCTCGTCACTCGCAAATTCGAGACGGCGGTCTGGGTTTTCCAGACGGCGGTCTCGATTCCTGCCAGATCGAGACAGCGGTCTGGATTTTTCAGACGGCAGTCTCGACCCGCTGCCACAAACGAGACGACGGTCTAGATTTTCCAGACGGCAGTCTCGACCCTGTCAGCGGAGACGGCGGTCTCGACCTGTCAGGCGCGAAAAACTATAAATAGGGGCGTCATTTCTCCCTTTTTCCACACCCAGCAGCAAGATCTCTCCCTTCTCTCTAGAATTTCTCTCTCTAAGAATCCCTCCGAGGCATTTCCGGAGTTTTTGAGTGTCTCTAGGCATACACAGAGTGTCCTAAATCTTCTTTAGAACCCCTCCGAGACATTTCCGGAGTTTCTGAGAGTTGTAGAGTGAAGGGTTGCCAAAACGCACCCTCTCTTTTGAATATAAAAAAGCTTGCTTTGGAGGTGCATATCCTCACTCTCTACTTTTTACTGCTATTTAAATTACGCAATAGAAGCTAGGGCCATGTAGTCATACATCTAAATTCCGCATAATAAAAAGGGTGAAAGCGCAATTTTCCAAGTTTAATTATTTAAAATAGCCGGCCTATCATAGGGAACCCGAAAGGGGCGGCGTAAAGGGACTAATACTCCCTTTACTCGTAACTAACTCCCTTACCCAATTCTGGTTCTAATGACCAAAGTTGGTTTTCGAAAACCAACGCCTTTTTAAACCCCTTTTCCGATGTTTATGGTAAACATATCGGTGGTGACTCCATAGAACCCAAAATAAATAAGTCCTTGGGTTAGCCCGGTTATCGGACAACTCAAGGACACTTTTCGAAAACCTCGTCTCTCGGTTAGCCCGGTTATCGGACAACCTAAGGACGTTGTAACCACCAATAAAAAATGCGAAAATCAAAGAGGGTCGAAAAAACCATCGCGTCGCTCCGACCGCGCCCCCGTTTTCGGGGAGGCGGCGATAGATGGCGACTCCACTGGGGAAGCCTAGAGAGTTGATCCCATTTAGTGATGGGCCGGCTTAAAAATAATTAAACCAAGAAAATAACGCTTTTACCCTGCCTTGTATTATAACATGCTTTATTGTTTGGCTTTCAAATAACTGTTGCTTGTTTATACTTACGCAATTGATTGAAATATAAACTGCACACAAACCCTTGCACACTACAGCTCCTCTATACCCGGGGCAAGTGAGATAACCATAGGGAGTGGGTGGCAGTGTACGGTTCGCTGTAGTTAGGGCCTTGTGCCCACCAGCAGTGATCGGAAACCACCACTCAAGGTGATAACCTTCCTCTTTTGGCAACAAGACCGACTCTGGCCTTAGTGTTGAGCATGGTCAGACGGCTGGAGAGTGGGGACCCTATAATGGGGGCACCTTGGGGGCCTTAGCCTGATGAGAACAGTTAGAACCTACCCTGACCAATGCACTTTTCTGCAGGAAAACCCTACCTCGTGATAAAAACGAAATCTCGCCTGTTCGCGGATGAGTGAATTGTATGTGCATTTGTTTGTTGCATTTGATTGCATAGCATAAACAAACAAACAAAAATCACAAAAAATATTTTTGCAAAAAAAAAACACCCTTATCTCGGACAGTCTGCCTTTTAGCTAGCCTGGTTTCAGGTTCTTTGCAAGCTAAGTAGCCACGCAGTTCCAACAGAAGAGATAAGGGACGCTAAAAGATTTTTTCACATAAAGCCACATTTTATCTCGGACAGTCTGCCTTTTAGCTAGCCTGGTTTCAGGTTCTTTGTAAGCTAAGTAGTCACGCAGTTCCGACAGAAGAGATAAAAGGCTATAAAATAAATAAAATAATAATAACAAAATCAAAACATTTATAACAATAATTTTGACAAAGTCGTATCATTTATATTACATCATGTCATAAGTGGAAAAACCAAGAGAGAAAATGAATGCATAAGGAAAGTATGCATACGCATCATTTTAATAAACCCCTAAAAAATGGGTCTTAGAGACGTTTTTTGGGAAAATTACTGGGCCAAATCGCCTTCGGCATTTGCAACTTGGTTCTTCACCCTTTTCTCTTCGTTTTGACATGCTGTGCGTCCAAATCGGACAACCCAGTCAAAAGTTATGTCACTTTGAACATCTATCGCCCTTTTGTACTGGTGCATGCATAATAACATTCATTCTAGGGAGCACTAGATATCCCTAAGACAATGGCGAAAGAGGCCCCGAGCACATTTGTGACCTTCGCGACAAGGAAGGGACAAATGTACTAAGGTGTGACGGTGATTGCCATTATACTTGTCAAATCTGTGATGGGGAAGGAACCATTACACCGAGGTGGGTAGCATACCCCACAAAGCGTAAGCTTTAAGGAGGATACCTAAGCCATTGTCTTAAGGAATATCCATCTCATATATCATTCAATAAAAATCTTTTTGCATTCTAAAAAGCGGCTGGTATTCTTCATGCCCTCATCTGCATAAAAAAAAAAACACAAAATCCCAAACACCATCATACGTCATGTTAGAAAATAAAAACATGATAATGTTTAGGAAAAAACAAACACTTGCATACATGCATCCACCAAACTTCATCCTCATAACATGCATCTAAAAATAGACAATTGAAGAAGTGGACATTCCTCAATACTATGAAAAGAGGATCAGGGCATTCGCATGCCATACACGGGAAGTCAAAAAGAAAATCAATAAAAATATTTACCCGCCTATGGGTTCATTTAGGCTTCTCCGCTTTTAAAAAAAATGTACTTCGAAACATTGCATTAAGGAATGTACACTGTCTAGATGAAATAAATAAAATTGTTTGTTTTCATCATCTCTTTAGACGTCTATTACATTCATAAATCGCATTCATTCTCACTTTAATAAGATAATAAAAAGAAAGGATTAGTCGATGTGCTTTCCATGAATCGGAATAAGATGGAGAGTAAGCCTTTTGTCATCAAGCTCTCCCCAATGGTTGATCCGCCCAAGGAGGATAATAAGCCTCAACCGTTGGGTGTCCAAGTTAATAAGGAAGAGGGGGCAAGGATGTCATTAAATTCGTTCACCCCATACATCAAATAAAATTGTACCATTGAGATACGCAGAAACGTCTTCCATTAATGAAGATATCTCCATCATAGCCAACATTCGGGGGCAAAATTAGAAGTGAAAGAATCTACACCCCCAGGAGCTATAAGGCAATGCTCCCAAGAATAAAAGAAAAATAATAAGACCGAAGAAAAACATAATCCAAAGGGGAAACTAAGTAGACTTTGGATTCATGACGCTAAGGCAGTAGCTTCAACGCTCCACCAGAAAGTCAAGTTATAGTGGATGACAAATTGGTCACGGTCCAAGCAGAAGACGATATCCTGATTAGTGGACCGTCCACCCAGCCTTATGAGGATGCAACTGAAGAAGCCCTTGAAACATCTTTTCAAGCGCTCGAAATTGCCAGCATAGAGCGACTTCCCAGAAACACAAAGGTAGCCCGCATGATGTTACCGTCCTGGCCAAGGACTGGGGGCAGATTCCCAAGGCATGAGGGAACCCCCGTAATTCAAAGACAATCCTTTCAAACATGGCCTAGGATATGACCCTACTAAGGGCCGAACGGAAAGGAGAAAAGGGAAGTCTCCCTCCGCACACTCAAGCAAATTTTCCGAAGTGGAGGGGTGCAAGCGTCAAGAGCCACCTTAGTTATTAGGAAATCTTTTTCTTCGTTTAAGGGATGTAAACCCCATGATTGTTAGAGATTATCCCCCGGGGCGAGCCCGACCCCCGGGCATTTTAGGGCACATATTCCCTTATTAATTAATAAAGAATGATTCTTACTATCTGCTTCTCTTCTTTCTATTTTTGACTAGACCACATGAATAACCCTGTCCAAGTAAACAAAAAAGAAAGAAGAATAAAAAGCGCATCCAAATAATCAATATTTACCATTGCTATTGCCATCAAGCTAGTTGATTAGAAGCACATAAAAATAAGACTTCACCTCACCCATAAAGAAAGTCATGCTTTGCCAATATTGTGAACAAAATAATAATAATAAATCCACAAAAAAAAAAGAAGAGAGAAAAGCCCAGAGAAGCCAAAGGCCAAAGAAAAGGGCAAATTACCCGGTAGGAAACCCACTAAGGGGACTACGCAAAAGATAGGGTCAACCCGGTAGGATACCCGAACAACAATAAAGGGTAGCCTAGGCAAAAGTTAGGGTTACAAAATAGGGTCCGCTAGGATTCCCCAAAAATACAAAAAAGAGGAGCCTAGACAAAAGATAGGGCTACAAAAGATAGGGCCAAAACACAATATCCTAGTTCGAAAACCCAAAGGGCGATCTAGGGAAATCAGCTAGCCATTTAAAAGCGATGGAAATAAAACCAAAAGAGCGCAAATACAAAAAAGGAAAATGTTTGTTTAGACAAAGCTTAAACACCTAAGCCTAACCTTAGCCAACCATTCTTACAAAAACCTTTACTAATAAAAATTAACCCTCTAAAACACAAACCATTGAATTGACCTCTTTACTTCTTTTCTCTTGACCCTTACATCAGTATTCTAATAATTAATTTGGGAATATGGAGGCGTATAATCAACAAGAGGATTGAAATCCCTAAAGCAAGGAAAAGGGGACACTACATGACAAAGAGTGCGCTGCAAAAAGAAAAGAAAAAAGAGAGAAAAAGGAAAAGAGGAAAAACCAATCATTCTTCGGTCACGACAAAATCGAGACGGCAAAATTGGTACAACCTATCCTATCGACGAAAGCACATAACGTCGGAAGCTCATCAGAAGTAAAAGCACATTGGTTAATCCTTTTGAAAAATTAATTGAAATAGTATTATAGGATGCATATCGCCAACATTGCATGCATATGATAGGCTCCTATCTCTCAAAAAAAAGAAGATAAAGAAAAAATGAGAATAAAAAGAATAATGCCTGCTAGGAGATTCTTAGGCAAAAGTTAGGGTAGCCCGCTAGATCGAAAACCCGCAAAGGGCGGTCTAGGCAAAAGTTAGGGCATCCATAAAAAAGGAAAAAGCCCGCTAAGATATCCTAGGCAAAAATTAAGGCAGCCCGCTAGATCGAAAACCCCAAAAGGGCGGTCTAGGCAAAAGATAGGGCTAAACCAAAAAATGAATAAAAGAGAAGGGCCCTTCATCATAATCATAAAAAAGGTCCAGCAGGAGAATGCCAGTCACTTTTCCATATGCATCAACCAAAAAAGAATAGATTGCATCCACACACAAGTAGTCGCACAAAACGACTTTGTCAATGTCAAAAATGAAAGAAATAAAAATCACTTCAGATAAATAACAAAAAAAAAATGAAAAGCATTCATGCATATAAGGAGAATAGCTCCATGTTTGTGATTGAAAACAGGATCACTGAGACTGAATCTCCAAATAATGCCCTCAAGAAAATGGAACAAGTTGTCAATCAAGCGGCTCATCGAAATAAGAGCTTCTAAAAATTAAGAGCTCCAGCTACCATCCTTCTACCCAGAAAAGAGGGCACAAGAAAATAAGTCTCCAAGCATTGCTCTCCCTCAAGAAAGAAGAGCAAGTTGTCATAAGAAGCTTCCAGAAGCCAAAGCTCCAATCATCACCCAATAAAAGAGGGTACAATCATCAAGACATCATAAAAGAAAAGCCGACGGAAAGGCTTAGTCATCCCCAAGAGGATCCTTGCCTACTCCGAAGGCAAAACAAAAGATTACCTCACGACTCAGCTGCATCACCACATGAGTCATCGAGCACACTCACCCAAAGTCGCCTCCACACTCCCCAATGGAGAATAAAAGCTTCAAGAGCCCACCATCATCAACAATCAAAAGAGTCCAGTCTCCATACCAACAAGGGCTCAACAAAAAAGGAAAAAAAGAAGAAAACCCTGGCATCCCCAGCAGATGTCCAAAAAGGCCATGATAGATAGGACCGAATAAAAATCCTCAAGTGGATCTCAAAAAAAATTCTACAAAAAAGGAATAAGAAATTCCCATCCACCAGTGGAATAAGAGCTTCACAATTATAGCTCGCATCAACATCAATCAAGGAGCCAAGACTCCATTCCTAGAAAAGAAAAATCAGATCCCCAGGAAGTCAACTAATTCCCTGGTGGATCACTAAAGAAATAAAACGTCATCCCTAGTGGACCTTCCCGAAAAAGAAGAAAGGAAAAAATCCAGCGTAATAAAAAGAGACTAAAAAGTAAAAAGGCTTACGTATTATCCCGAAAAAGCCAGATTTCAAAATCGTGATAAAGAAGAGATAAATCGCGGAAAAAAGGCGAAATCAAAACCATTGCAGCAGAATAAAGAGCTTCAAGGAAAATAACTCTAACCTTCTACACCAATAAACAAAGGTACACCAGAAAAAGCCAACGGAAAGGCTTGATCATCCCCAGCAGAATAAGAGCATAGGCAAAAGCTAGCTCGCACCCACATCAATTAAGGAGTCAAAACTCCATTCCCACAAAGGAGAAATCAAAATTAGATCCCCGGGAAGGCAACCAATTCCCCAGTAGATCAACAAAAAGAGAAAAAGAAAAATCATCTCCAGTGAGCCTACGACAAAGGCAAATTCCAGACTCACATCCTTAGAAGAGTCATTTGCCTAGGCATAGGCAAGATCTGGCGAGCGAGAGCCCATTTCCCCAGAAAGGGACATCAACCTATTCGGAGGCAAGCAAGTATAAAGTCTTCACCAATGAAGCATTTGCCTACTCAGAGGCATTACCATAACCTCAACGGAATATCCGGCTACTCAAGAGGCATCACCAAGATCAACAAATCCCCAGAGGATTCCTGCCTACATAAGAGGCACTCATCAAAAATCCCCGACAACCAGCAAAGTCGGATGACAAATACCAAAAGATAAAAAAAAAAAGAATCCCCAGCAATCAACAAGCTGGATGAACACCAACAAAGTCCCCGGCAGAACCCGGATAACCATTCAGAAAGGTCCAGGAACACCTACCAACACAGAAATCACCCACAAAAACCCCCGGCGCCGACCGGACAACAATTCTCAAGAAAAGACAAACAAAGACAAAGAAAGAACACATCTCAACGGCGCATGATCAGAATCAGTAAGCCGCCACCATTGCCAAAGGATCAGCTACCGCAAGAAGGGGCATCCAGAGGCACATAACCAGACGGGGGTTCATACTCATCAGCCAAGGGATCAGCTACCGCGTCGAAGGAGCATCCCAAGGTTTCACATCGGCGCATGGTAAGAATCAGTAAGCCGCCACCATCACCAAAGGATCAGCTACCGCGTCGAAGGAGCATCCGGAGGTCAACCACCAGATGGGGGTGCGTACTCATCAGGCCTTACAGAAGAGGGCTTACCAGACGGGGGTTCATACTCGTCAAACACCAGATGAGGGTGTGTACTCATCAGGCCTTACAGAAGGGGGCTTACCGGGCGGGGGTTCATACTCATGAAACCAGATGAGGGTTCGTTCTCATCAGCTACTGCATCAAAGGAGCATCCCAGAGGCGCACAACATCTCCCCAGAAGGTCATCCACCGCAAAGACGGAGTATCTGAAGGGAAACCGGGCAAGAGGGTCAACTCCTTTACCCTTCAGTCGATCACCTCAGCACAAAAGGCTAGCAGTCGACTGGTCGGGTAAAGGGGGGGCAGCTGTAGACCCCAAATCTTGCCCGGCCTCCAAATAAAGTCAGAAAGCATCCTATTTGAAGACGGCCGAAGCTTAACAAGTCATTAGGAGAGACTATTAGGCTCCCGTACCAAGATAGGAAGGTTTTTTGGCCCGAAAATAAGGTTTCTCGCCCTGAAGGGACGAGACCGCCGTCTGGAAATACCAGACCGCCGTCTCGTCTCAGCGCCAGGACGAGGCCGCCGTCTCGATTATCCAGACGGCGGTCTCGTCACTCTCAAATTCGAGACGGCGGTTTGGGTTTTCCAGACGGCGGTCTCGATTCCTGCCAAATCGAGACGGTGGTCCGGATTTTCCAGACGGCGGTCTTGACCCGCTGCCACGAACGAGACAGCGGTCTAGATTTCCCAGACGGCGGTCTCGACCCTGTCAGCGGAGACGGCGGTCTCGACCTGTCAGGCACGAAAAACTATAAATAGGGGCGTCATTTCTCCCTTTTTCCACACCCAGCAGCAAGAGCTCTCCCTTCTCTCTAGAATTTCTCTCTCTAAGAATCCCTCCGAGGCATTTCCGGAGTTTCTGAGTGTCTCTAGGCATACACAGAGTGTCCTAAATCTTCTTTAGAACCCCTCCGAGGCATTTCCAGAGTTTCTGAGAGTTGTAGAGTGAAGGGTTGCCAAAATGCACCCTCTCTTTTGAATATAAAAAAGCTTGCTTTGGAGGTGCATATCCTCACTCTCTACTTTTTACTGCTATTTAAATTACGCAATAGAAGCTAGGGCCATGTAGTCATACATCTAAATTCCGCATAATAAAAAGGGTGAAAGCGCAATTTTCCAAGTTTAATTATTTAAAATAGCCGGCCTATCATAGGGAACCCGAAAGGGGCGGCGTAAAGGGACTAATACTCCCTTTACTCGTAACTAACTCCCTTACCCAACTCTGGTTCTAATGACCAAAGTTGGTTTTCGAAAACCAACGCCTTTTTAAACCCCTTTTCCGATGTTTATGGTAAAAATATCGGTGGCGACTCCATAGAACCCAAAATAAATAAGTCCTTGGGTTAGCCCGGTTATCGGACAACTTAAGGACACTTTTCGAAAACCTCGTCTCTCGGTTAGCCCGGTTATCGGACAACCTAAGGACGTTGTAACCACCAATAAAAAACGCGAAAATCAAAGAGGGTCGAAAAAACCATCGCGTCGCTTCGACCGCGCCCCCGTTTTCGGGGAGGCGGCGACATGGATCCTGCAGAGAGTCATCATTTACAGATATGATTGTTTATTAAGGTTTTGTTTATGTTCAGATTTTATTATCAATTATTTGAGAAATAATAAGGGAGAAAAGAATGAAAAAAAAATATGAATGCTATGAAAAATGCCTTATTTCATTAAAAAAAAAGGAAATATGTACAAAGCCCTTTAAATCAGAATTCTTGCGGCCATGGGCGGGGACCGCAAGAGATACATAGGAAGCTTAAAAAAGGAAAAGCCCTAGTCAGATGGCCTTCTTCATGTGACCCCTCTATTCTAGCTGGGACAGAGGCTTGGAATCCACGCTGGGAGCAGGAGCGTCAAAGGTGATCCACCCTACATCCAGTAGCTCTTGAACCTTATATTTCAAGGTCAGACAATTTTCTTTTGAATGCCCCAGAGCGCCTGAGTGGTAGTCACATTTCTCATTAGGCTTATACCACTCAAGAGAGGGTGGCTCCATCTTCCTTGGAGGAACATGCATCAGGAGCTTGGCCTCGATCAACTTTTGCAGTAGATTCCCGTAGGAGGTTGCGAGAGGAGTAAATTTCCTCTCCTTTTTGTCCAGTTGCCTAGCTGATTGTGGACAAGAAGAAGGAGTAGCCAAGTTGATGGCATGTACGCTTCCTTCTTCTTACTGAAGGGCTTCTTGAACATAGAGGTGGAGGAGGAGGGTTATGCAATCCTTACGTTCTCTAGTCCCTGCTCCACTCTCTCCCTGATGGTTACCACATCTGCGAAAAGAGTTGACATGTTCCCTATCATCTTGTCATAATAGGGACCCGTTAGTGAGTTGATAAACATGGACATGGTTTCTTTGTCCAACAGTGGGGGCTCTACCTGGGCGGCCAACTCCGTCCAGCGCTGAGCATATGCCTTGAAGGATTCGTCGCCTGTCTTGCTTAAAGCTTGCAAATCTAACCTATTCGGGGTTAGGTCAATGTTATACTTGTAGCGATGAAGGAAGGTGTCTGCCAGCTATTTCCAGGTTTGGATTTGTCCTCCCTTGAGTTGCATATACCAGTTCAAGGCCGAATCGGCCAAGCTTTCCTGAAAATAGTGGATAAGGAGTTCCTCGTTATCAGCATATGGAGTAATCTTACAGCAGTACATTGTAAGATGACTCTTAGGACAAGTCATCCCCATGTACTTGGGGAAGTATGGAACCTTGAATTTTGGAGGGAATTGGATATTCTTGATGAGGCACAGGTCGACCGCCTCTTTCACATCGAAACTATGTCCCTCCATAGCCCTCAGTCTCTCCTCAAGGGTGGAAAATTGTCCTTGGAGACTTCGGGGGTATGGATGAGGACTGCCCTGCTGTCAGGCTGCGCATGAACTTCCTGTTCATGTGCATGGATGGGTTCCTCCTCTTCCTCGTGGTGGGAGACTTGGTCACTGTGAGGACCCTCTTTTTAAAGATGTTGTTGGTGCATCGGCTTAATCAGCTGCGTCGTTTGCTCCTTCATGGAGTTAAGCTCCGCAGTGAGCTTACAAATTTTCTCCTCTAATTATTCCATCCTCTTGGCCTTTTGCGCGCGAGTGAGAATAGGAAGAAGATCAGCCACTTTCTAGAATGCACATGAGTTAGGGTTTTTATTTTTATTTTGTGAAATGAATGATTAGTGTGAGATAGATATGCCTTAAGACAATGGTTTTGGTATCCTCCTTAAAGTTTACGCTTCATGGAGCACCATACCCACTTCGGTGTAATGGTTCCTTTCCCAACATGGATTTGACAAGTATTACGAAGGTTACCGCACCTTAGCACAGTTGTCCCTTCCTTGTGGACGGTTACAAACGTGCTTGGGGCCTCTTTTGCCTTTGTCTTAAGGATATCTAATGCCCCCTAGCATGGATGTATTTATGCATGAGAGACTTTTATTAGGATGATGTGCATGCATACTTTCCTTATGCATTTATTTTCTCTCTTATTTTTATCGCTCTTGAAATGATGAGGGTATGAATAATTTGACTTTGTCAAAATCGTTTATTAAATTTATTATTTTTTACTTTGAAATGAATGTTTTGAACTTCGTCAATATGCGTTTTATTATATTTTTCTTTTTTATTTATTTGTTTTGTAACCCCTTTATCTCTTCTGTAGGTCAACGTGGCTACTTAACTTACAAAGAACCTGAAATCAGGCTAGCTTAAATGAAGACTGTCTGAGATAAAGTTGGTTTGTTATAGCAAAAAGGTTTTTATTTATTTTTTATGACTCCTTATCTCTTTTGTAAGTCAACATGGCTACTTAGCTTACAAAGAACTTGAAGGTAGGCTAGCTTAAATGAAGACTGTCCAAGATAAGGTGAATTTTTGTTTATTTTGTGTTAGAAAAGAAGGCTGAGATCAAGAGGGGGGGTGAATTGATCTTTGAAAGTTTTTCGCAATTAACAGATTATCTATTTGTAAAAATAAGATTTCAGATCTGTTCTTGAATCACAAAGCAATCAATCAACAATAAACGCAGCAACAGAATTAAAAGAGGAGAAAGGTTTAGAAAGATATCACCGGTGTTTATACTGGTTCACCCAATACCAGGGCTACGTCCAGTCTCCAGCCAAATTCTAGTTGGGTTCCACTAGATCAAATGTTTTACAGATTACAATCTTACACTTAATCTACCACAAGAACCACAATTCCAGTTCCTGCACCTAACCTTTCACCAAGAACCAAATTCCAGTTCTTGACAACCTCTACAACCAAATTCCAGCTGCAGAGAAACCAGTGCCCACAATTCCAGGCACCAAACAATACAAAAAGAATGTAAAGAAATGAAAAGAAGAAACTAGAATGCTCAAACCAGTTTTATGCAATTCTGCAGTATGTTTCTTCTTCAAAAGAAAGCAATTTGACTCAAGAAAGAATTTCAAAGAACTTCACAAAAACTAGCGCGAATCTTTCTTGAAAGAGTGCTAAAGTTTGCTTGCTTGATTGCTAAAGATTGATGTTCAATTGTATTTTTAAAATGTTCAAGCCAAACTATTTTTATAGAAGATTTTCAAAACTGTTGGTTTAATCAACCAGTTAAAATAATCTTTTAATCTGTTAAAAGTGTAGTTTTAATCTGTTAAAACTTCTTTTAATCCATTAAAGCGTTCTTGATTATTTAACAGATTTGTTTTAACTGATACGACAACGTTTGTATCAATTAAAGCTCTTTACAAAAAATCTTCTAATTTGATTTAATCGATTGTTTCATGTTTCAATCGATTAATATACTGTAAAACTTTATTGTGAGTTTTTCCAAGTGATTTTAACTGATAAAAATAAGTATTAATCGATTAAAACGCTGTGTAGAAATTTTCTAAGTTGTTTTAATCGATTGAAACGTGTTTTAATCGATTGAAAAAGTTCTGATCGGTCATAACTCAATTCTGATTGATCATATCTGATTCTGATCGGTCATAATTGCATTCTGATCGATCATCCTGAACACTAAGTGGATTTAATCGATTAAAACCAAGTTGTATCGATTAAAATACTGCAAAAACGCTTCTCTTAACATTTTAAGTGATTTTAATCAGTTATTTCGAAGCTTTATCAGTTAAAACACCTGATGAAGGTTTTCAAAACTTTCTTTAATGAAAACAACCTAGTTATTTCGAAATTATATCGGTTAAAAACTTGTTTAAGAAAGCTTTTGTTAAAATACTTTGTTTTTAACTGCTTAAACGTTTTTAGAGGCATTTCGCAAAATCTTTTAAGTGAAGAAACCTCATGCAACAAAAAAGATAAAAATGATTTTACCTAAGCATAGCTGCGGACAAACTAATCCCTCTATTCTTTTATCAAAGTGACTGTTGACTGCTACAAAGTTGACTTTGACTTTATCTTTTTGACTTCATCAAATCAATAAGATATTTGCCAGAGTATTTCAATAAGATCTTCATCACTTTCAGTCTCCCCCTATTTGATGAAGACAAACACCACTTTGAATAATAACTCTGCAAGAGAAGTCACTTGATAAAACAGATTAGTTAGAAATAAAAAATGAATTATTTTCCTATTTCTCCCCCTAAATTTTTGCTTCCCCTAAATAATCCTAAATTGTTTCTGATCAACAAGAAAGCAACTATTCTCCCCTTTTGACTTCATCAAAAATAGGGATCAGAAGAGAAACAATGCAAAGGTATGTAATAAGTTTGAGATTTTGAAAATAGAGAAAAAAATGAATACGATATTTTACTCATGTAAAGATCAATCAAAGTTGATTCAAACTTATCTTCATTAACACGTTTGTAATGAGTACAATTAACACGTGTAAAGATAAGGGAATCACGCTTTAGTAGCATGTTACAAGAACAACCATTAACTAAAGCCTTTAATTTTTCTTTCCAGAATAAAAATCGATTAAAAACAGGACAAAATCGATTAAAAAGTTTTTGTTTAATGATTTTAATCAATTAAAATAAAGGTTTAATCGATTAAAACAGTGAAGGACTTCAAAAGTATGAAACATAAGTGCATTTAATCGATTAATTCGACATTTAATCGATTAAAACAGTAAAAAAACTCGTATAAATTCTTTTAATCGATTTAAAAGATTTTTTATTAATTAAAACAACCAGATTTGCAAACTAAGTAATGTTTGATGCATTTAAAATGCCTAATTCGAGTGCGAATTTTGAAAAACTGATCACGAGCAAGAGGTTTTGTAAAAATATCTCGCTAGTTGTTTTTCAGTTTCTATAAAGAAGATTTCGCAATCACCTTTCAAAACATGATCTCTAATGAAATGATGTCTTATTTCTATATGCTTTGTCCTATAATGTTGGATTGGATTTTTAGTTAACATAATGGCACTAGTATTATCACACAAGAGAGGAATTTTTCTGAGAATTAAACCATAATCCTCAAGCTGTTGTTTGATCCAAAGAGATTGAGCACAACAACTCCCAGCTGCAATGTATTCTGCTTCAGCTGTAGAAAGAGCAACACATGACTGCTTTTTACTGTGCCATGAAATTAGACTACTTCCAAGGAGATGACAGGTGCCACTGGTGCTTTTCCTATCAAGCTTACAACCTGCAAAATCTGAGTCAGAGTATCCAACTAGATTTAGTTTTGACTCACCTGGATACCATAACCCAACATTTAAAGTTCGCTTAAGATATTTGAGGATTCTTTTTGCAGCAGTAAGATGAGACTCTGTTGGTGTAGATTGGAACCTGGCACACATGCAAACACTAAACATAATGTCAGGTCTACTTGTTGTTAAATATAGCAAAGAACCAATAAGCCCTCTATATTTAGTTTCATCAACAGATTTTCCTTTTTCATTAGAATCAAGATAGCAATTTGTGGACATAGGTGTTGATGCCTCCTTGCAGTGTTCCATCTCAAATTTCTTTAAGAGTTCTGTGCAGTATTTGGATTGATGAAGAAAGCTTCCTTCTTGAAGTTGTTTAACTTGTAATCCAAGAAAGTAGTTAAGTTCCCCCATCATAGACATCTCAAACTCTCCCTGCATATCTTTGATGAAATCTTTACATAAAGACTCATTAGTAGCTCCAAATATGATGTCATCAACGTATACTTGAACCAGAATTACATCATTATTCAATTTCTTTAGAAATAAAGTTTTGTCAACCAAACCTCTTTGATAGCCCTTTGAAATAAGAAAGTTACTTAACCTTTCATACCATTGTCTTGGGGCTTGTTTGAGACCATACAGAGCTTTCTTCAATCTATAAACATATTCTGGATGAATATGATCTTCAAACCTAGGTGGTTGAGTAACAAAAACTTCTTCATTCAAGTAGCCATTCAAGAAATCGCTTTTGACATCCATTTGAAATAACCTGAAATTTTTAATTGCAGCATAGGCAAGTAATAGTCTAACAGCTTCTAATCTAGCCACTGGAGCATATGTTTCATCAAAATCAATTCCTTCTTGCTGATTATACCCTTTAGCCACCAATCTAGCCTTGTTTCTAGTTATTATGCCATTTTCATCCATTTTATTCCTAAAAACCCATTTTGTTCCTACAATATTGGCATTATCTGGTTTTGGAATTAATTCCCATACCTCATTTCTTGTAAATTGATTTAATTCATCATGCATAGCATTAATCCAATTATTATCCTTTAAAGCATCAGATATGTTTTTAGGTTCAATTTGTGATACAAATGTCATGTGATTGCAAAATTTATTTAGAGATCTTCTAGTGGAAACTCCCTGATTTATTTCACCAATGATGTTGTCTATTGAAAGATTTATTGGAGTTTTCCATTCCTTAGGCAGTTCCTCTTCAGTTTCTTCAACCTGTTTTTGAGAAACTGTTGATTCTGGCAGTTTTAACTGATACATTTTATCAGTTAAAATATCTTCTTCTGTACTATATTCAGAAACATTATGCATATTTGGGTTAGTTTCATCAAATGTAACATGGACAGATTCTTCTACTGTTTTTAGCCTTTTGTTAAAGATTCTATAAGCATGGCTATTTAATGAATACCCCAAGAATATACCTTCATCTGATTTGGAATCAAATTTTCCAAGATTTTCTTTTCCATTGTTTAAGACAAAAACTTTACTTCCAAATACTCTAAAATAGTTTATGTTAGGATTTTTACCTTTGAATAATTCATAAGGAGTTTTCTTAAGAAAGGGTCTGATTAAAACACGGTTTAATACATGGCAAGCAGTGCTGACGACATCAGCCCAAAAATATTTTGGTAATGCTTTCTCACTAAGCATTGTCCTAGCTAGCTCTTCAAGAGAACGATTTTTCCTTTCATCTACACCATTCTGTTGAGGAGTTCTAGGAGCTGAAAAATTATGCTTGATACCATGTTTATCACAAAATTTATTGAATTTTTTGTTTGAAAATTCTCCCCCATTATCACTTTGAATACAAGAGATAAAATAGCCTTTTTCATTTTGAATTTGTTTCACAAATTTCTTAAACAAATGGAAAGTATCAGATTTTAATTTCAAAAACAATGTCCAGGTAAATCTTGAGTAATCATCTACTATAACCAGTGCATATAGATTTCCTCCTAAGCTCATAGTTCTAGAAGGACCAAAGAGGTCCATGTGCAAAAGTTCAAGATGTCTAGATGTTGAAACAAAAATTTTCTGTGAGAAAGAATTTTTGACTTGTTTCCCCTTTTGACATGCATCACATATTTTGTCTTTCACAAACTTGAGTTTAGGTAAGCCAACTACAAGATTTCTAGAAATCAATTTGTTTAGATTATTCATATGAATATGAGCTAACCTCCTATGCCATAACCAGGAATCATTCTCTTTAGAAATTAAGCAACAGTTCTTAGCAGAATTAGTATCTAACATGTAAATATTGTTGATCCTCTTACCAGTAATCATTACCTGTTCTGAATGTGATATGATAATTTGACATTGATTTTGCCCAAAAACAACTTTGTGTCCTTTATCACACAGCTGGCTAAAACTAATCAAATTATGTTTTAAACCCTCAACATATAAAACATTGTTAATAATACCTGATTCAGTACATTTGATGTCACCTATTCCAAGAATTCTTCCTTTATTATTATCACCATAGACAACAGTCCCACCATTCTTTAGTTTAAGATTGCAAAATTTTGTAATATCACCGGTCATGTGTTTGGAACAGCCACTGTCAAGGTACCAGAGATCTTCACTTTGTTTTTCCTGAAATGAAATTAGTATAGTTGCAGTACAAAATGATACAGTTTTGAAATAAACAATTAATTATGCACTGGAAGTATAAATTTAATCGATTAATTTGATACTTAATCGATTAATCAAGTTCTGGAGAGAATGTATCAGAATAATAATTGATTTAAACGAGGAATAATTGGTTAATTTTATCCTGTTTAATGATTTTAACTGATATGAATCCATTTTAATCGATTAAAACAGTTAAACTATATTCCAGAGAACATTTTAATCGATTAATTCGTATTTTAACCGATTAAAACTGTACGGACAATTTATCTGGTATTCTCTGTAAGTGATTTTAACCGATTAAAATAGTTTTATATCAATTAAAATACTCAGTCCATGGATCCAGAGATAAAATTCGTTGATTTGATACACAGGGACTTCCAGATTTTGTTCCTGCAAAACAGATTAGGCATATTTCTGGTACCCCTTTTTAATTATTGGGTCCAATTATGTTATATGAAGTGAATTTTTGGGAATCCACTTCATTCTACCTTTAGGTATGACATATTTCTTAATTCTACAATGTTTAACAGAATGCCCTTTTTTCATGCAATAAAAACATTTAACAAACGGAGACGAAACAGATTTACTATATGCAAAATATTTTTTAAATGCTCTGGTTTTCTTTCCAATAGACGGTGTAAAACCTATGCCACCACGGTCAATAACTAATTTCTGAGAATCAAGTATCATATCAAGACTAGTTTTTCCTTGTGCTAGTTTAGATGCAGTTTTTATTAAGTATGATAATCTTTTTTGTAACTCGTGACAGCTTTTACAATCTTTAACATTACACATGCAATCGAATTATTACCTAATTCCAAATTTTCATTCTTGGTTTCTTCATCAACTATTTTCTTTTCAAGAATAGTGATCTTGTTTTCTAATAAACTATTCATGCTTTTTAATCTTTTGTTTTCGGTTTCTAATTTTTTTGCTACTGCATGTATTTCATAAAAAGCATCTTGTAATGAACTATAATTCATAGTCGAACTTACACTCGGTTTTTGGTGAATCCGAGTTGACCATTAGGCATATCTCTGTTGTTTCTTCATAGGTCATTTCAAGAATCTTCCACATTTGTGCAGCAGTCTGACAGTGTGCTATCCTGAAAAAATCATTTCTGTTAAGTGCAAATATGATAATATTTTTGGCAATACAATCATCCTGGATTAATTTCTTTTCACAGTCATTTAAGCTAGACCAATCTTTGTTAATGATATCAGTTTCTTGTTCAATGATATTCCAAACATTTATACTAACAGATTCAATAAAGATCTTCATCCTAATCTTCCAAAAAGGATAATCTGTTCCACAAAACAGTGGAAGTCTATCAATACAAGCACCCTCAGAAAATTTGTTTCCAGCCATGGATCGAAGAACTTGAATAACTCTCAAGAACCTCGCTCTGATGCCAATTGTTAGAAAAGAAGGCTGAGATCAAGAGGGGGGGGTGAATTGATCTTTGAAAGTTTTTCGCAATTAACAGATTATCTATTTGTAAAAATAAGATTTCAGATCTGTTCTTGAATCACAAAGCAATCAATCAACAATAAACGCAACAACAGAATTAAAAGAGGAGAAAGGTTTAGAAAGATATCACCGGTGTTTATACTGGTTCACCCAATACCAGGGCTACATCCAGTCTCCAGCCAAATTCTAGCTGGGTTCCACTAGATCAAATGTTTTACAGATTACAATCTTACACTTAATCTACCACAAGAACCACAATTCCAGTTCATGCACCTAACCTTTCACCAAGAACCAAATTCCAGTTCTTGACAACCTCTACAACCAAATTCCAGTTGCAGAGAAACCAGTGCCCACAATTCCAGGCACCAAACAATACAAAAAGAATGTAAAGAAATGAAAAGAAGAAACTAGAATGCTCAAACCAGTTTTATGCAATTCTGCAGTGTGTTTCTTCTTCAAAAGAAAGCAATTTGCCTCAAGAAAGAATTTCAAAGAACTTCACAAAAACTAGCGCGAATCTTTCTTGAAAGAGTGCTAAAGTTTGCTTGCTTGATTGCTAAAGATTGATGTTCAATTGTATTTTTAAAATGTTCAAGCCAAACTGTTTTTATAGAAGATTTTCAAAACTGCTGGTTTAATCAATCAGTTAAAATAATCTTTTAATCTGTTAAAAGTGTAGTTTTAATCTGTTAAAACTTCTTTTAATCCATTAAAGCGTTCTTGATTATTTAACAGATTTGTTTTAACTGATACGACAACGTTTGTATCAATTAAATCTCTTTACAAAAAATCTTCTAATTTGATTTAATCGATTATTTCATGTTTCAATCGATTAATATACTGTAAAACTTTATTGTGAGTTTTTCCAAGTGATTTTAACTGATAAAAATAAGTTTTAATCGATTAAAACGCTGTGTAGAAATTTTCTAA
This sequence comes from Sphenostylis stenocarpa, assembly GCA_963425845.1. NCBI lineage: Eukaryota > Viridiplantae > Streptophyta > Magnoliopsida > Fabales > Fabaceae > Sphenostylis > Sphenostylis stenocarpa. The sequence goes on along the minus strand of OY731400.1, from coordinate 59,939,576 downwards.
GTTGTTTTAATCGATTGAAACGTGTTTTAATCGATTGAAAAAGTTCTGATCGGTCATAACTCAATTCTGATTGATCATATCTGATTCTGATCGGTCATAATTGCATTCTGATCGATCATCCTGAACACTAAGTGGATTTAATCGATTAAAATACTGCAAAAACGCTTCTCTTAACATTTTAAGTGATTTTAATCGGTTATTTTGAAGCTTTATCAGTTAAAACACTGATAGAAGGTTTTCAAAACTTTCTTTAATGAAAACAACCGGTTATTTCGAAATTATATCGGTTAAAAACTTGTTTAAGAAAGCTTTTGTTAAAATACTTTGTTTTTAACTGCTTAAACGTTTTTAGAGGCATTTCGCAAAATCTTTTAAGTGAAGAAACCTCATGCAGCAGAAAAGATAAAAATGATTTTACCTAAGCATAGCTGTGGACAAACTAATCCCTCTATTCTTTTATCAAAGTGACTGTTGACCGCTACAAAGTTGACTTTGACTTTATCAAATCAATAAGATCTTTGCCAGAGTATTTCAATAAGATCTTCATCACTTTCATTTTGCTGTTATATGATTATGCAATACAAATGCAATAAACAAATACACAGACAATTCACTCATCTGCGAACAAAGTGATGATGTTTTAATTATGAGATAGGGGTTTCTTGTAGAAAAGTGCATTGACAAAGGTAGGTTTTAATTATCTTCACCAAAGGTCAGGTCCCCAAGGTGCCCCCATTATAAGGTTCCCATGGTCTCTTAGCCCTCAACCCATGCGTGGCTCAAGTGCCTAGTCGACGTCCTACAGAATGAGAGAGGAGGGTTATCATCTTGAGTGGTGGCTTCTGACAACGACCTGCTGGAACTAAGGTCATTACCACGGTCGGCCATAAACACCACCCACTCCCTATGTGTATTCACTTTTTCCCCCGGGTATAGAGGGACTGTTGTGTGCAAGGGTTTGTGTACAATTTGTATTTCAAACAATTGCAAAAAATAAACAAACAACAGTTATTAAAGCCATATAGTAAAGCATGTTATACATACAAAGAAAGGGTAGAGGCATAATTTCAAAACTATATATTTTTTAAATGATTTCATCACTAAATGGGATAAACTCTCTAGGTTTCCCCAACGGAGTTGCCATCTGTCACCATCGTCCCTTCTGTGAGGGAGGAGAAACCGTAAAGGCGGTCTGTTGCGACATGATGGTTTTAATTGACTCGCGTTCTTTGTAAAAATAAATGTGGTCATCGCTCTTAAAGTGTTCGATAACCGAACTACCCTTAAGAGCGAGGTTTTCATAAAAAGGGTTATTGGAGTCGCCACCTATGTTTTTACCATAAACATCGAAAAAAAAATAAGAAGGCGTTGGTTTAAGAAAAACCAACTTTGGCCTTTATAACCAGAATTGGGTAAGGAAGTTAGTTACGTGTGGGGAAGGTATTAACACCCCACAACGCCCCTTTTGGGTTCCCTATAGTGGAATAATTCTAAAATAGAGATATAAAAATTATGCTTCTACCCTATTTATTCATTGTGGTATTTAAATAACTATCTACATTACTCTAATATCTAATGCACACAAAAGAAAGCAGTAAAGGAAAGCGATAAAAGTGAGAATAGAGAAAAGAACCTCTGAAATGAGATTTTTATAAATTCTTCAAACTTGAGGATGTTTTTTGGCAATCTCCCCGCTCTACAAAGACGCTCCTCCCTCCAACAGAAAAGAAAACTTTAACTCTTGAGTGTCTAAAAGATCACTCAGACTTCGAAATAATGCTTAGAGTCACCTAGAGGTCTTAGAATGCCTTCTAGGTAGAGAGAAGAGTGTGAGAGTGTGTGGAAATGAGGAAATGAGGCCTCTACTTCTAGGGAAACACGCCAGGAAATCTAGACAGTCGTCTGGCTTCTATGGACGGTCATCCATGGCTGAAAATGAGCATGGACGGTCGTCTGGCCATCATGGACGATCGTCCATGGCCTTTTGGCAAAATTTCTAATTTTTATTTTCTCAGAAAACCCTCCTTATCCTAAATGGAACCTAGAAAATGCTAGTAGGGGCCTAACGAAACTTTGTCCATCTTCGAAACAGAGGATTTTCTGAATTTTATGTAGGACCTGACAAGATTAGGGGTCTACATTCCTCAATTGAACTCATTCACTGACTTGGAACAAATAGAATGTACAAGCCGCAATCTTAGGAAACTAATTATAAACTAAATATATGCTTACATAAAATACAATAACAATATATATTTACATATATCTTAGCAAGTACATCTAGGACACAACTTTGTCCACATCAATATACAAATTATCATCAACATATGCTCGTTGAAGTGTATCATGTCCAACATCATAAATCTTTTCTTCTAGTCTTTGGTCTATCTAAATCAACTTCTTTTGCTTATGTTTGAGACACATAAACTTAGCATGTCTATTAATTCACCATGTCATATTCACTTTATATAACTTTTTAAGAAATCATCACACTAACCATATTCTCCTATAATTTTACTTAGTAATTTTCACTCATGCAAACAATTAATACAAAGATAATATATCATTTCATTACTATCTTATATTTCTTTTAAAATTTGAGAATTTTTTTCTACTCCATTTACATATTCCATAATTATATGTCTATATTTTATTAAACGTCAATCCATTAATATGTTTTCCAACATATTACAACAAATATAGATTTATAAATATACTTATAGAACATATAAGTTTCCAATTCCGAAAAAAAGAATATAAATACTATCAATATTTCAATATATATATATATATATATATATATATATATATATATATATAATCATATTCATTTATGATTTACAAATCTAATAATTATACATGTTATGTCCAAGTTGTATAATTTTTAAGAGAATTGTGACTTCCAAGTAATCATGTTAGATACATAAATACCGTGAAAATAGTTCAAGTAGCATCATATATAATTAAACCATCACCTGTTAGTTTTGGTTAATGGTAATACAACATGTTGATTGAGGTCCCTACAGGAATCCCTAAAGAGATGCATATTTTTTCCTTCAGAATGATAAATGTGCAATTATGTGGAATTCGAAAAAGTTTAGGAGATGCACATTGAAAGTACACCCCTTCCTCATTTTTTATGATTTTCCCATTTGAAAATACTGCTGCAAGATAAAAGTTATCAAAATTTTCAATATTTGTGATGTTAAATTCCTTCATTTGAAGAGTAAAAATAAGAATAACACAAAGATTGAATATGAGTGTTGATAGGCAAGATGAGTTAGCGAATTTTTTATGAGATCAAATTTGAATTTATATATGTCATTTACTGTATTATTTGGACAAAAATGCCCCATAATAAATTATTGTACTTTGTATTTTAAGTTGGGTCTTAGGTAGTGTAATGGTGACCTGACTTTGATGTTAGACAATGTGTGTTAAATATGAATCATTGATCTTTGGGGATTCAATTTTGACCATTACTTTTTGTTGACACCTTGAACAGTATATGGTACAAAAGAATCTTATCCTAAACAGTATTTCAAGGTTGGTCATGAATAGTGTACATATCGGGCAATGTGTGTTAAATGTGAATCATTAATATTTGTGGATTAAATTTTGATTATTACTTTTTGCTGACACCTTGAACAGTATATGATACAAAGGAATTTTATTATGAACAATATTTTGATGTTGGTGTTGGACAATGTACATATTGGGCAGTGTGCATTAGTGTGTGATATAGAGGAGTCTTATCTTGAACAATATTCCATGCATCCCTAGGTTGGTTTTGAACAGTGCTGATTACATCTTGATTGTTGATGTTTTGGGATATAATCTTGACCATTAGTTTTTGCTGAGATATTGGGCAACGTGTCTTACTGTGTGGTACAAAGGAATTTTATCGTGTTTAACTTTTAATATTAAATAATTAGATATAAATATTTTATAAAATAACATTTAATAAATTTTCTTGTTATTTGAAATTTAGTTACCTTTGTTATATTTTAAGAAATTGATAAATATATTACGAAATATAGTACACTTAAAATATATTACAAAAAAGTTAATATTCATTACAGAAAAAGTTAAAGTACAATTATTATGTATTACACAAAATTTTATAGAAAAGTTAAACTAGTCTCCGTAATGGTGACAAGTTCCACAACAAGGATGTCGTCTATTACGTCATGAATTTCTTCTTTGATATGCTTCTTGGGGTGGTCATTCTTGTGGTGGTTGTTGTGGTGGTTGTTGTTTAAGTGGTTCATGGGGAAGGAAGACAGAGGAACTATTTCCTTCATGATGATAGTGTGGTGGGTAAATTGATTGTATATAATCATGGGCAGATGATGGAGTTATAAAATTTTAGCCAAATAAATTTGAGAAAAAAATAATCTAAACTTGAAGTAAAAAAAAGTCAAGTAGGATCCATTGGCGGTTGTGGTGGAGGTGTCCAGTAGGAAGTACTTGTGAACGATTGTTGTGAAGGCATCTAAAATGACGGTATAGTGGATGAGCCAGTTTCAAATGTGCGTAATGGGTTGTGTGCATGTTGTTAGTTTCTTGGATTTTGAAGTAGTGCTGACACAGAAAATAAATAAATAGAATTAGCAGTGTACCATTCCATGTATTCCCTTCTGTGATAGAAAGACCCTTGCAATGGTAGACTTGGTAGTACAAGGTATCGTCTGTTGTTTCATATATTGATCCATTTGACATGCCTTATTTGCCAATTTTCATCAGGTCTCCCCCGCATAATTTTGTGGAGGTTGTCTACATTTTACGGTGGAGAAGGGACTTCTTGAAATAAACCAAATTGAAACTTGACCTGATTAGACTGATGCCACTCCACAACCGCAAAACAGATTATGGTTGTGCAAGATGTCCACAAATGTGAATCCCGATATACTTGTGTCGATATTATTGATGTTTCTAACCCTCAATATGGTATCCATAAAAACTACAACGAAGTTATGAGTAAGTAGTTAGTAAAATTAATTTAAAACATATATTTAATAATAAAAGTATTAATCACTACTACAAAATATGCTTTCTACATTGTCATTTAACGTCGGTTATAGATCGACACGACGTAGAAAGTACTTTTCATGTCGGTTCCTAGATGAACCGACGTTGAAATTTGAATGTTGAACACATTCTACGTCGGTTTTTAGTCAACCAACGAAGAAAGTATTTTTCACGTCGGTTCCTAGATGAACCGATGTTGAAAGTCTTTTTGTTTTTATTTTATTTCACCCAAAAATTCACTTAAATTAAAAATTTGTCACTGGCAGGATTCAAAACCAGTATTTTAGAATTAAAAATTGATACTCCAACCACTAAACTACTAGAATTTTCCGATAATAACTTACAAATAAATTATATTTATATACAAATAAATATATATCCAGTATAAACATATATTTATTTGTAAATAAATATTTTTTGGAAAGTGTTTTTATTTTTTGTTTAAGCCAAAAATTCACTTAAGTTAAAGAATTGTCACTAACAGGGTTTGCACCCAGTATTTTAGAGTTGAAAGCTAATATCTCAACCACTAAACTACCATAATTTTTTGATAATAACTTACAAATAAATTATATTTATATACAAATGAATATATATTCGTGTAAATATATAAATATAAAATATATAAATACAAATATATTTATATATTTTGATATATTTATATAATTATATATTGGATGTGAGGGCGTGCTTGAAGGTGAAAGTGAGATTGACTCTCGCTTGAGCGAAAATTGGTATTTTTCACTTGAGAGTGAATGACGCATTTCCCAAATTTATTTTATATCATTATATAAATAAATTATAAAGATTATATTCTGTCATTAAATTATAAACTCATATAAAGAGACCCACTCACAAATTTAACATCAAATTTTGAAAACCCACTCGACACACACTTTCACCTTCGAGCGTGCCCTCACATCCAACATATAAATATATAAATATATAACTATATAAATATATCAAAATATATAAATATATTTATATTTATATATTTACACGGATATATATTTATTTGTATATAAATATAATTTATTTGTAAGTTATTATCAAAAAAATTTAATAGTTTAGTGGTTGGAGTATCGACCTCTAACTCTATGGTACTGGGTTCGAATCCTGCAGTGACAATCTCTTAAAAAATTAATTTGGTAAAAAATATAATATAAAAGAGATGGGGGACTTCTAGATAAATAAAAGGGGGGGATAAAGGGGTTGTAAATAAATAAAAATTATAGATTTGAAAAATCAGACTTTCAACCATCTCTTTAGACTGTGGTCAACTTTTAGATGTCTTAATCTTGCCACTCCCCCAAAGCCACAATACTATCATTATGCTCAACTTGTTTCCATAACAACATTGCCATCGATTGTAGTTTCTTTTTTTCAAATACACAAAATATAATTAAAGTTAGTAATGTTTCTCTAAATGTGTTGCAAACGAGAAGCTGAAAATGGAACTATATATAAAGGTAAGTGTGCACAGTTTGTATGCCCTACGATTTGATCTTGGTCGTTGATGTATGGAGATTTGATCTTGGTCGTTTCCTTTTATTGTCACCTAAGGCAGTGTGTGTCAGGGCATGGTATAGAGGAATCTTATCATGAACAGTGACCTTTGTGATATGACTTGGATAATAGGATGAGGGTGGAGTTGATCTTGGTCGATAAATGTAAGGTGATTTGATCTTAACCGTTGTTTTTTACTATCACCTACGACATTGTGTGTCAAGGCATTGTACAAAGGAATCTTATCATGAATAGTGGCCTCTATGCTATAACTTGGATCGTAGGATGAGGTGGAGCTGATCTTGGCCGTTGATGTATGAGGATTTAATCTTAGTTGTTGCTTTTACTGTCACGTAGGATAGTGTGTGTCAGGGCGTGGTACAAATGAATCTTCTCAACAAGAAAATTTAATCCAATGTAGGAAAAAAATTACATGTTACATAACTTATCACTTTGGTCGTTTCATGAACTTTTTTTACCACCTTCATAATATTATTTAACATGATCTTTGATGTTGGTATATAATTTTCACAGTAACCCATTCAATGGTAACAAATTTGAGTGTTAAATATGTTATTGAATTGAAGAAAAATTAATCCAAAGCGAGAAACAAATTAGAAAATTATATGTTACAAAACTTATCACTTTCTTAGTGAGAAATGTTGAATGCTCTATACAATTTATAAGCAATGAGCTTGCTATCACGTGGGTGTCACGTAAGCTCCTTGGTCAGCGTGTGGTCAAACTAGGTCCTTGACTGACTTATATGCAGTGTGTTGTCTCATCATCAGTGCACGAGAAAAGTAGAGTCCATGTGAGCTCTACGCCACGCGGGTGCCATGTCATCTCCTTGGTTAGTGTGTGGTCAGACTGGGTCCTTGATTGACTCATGTGCAGTGTGTTATCTTGTCATCGATGCATGAGAGAAGCAAAGTTCACATTGAAGCGTTATATATTTAGTTGATTACATCCAAAAATGGAATGTTGATTTTGACCTTTTTAAATATTTTGATCAACTCTTCATCATTTTCCTTTGGTTTGGTGGTAATAGCCTTCTATGAAAAAGGTATAGGGGGATGTGGAATAGGATGATTTATTTGTGGAGTAGGGTCAAGGGTAGGTATTTTAGTTTGGTTAGATGGTGTGGCTGTAGATGTTGATTCAGAAGGTTGTGTTATAGGTTCAGATGTTTTGGATGATTTCTTGTATTTCTTAGGATTTTTTGTTAATGTTTTTTCACTCCTAAGAGTTATGGCATTAACACTTGGTTTGAGATTAACTACTGTTTGAGATGGAATGTTTCCTCAGTTCAGGGGAGGCTCAAAGGCTAATTGGGGAGGATGGTTGTTTTGTCTAAGTTGTGGTGGAATATTTTTATTGGTTTGATGTTTGTGAATTTTGTTGGCTAGGTTGATTGGGTTGGGTGGCTTGGTTATTTTGGAAAAAATATTATTGAGGTGGTGGATAATAAGGTTGTGGTAGTTGTTGGTAAAGATTTTGGGGTGATGGTTCGTAACATTGTGGTGGTGTTGGTTGGTGAAAATAAGGTTAGGGTGGTGGTTGTTGGTATGGTGGTGGTTGATATGGTTGTTGGTAATAGTTTTGGTTTGGAGGTTGATAATATAGTTAGGGTTAATGGTGGTAGACCCCAAATCTTGTCCGGTCTCACAATAAAGTTCAGAAATCCTCCATTTTGAAGATGGACAAGGCTTCATAGGGCCCCTAGTAGTGTTAGCTAGGCTCCACTTAAGAAAATGAGGGTTTTTAGAAAATAAAAAAATTAGTGATTTTGTCAGAGGAGTCGGGACGGCCATCCCAGATCTCAGACGGTCATCCCACTTGTTTGGCATGCTTGAGACGGTTGTCCCAAATTTGGGACGGCTGTCCCACCTTCCTTAGTGGTCCGAGACGGCCGTCCCACCCTCTTTGGAAGCTTGGGACGGTCGTCCCGAATTCCTAGACGACCGTCCCAACTAACAAAATCTGGGACGACCGTCCCGACCTACTGGGTGAGCGAGCCTATAAATAGGACCTCGTCCCTCACCATTTCTCACACTATTCAGAGAATTCTCTCTTCTCTCTCCTACTTTAAAACTTTTTGAGGTATTTTTGCACTATTTCAGAGTCCGAGTAGTCTTTCTGATTATCCTTTTTGGATTAAATCGGTTAAGGAAGTCTCCTTTTGAGACATCCGACACTCGGTAGTATAATAATTTTATTGTTCGTGGGAGAGTGCTCTTGTAGAGGGAGGGGACTGCCAAAAAGCGTCCTCAAGTGTCACAAACCATCGTGTTGCGACCGCTTGCATATATCGTTTCCCTGCACCTAGCGGCGTGAGGAGGACACCGGTGACAATGGTTTTGGTAATTCTATTGAGGATGGTAGTTTGGATATGGTGGATATATTTGAAGGTTGGGTTGATAAGATTGTTGGTTTGATTTTGAATGGTAAAACTTTTTTAGTTGATTAGGGTTTACTGGGCCATATCTTAGGTTTGGATGGTCTCTCCAGCTAGGGTTGTATGTTTGGCTAGGTTTGGATGATGTATAATTGTTTGAATAAGCGATTACAGTTTCATGAGGTGGAGATTGAGGAGTTTCTCGCAGTTGCGGACATGTATCCATATAATGATTTGTCAAACTACATATACCGCATGCTCTTTGAATTTTATTCATGTTGGTTTATAGCCAAATTTTCGACTATCGAAGCGAGCTTTGACATTTGCATCTCTAATTTATTTGTCTTGGATGAATCTGTATTTACCTCATGCACTGATCTACTGTTGTTCCTAATATTAAATTATTGGGAATTCTCCGCCATGTTGGAAATCAAGTGTCTGGTAGCAGGTGGTGTCTTATCCATAAATGCTCCTCCACTGATGGCATCTATCATATTTCTTTCCATGGGCATTAGGCCTTCATAGAAATTATGTATTAACAATTGTTCACTTATTTGGTGATTTGGACATGTAGCACACAACCTATTAAATCTTTCCCAATATTCATACAAACTTTCCCTATTTAATTGCCTTATCCACTAATTTCTTTTCTTATAGAAGTAGTTCTAGAAGCTGGAAAAAATTTCTCTAAGAATCTTCTCTTCATATCATTCCATGTGGTGATAGGTGTAGGTTGCAAATATAGCCAATCTTTAGCTACATCCATTAATGAAAAAGGAAATGCCTTCATCTTTACAAGCCCTTATGGGACGTCTACAAGTCTCTTTGTTGAACATACTACATGAAACTCCATCAAATGTTTGTGTGGATCCTCACCCGCTAGACCATGAAACTTTGGGAGTAATTGTATTAAACTAGATTTTAACTCATAACTAACTGCTCCCTCAGGTACATTTGGTAATTGTATACAGAGTGACTGATAACCAATGTCAGGATTTGCTAGCTCTTTCAATGTTCTATCTCTATTCAAAGCCATCTCTTGCTCAAAAGTTTGAAATTCAATTTTGTTTTGTTTTTTGTTGTTTTTATGGTCCTTTCAATCTCAGGATCAAAATCAAGCAAAATCCTAGGCTTAGACCAGGTCATACAACATCCAAAACAAATAAAAATTGGCTATTAGTAACACTTTTTTTCTTTCATTTTTATATTAATTTTCTTTTATGGAAGAAAATATTGTGCACACTTTATACAATTCAAACAACACATCATTAAAGAAAAAATTTATTCCACCCTCGACAAGAACACTAATTTGATAAACCTTTAGTCGCATAGGTTTTCAAAATTTAGTTTCCCCAAAAAATATAGTAAGAGGTAAACCAAGTATCAATCCAAGGAGTGAAATTGCAAATTGTTCTTTTATATGGTATGTAATTTAATGGAAAATAAAACTAAGTAAATTTGTGGGGATTTTGAGTTATAAAAGTAAAAAATTAAAAGTAAACCACTAAAAGGAATTTTAAACTAGTAAACTAAAATATGTCAAATTACTTTGCATGGAAATTGGTAAACTTTTTAAATGGAACTAAATACTAAATAATAAAATCAAATTGGTAAACAAAAATGCTAAAGATGCTAAAAACAAATCAAGAACCGAATAAAAAATGCTAGAATTAAAAAAAAAACAAAACTAGTTTTGGATTTTGTGATAGATTTAGCTAGAAAATTTGTCTTTGTTGTAAATATAATGGAAATTAAACTAATCAATTATCAAAGTTAAAAACCAAATTGATTAAGCACACAATTGGAATCGGAAAATGATTAAAATGATATAGAAATTACAACAAAACTCTAGAAAACCAAATTGAAAAATGCAATTAGACTAAAACATTTGCTAATTATGAATATGAACATGCTATGACTTAAATTGCCTAACATATGTAAAAAAAAAAAAAAATCAAACATAATTGAACGAAGTGCTAAACAAAATAAGAAATACTTCTAAATGTTTTAGAACACAAAGAATAAGAAGAATTAAGTCTATAATCCGAAACAACATAAAAAAAACTAGACTAGAATTCTAAACTATACTAAACTAGTGCATGTAACATGTTTGTATAAATTTTTAGAAACAAAAACAACTACAATATTTTGGAATTAAAAAAAAACATAATCAAATCATGTTTAGATTAAATTTGGACAGAAAATACAATAAGAAAAAAATTGTAATAATTGAAGAATTCAAATGGACAAAAACTTGAAACTACTCCTGACCGAATGCAAAGATTAACTAGAAACCAAATTCTAATTGTTTGAAAAACTTAAAAACCTATTAACTAATGTTTAGAATGTCTAAATTTTTCAAAAACAACAAAGGATTATCAAAAACAAGTTCTCCAAAATCAAAGACAATAATTCAATCAAATGTAAAAGTTATTCCTAAATTGAAAACTACTCCTAAATTGCTATGAACAAATCAAACAGAAAATACTCCTAAAATGAATTTTAACCAATTGAATTCTAAAACAAAGTAAAAGAACTTGAAACAACATCTGAGGAAAACATTCTAACTAATCAAATTGGAGAAATTAAGCCAAAATAACAAAAACAAAATTAAAATGGTAAAACAACGTCAAAACAACAAGAACAACGAAACAACACATAAAAACTTTGTGAAATTGACTAATCAGACGTGATTCTCTTCCCTAATGAATAAGAAGTCAGTTAAGGCTTGAAAAACAACAAGAATCATACTCAAACCACTACCAAAATAATGTTAAAACCGAAAATAATGAAGAAGAATAAAGTTGGAAACAACATTGTGAACAATCTATGATTATGTGATGAATTGAAGTAGAAATTTGTATAGAACAAATGTAAAACAAAATTGAATTGAAAAAACAACTAAAGTAAAGTAGAAAGAACACTAAATAAAGCAGAAAAAGTGGAAACTAAAGAGACAAAATGAAAACTAAACTGAAAACTAAAGAGAGAGCAAGAGAAAGAACCCCGAATTGATAGAACTTGAACTAGCTTCACATCAATTGAAGAACAGAATTCGGTGTGTGTTACAATAGCATGAAAATGACTAATTTATAGGTTCAAATATGAGTTAGCTAGAGTTAAAAATAACTAAACCATGGTTAAAAATAATTACAAGCGTGTCCTAAATCTAACTATAGTTAGTTTTCGTATCACTTCCGCAACAAGATCTTCAATTTCGCATCACCATCTTCTTTGATTTATTAAAAATAGTTCCAAGCCTCAAAAACAGTCGAATTTGTGTTCAAATTGAAGCTTAAGATGTCTAGTTTCCAACGCAAAAAGAATAAGCTCAAGCAGAGTTTTTTACTAAATGATATAAATCAAAGAAGAAGAAAAGGTCAAAATTGGTCAAGTAAAGAAATTAGAAATAATACAAAAAGCTATATTAAAACACAGTAAATTAGTATATTTTTATGATTTTGCATGTTTTTTCCTAAAAATAAAAATCTAATCTAATATAATAGAATAAGAACCTAAAAGAATCTAATTCTACTTTATTAACTAGGAAAAATACTAACAAATGAGTTGTCATCAACTGGGTCCTTGACTGACTCATGTGCATTGTATTGTCTCATCATCGGTGCAGGAGAAAAGCAGAGTCCACGTGAGCTCTGTATCATGCGTGTGCCAGGTCACTCTTTAGTCAGTGTGTGGTCAATTTTGCACCACTCATCTCCATAGCACATGACAATCTTCACCACCTATAAATGAGACCACTTACTATTACTATCATCCATTCACACTTCTTCTATCTCCTCTCTAGCCTTGTTCAGTTTCATCATTTGTATTGCTCTTTCTTTCATATGGATTCTTTCATTCGACCAATCATCTTTGATGATGGTGACATTGTTACTTGCCCGCAAATGGGGGTTTTATTTCGTAATAACAATGTTATCATGATGCATATTCATAGAGGAATGACATTTGAGCATTTCAAATAAACAGTTCTACAACAATGTGGTCGATCTCCACATGAAAAACTTTCAATCATCACGTATAGATATCCCATCCGAGTTTATGCCTCAGATGCGTATTACACTACAACTACACTTCAAGATGATGAAGATTTAGAAGGGCTAATCGACGTCAAAAATGCAAACCCAACATTAGCAAGAACTGAGATATGTACAACCTATCATCGATGTAATCCTTCTGTTCCTAACCTATACCAAGATCAACACCATCACTCACAAACACAACCCACAACCTAAACATTTGATATGAACACCGCCTATTTAGGGTCATGGGAAGCTGGTGTACAATCATATAACGAGCTTCTAATTGGTCCATATACATAAAATGTTTTCCCTTCCCTCACCAATGCAATCACAATACCATTACCTTCTTTTTTACCCTAAAATGTAAGATTTCCTTTAGCATCTTTAGAACCTTTTAGTGAGGATTAGGATGATGACAACTTAGACGTCCCCCCATACAACAACAATCCCAACATCATTTACCTCATCCACACATCCCTCCCCAACATTTTGATGTTAGAATTGCGCAGTGGAATGTTTGCGTTTCCAGACAAAAACCAAGAGGGGGGGGTGAATTGGTTTCTTAACAAAAATTAGGGTTTTAAAAAATTTCTTCAAATTTGACCGATTAAAATGTTGTGTAAAGTAAATAGAGTAAGAATAGATTCTTACACAGATGATTTATACTGGTTCAGATCAAAATGTTGAACATTCAAGGACTTGATGTTGCACTTGTTGAACATGAAGATTGTTGATTTTGATGATGATTCAAGAACTCAAAGACTTAGAATGTTGAAGACTTGTTTTGATTGTAATAACTCTGTTTCAATTAGATTGAGTCTGTAATATTAGAGTTTAAGATAGTCGGTACATAGTCTGCACCTTAGAAGCTTCAAAAAGCTCAAATTTATCATCCAGGCTCGGCTTTAATCGATTAAATAGGGAAATAATCGATTAAAACAGTGAGAAAAACCATTTTCTGTATCTGCTCACTGGTTTAATCGATTAAACCACCTGTTAATCGATTAACAGGCCTGTTAATCGATTAACAGCCCTTTTAATCGATTAAAACAGAGTTTTAGGGTTCTGTTGATTTTGGCTCTGTAATAATCGATTAATACTTCATTTAATCGATTATTTCAGTCAGATTTTGATTTTTAACTTCAAATCAACCCTATTTTCGAAAACCCTATTTCCAAGAACCCTAATTCTGAAATTCTCAATTCCCAAACCCTAATTTCTCTACTTAAGCTTCTCTATGGCACTCAAAAAAGAAGAACAACCTTTTTCATACAAAAGTTAAGTGTTGTAGTGCCAGAGAACTGTTTGTTGCAAGAAAAAGGGGTTTTTGGAACCTAGTGTGGGCTAGAAGCGATAAGAATTACTAAGTGGAGTTCTTAGTGGATTGTGTGTTGTGCCGTCTCTAGGGAAAGTTGTTCTTCATCTCTTGTGGATTTTAAGAGAGGTGTTTTCTTATCTTTATCATTTCAATTGTAATTTGTTTGTAACAACTTGATTATAGTGACAGCGTTAATCCTCTGTTTGAGTGATTAGCAACTGGACGTAGGGTCTTTTGATCCGAACCAGTATAAATTTCCTGTGTAAGATTCTCTTCTCTTCTCTACTTACATTTACACAGTTTTTAATCGGTAAAATTTGGGGAAAATTTTGAAAACCTAGTTTTTGTTAAGAAACCAATTCACCCCCCCTCTTGGTTTTTGTCCGACCACGCGAACATTCCGCTGCGTGATTCTAACAAGTGGTATTAGAGCTTGCTTTGATAGTCATTCAAATTTTTTGAAAATGGCCGGACAAAATCAAACTTTTGCCGAAGGTGCGTCTATCAATAGATCCCCACTTTTTGCGGGTCAAAATTATCCTTTCTGGAAAGTAAGAATGCAAATCTTTTTAGAGTCTGTTGATAGAGGTGTCTGGGACGCTATTTTAAACGGTCCATATGCTCCTAAAGTTACTGAAAACGGTGTTGACGTTCCCAAACCTTTTTCTAGATGGACTGCAGAAGAAAACAAAAAAGCACAATTTGACGTTAGGGCTAGAAATATAATTTCATCTGCTTTAACCCTTGACGAGTTTTACAGGATTTCGGTTTGTAAAAGTGTTCAAGAGATGTGGGAAATACTAAGAGTAACTTATGAAGGAACCGATGATAGTGACTCGATTTCGGAATCAAGTGACTCAGAAATAGAAGCTAACATTTGCTTGTTGGCAAAAGACAATATATCTTCCGACTTTGAGGTTAGTGATTCCGACTCATCCTCAAGTGATGATGAAAATGATTTTGATGAATTACAAAATGCATATGAAGAATTGTTTAATGCTTTTAAGGACTTGAAAAATGAATATAAAGTTGTGAAGAAGAATTTAAGTAGATCCGAAAAGGAGGTGGAGTCCTTAAAAACGAAAATTGCATGTTTAGAGGAAAAGGAAACCTTAGAAACGAAAATTGTATGCATAGATGAGAATGATGATAAGAATATAGTATGTGCATCTTGTAAAGAATATGAGTATGACATAGATATACTTAATCATTTGCTTGATAAAGCCGAAAAGGAATTGAGTAATAATAATAAGGATAAAATTGTTGTAACTCAAAATAGTGTAAATCATCAAGTTTCTATGAAAAAGCCTAAAACTAGAAAGAGAAGAGTATGGGTGAAAAAAAGAACTAAATTATCTATTGTTAGAAATACATCATTTTCAAAAGCTACATCTAAAGCATGTTTTTATTGTATGAAACATGGTCATACTTCAAATAGATGTAAAATAAAACATTTTGGTGTTCCTAAAGGTAAATACATTTGGGTTCCTATTGTTAAATAATTTGTTATGTCACTAACCCCAAGGACCCAAAAGTTGTGGGGACCTAAGTTTACTATGTTCTTGTTTTGTAGGAAACTTCCAAATCAAAGAAGTCTATGTGGTATCTTGATAGTGGATGCTCAAAGCATATGACCGGTGATAAATCAAAATTTGTGAGTTTCAAAGCTAAGGAACAAGGATATGTAACTTATGGGGACAACAACAAAGGGAAGATTTTTGGAATTGGAAACATAGGTGGTGCAAACACTTTGGAGATCAAGGATGTGCTTCTTGTTGATGGACTTAAACATAATCTCCTTAGCATAAGTCAACAATGTGACAAAGGTTTCAAGAATTTGCTAAGATAATGCAGGGAGAGTTTGAAATGTCTATGATGGGAGAATTGACATTCTTCCTTGGACTACAATCAAACAACTTAAAGATGGCATTTTCATCTCTCAAACCAAATACTGCAAAGAGATACTTAAAAAGTTTGGAATGGACACCTCAAAGGAAGCTAACACACCCATGGGAACTTCATGCTATCTAGACAAGGATGAATCAGGTTTGGAAGTTAATCAATCTATGTATAGAGGTATGATAGGTTCACTATTATACTTAACTGCAAGTAGACCTGATATTATGCATTCTGTCTATGTGTGTGCTAGATTTCAGGCTTGTCCTAAAGAATCTCACCTAATTGCAGTAAAACACATTTTAAAATATTTAAAAGGAACTACTGGTTTTGGTTTATGGTATCCTTCTGACGCTTGTACTAGTTTAATAGGATATTCTGATGCTGATTATGGTGGATGCAAAATTGATAGGAAAAGTACTAGTGGGACATGTCATTTGTTAGGTTCATCCTTAGTATCTTGGCATTCTAAGAAACAAGCTTGTGTTGCTTTATCTACCACCGAAGTCGAATATATTACAACTGGTAGTTGTTGTGCTCAAATTTTGTGGATGAAACAACAGTTAGAAGATTATAGTATATTTTTAAATGACATACCTTTGATGTGTGATAATATGAGTGCAATTAATCTTACTAAGAATCCAGTAATGCACTCTAGGACTAAGCACATAGAAATTAGACATCACTTTTTGAGAGATCATATCAGCAAAGGAAACTGTAAAATAGAGTATGTTGATACAAAGCATCAATTAGCAGATATTTTTACTAAGCCTCTACCCAAGGATAGATTTTATGATCTTAGAAGAGACTTAGGGATATTAGAAATAGCTTAAAATCTGCTTATTTAGACAGTTTTTGGATGATTGGAATGTTAAAATTCATTATACAGAATGTTAATAGTTTATCATGTGTTAAAACCTCAAAAATTTGAAGTACTCTCTGGAATAATCGATTAATTGGAGTTATAATCGATTATTTGCATCCAAAACACTCAAAACAGGACATTCCTCTCTGGATTAATTGATTAATTCGCCATTTAATCGATTAAATACAACATTAATCGATTAACTGCACAATTTAATCGATTAAATGGTTCTGGCACTGGTTTAATCGATTAATCTGAGTTTTAATCGATTAAACCTGGCAAGTTTGGCTTCCTAACCGTTGCCAACAGATCTTTTGACCTATATTCCCTTCCATATGACCGTTGGACATGCTTGGCTATAAGTAGGAACCTCCATTTCACTTCTACTCACTTCTATCTCTTGAAATCAAGCTTTCTTGCTTTATTCTATCAATCTTGCCCTCTTCTCAATACATTTAGCTTTCTAAATCTTCTTGTTATTCCTCCAATCTTTAAAAGGCCTCATCTTCTCGTGCTAAGATCCCTACTAGAAGAAGATCTGCACCCTCATCTCGTCCCCGTCCTAATTCTGTAGAAGGATGGATTTCTGATACAGATGGCCAACAAGAATTTCTAACCTATTGGAAGGAACATGCTATTATTTCTCTAAAGTTCCTTATTGGTGAGCAGTTCATCAATAGGGGATTCAATTTTCCCAACCTTCTTGAAATTCAAGGAGTTCTCCCCTTCATCCAAATGCAAGGTACCTATTATCCTGACCTTGTTAGGGTATTTTACTCTAGATTTAAATTTAGAGATCAAATAGCTACCTCTAGAGTAAAAGGCGTCACAATTATTCTTGACGATGATATTTGGGAGAACGTTGCTCACTTTCCAATTAGAGAAGATGCTATTAACATTTATGGTGAGTTAGATGATTTTGACAGGTTCTTAGCTTACCATTCTTTTCTGCGTAATCCCTCCATGGAGATTGGGCGTCTCCTTCTTGCTGGACCTTTGAAGAAGGAGGAACGCATGATTTTACATTTACTTGTCTCGATCGTTTGTCCCCGGGCTACAAATCATGCTCAATGTTCTTCAATTGATCTTAGGATTATTCATGCCATAATGAATAATGAGCCCTTAGATTGGGGCGTTCTTGACACCATGACTATGTTAAAAGCCAAACGCCATTCCCACCTTCAAAATTCCATATGCCCTCCTTGTCTCTCGGATTCTTGAATATAAGGGAGTCAATGTCGAAGGTGAACAAACAGTAAGAACAAATAACTTGAATCGCATGCTTGACAGCACATTGATCCAACTACAAATGGTGCGTGTCAACGACATTTATGTTCACAAGGATGATGTTCCGAATCAAGGTGAAAATAATGAAGATTCTGATGAAGATATGCCTCCCGATGTCGAGTTTCCTCCGATCCAATCCAAAGTGTTGGAACTTCCTCTACTCATCATGAAACCCGACAATCCATGGAAGACATGTTATCCGACATGAATCGTAGAATGCGATCATTCTTCACTCTTTTCGGAGTACGGCATGAGGAAATAATTCGCCGTCTATCTGATGTAGATGATAAAGTGTGCCGTTCAGAAAATAGATTTGATGCACACTTTCATAGTGATGATAGTGAAGAATTTTAAATTTGTTGTTACTTCCTATATTGTAATGATTGCTTATCTTTGAAATAAAATATGGTATTCTGTTATTGCTTTGATTGAGGGGGAGTTTTCTCTAAGTTATGCATATTTTGAGGGGGAGCTCTTATGTTTGTAATAGATGAATTATGTTTTGATTCTAATCAAAATAGGGGGAGAAAATATTTAAAGCCTAAAATGATTGTTTTTAAATATTATCTGGTATGTTTAATGTGTTTGTTAGTATGATAGATAAAACAGGTTATTACAAGGCTTTAAAAGATAATTTTGATCATCATCAAAAAGGGGAAGATTGTTGAACATTTCAGGACTTGATGTTGCACTTATTGAACATGAAGATTGTTGATTTTGATGATGATTCAAGAACTCAAAGACTTAGAATGTTGAAGACTTGTTTTGTATTGTAATAACTCTGTTTCAATTAGATTGAGTCTGTAATATTAGAGTTTAAGATAGCCGGTACATAGTCTGCACCTTAGAAGCTTCAAAAAGCTCAAATTTATCATCCAGGCTCGGCTTTAATCGATTAAATAGCGAAATAATCGATTAAAACAGTGAGAAAAACCATTTTCTGTATCTGCTCACTGGTTTAATCGATTAAACCACCTGTTAATCGACTAACAGGCCTGTTAATCGATTAACAGCCCTTTTAATCGATTAAAATAGAGAGTTTTAGGGCTCTGTTGATTTTGGCTCTGTAATAATCGATTAATACTTCATTTAATCGATTATTTCAGATCGATTTTGATTTTTAACTTCAAATCAACCCTATTTTCGAAAACCCTATTTCCAAGAACCCTAATTCCGAAATTCCCAATTCCCAAACCCTAATTTCTCTACTTAAGCTTCTCTATGGCACTCGAAAAGAAGAACAACCTTTTTCATACAAAAGTTAAGTGTTGTAGTGCCAGAGAACTGTTTGTTGCAAGAAAAAGGGGCTTTTGGAACCTGGTGTGGGCTAGAAGTGATAAGAATCACTAAGTGGAGTTCTTAGTGGATTGTGTGTTGTGCCGTCTCTAGGGAAAGTTGTTCTTCATCTCTTGCGGATTTCAAGAGAGGTGTTTTCTTATCTTTATCATTTCAATTGTAATTTGTTTGTAACAACTTGATTATAGTGACAACGTTAATCCTCTGTTTGAGTGATTAGCAACTGGACGTAGGGTCTTTTGATCCGAACCAGTATAAATTTCCTATGTAAGATTCTCTTCTCTTCTCTACCTACATTTACACAGTTTTTAATCGGTAAAATTTGGGGAAAATTTTGAAAACCTAATTTTTGTTAAGAAACCAATTCACCCCCCCTCTTGGTTTTTGTCCGACCACGCGAACATTCCGTTGCGTGATTCTAACATAAAAGACCCTACGTCTAGTTGCTAATCACTCAAACAGAGGATTAATGATGTCACTATAATCACAGTTTTACAAACAGATAACAATTGAAAAGATAAGGTAACAAAAATACCTCTCTTGAGTCACACAAGAGATGAAGAACAACTTTCCCTAGAGACGGCACAACACATAATCCACCAAGAAAACCCACTTAGTGATTCTTAAAACTTCTAGCCCACACTAGGTTCCAAAAACCCCTTTTTCCTCCAACAAACAGTTCTCTGGCAATCACAGCTCTCAACTTTTGTTTGAAAAAGGTTGTTCAGTTTGCAGAGAGCCTTAGAGAACCTTAAGTAGACGGATTAGGGTTTGGGAATTGGGAATTTTCGAAACCTGATGAATTGGGACTAGGGTTTTCAAAACTTGGTCCAATTTTGAAATTCAAAACATATATCTGACTGAAATAATCGATTATCTTGAGTGTTAATCGATTATTACAGAGCCAAAATCAACAAGAACCCATAACCATGCGTTTTAATCGATTATTTGACCTGTTAATCGATTAACAACCATGTTAATCGATTAACAGGAGCTTTAATCGATTATTCCAGAGAGCTGATACAGAAAATGGTTTTTCTCTCTGTAAGAATCGATTATCCTATCTTTTAATCGATTAAACCAGTGTGTTTTTGATAAAAATGAGTTTTTGAAGCTTCTAAAGAGTAGATTATGTGTTGGCTATCTTAGACTCTAATATTACAGACTCAAAATCATCAAAACAAAGTTATTACATCATATTACAAGTCTTCAAATCTTTACGTCCTTTGTTCTTGAATCATCATCAAAATCTACAGGTTTCATATCCATGTTTGTTCAACATTCATATCCTTGTATGTTTCAATAATCTCCCCCTTTTTTATGATGATCAAAATTTTCTTTTAAAGCTCTGTAATAACCTGTTTTATCTGTCACACTAACAAAAACATTAAACATACCAGATAATATTTAATAACATAATAAGAGGCTTTAAATAAATTTCTCCCCCTATTTTGATTATGATCAAAAAATTGAAAGCTCCCCCTCAATAGATGTATAATTTAAAAAATAACTCCCCCTCAAACAAAGCAAAGAAATACACATTTTATTTCATAAAGAAACGTCATTACAAACAAAGAGATATGTGAAAGAGATAAAAACTATTCACTGGCATCACTATTAAACTGAGCGTCAAACCTATCCTCTAGATTACAGACCCTATCATCTACATTAGAGATACGGCAAATGATTTCCTCATGCCGTACTTTAGAAAGGGTGAAAAATTCATGCATTTTCTGATTCATATCAAACATCATCTCTTCCATAGATTGTCGGGATGCAGGAGGGGCAGAAGAAGATGTTCCAGCATGATGAATATGTTTAGAGGGAAACTCAGCAGCAGGAGGCATCTCTTCATCAGAATCTTCTGCATTGTCATCCATGTTGGGAACGTCGTCTTTATGAACATAAATGTTATTGACTCACACTATTTGAAGTTGAGAGAGCATATTATCAAGCATTTGGTTTAAGTTTGTGGTTCTTACCTATTGTTCCCCTACGACATTCACTCCTTTGTACTCTAAAATGCGAGAGATAAGAAGAGCATAGGGAATTTTAAAAGTAGGATGACGCTTCGCCTTCAGCATGGTCATTGTGACAAGGTTGCCCCAATCGATTGGTTCATTATTTATGATTGCATGAATAATGCGAAGATTTATGGATGAGCATTGGGCATGGTTGGTTGCCCGGGGACATAGAATCTAGACTAGTAGATGCAGTAGCAGACGTTCCTCCTTCTTTAATGGGCCGACTATAAGAAGACGCCCAATCTCCATGGAGGGGTTGCGGAGAAAAGAACGGTAAGCCATAATTCTGTCAAAATTGTCTAACTCTGCAAAAATGTTAATAGCATCATCTCTTATAGGAAAATGTGCAACATTTTCCCATATATCGTCATCAAGGATGATAGTTACACCCTTGACATGAGAAGTGGCTACTTGATCCCTAAATTTGAAACGAGAATAAAATACCCTAACTAAATCAGGGTAGTATGTACCTTGCATTTGGATAAAAAGGAGGACGCCTTGAATTTCAAGAAGATTCGGAAAATTGAATCCTCTATTAATGAATTGATTACCAATAATGAATTTAGGAGTAATGATACCTCTTTCCTTCCAGAAGGTGAGAAATTCCTGACAGCCCTCATCATCTGAAATCCATCCTTCGACATAATTAGGACGGGGATGAGAGGCAGGAGCAAAACTTCTTCTTGTGGGAATTTTAGCACGAGAAGATGAGGCCATTTTAGGATTAGAAGAAAAACAAGAGAGTTTTGGAAGACAAGTGAGGTTAGAAGAAGACAAGAAGGCTTCAATGATGCTAGAATGCTTGGATTCAAGAGTTTGAGGTGTGGAGAAGTGAAATGAAGGCTTCCTATTTATAAATAACATGTGCAACTGTCATAAACGGACATTTAGGAGAGAAGAGGAGCCAAAAGAGTCGTTGAAAACGGCTAGTTCACAAAAACTGCCCAGTTTAATCGATTACAACTTGAAATAATCGATTAAACCAGCAACAGACCCATTTAATCGATTAAATCACCCTGTTAATCGATTAAATCAGTAGTTAATTGATTATTTCTTGAAATAATCGATTATTCCAGAGAGTAACTTCAGATTTTGGACATTTAGGTGCAAATAATCGATTATTCCTTCAAATAATCGATTATTCCAGAGAGATCATCAAATTTTTGAGGCTTAGACACATGATAATCTATTAATACCCTACATAATCGATTATAACATTTCAAGCATGCAAAAATTGATCAATTAAGCAGAGTTTAAGCTATTTCTAATATTCCTAAGTCTCTTATAAGATCATAGAATCTATCCTTGGGAAGAGGTTTAGTAAAAATATCCGCTAATTGATGCTTTGTATCGACATATTCAATTTTACAGTTTCCTTTGCTAATATGATCTCTTAAGAAGTGATGTCTAATCTCTATATGCTTAGTTCTAGAGTGCATTACTGGATTCTTAGTAAGATTTATTGCACTTGTATTATCACACATCAAAGGAATATCACTTAGAAAGATACTATAGTCTTCTAATTGTTGTTTCATCCACAAAATTTGAGCACAGCAATTCCCAGCTGCAATATATTCAGCTTCAGTAGTGGATAAAGCAACACATGCTTGTTTCTTATAATGCCAAGACAATAATGATGATCCTAGCAAATGACAAGTTCCACTAGTACTCTTTCTATCTATTTTATATCCACCACAATCAACATCAGAATAACCTATTAAACTAGGAAAAGCTTCAGATGGATACCATAAACCAAAACCTGTAGTTCCTTTTAAATATTTTAAAATTCTTTTTACTGCAGTTAAATGAGATTCTTTTGGACATGCTTGAAATCTAGCACACACACAAACAGAATGCATAATATCATGTCAACTTGCAGTTAAGTATAACAGTGAACCTATCATACCTCTATACATAGATTGATTAATTTCCAAACCTGATTCATCCTTGTCTAAATAGCATGAAGTTCCCATGGGTGTGTTAGCTTCCTTTGAAGTGTCCATTCCAAACTTCTTGAGAATCTCTTTGCAGTATTTGGTTTGAGAGACAAAAATGTCATCTTTAAGTTGTTTGATTTGAAGTCCAAGGAAGAATGTTAATTCTCTCATCATAGACATTTCAAATTATCTCTGCGTTATCTTAGCAAATTCTGGCAACAGGAGCATAAGTTTCATCATAATCAATACCTTCCTCCTAATAGTAACCTTTGGCAACAAGTCTGACTTTATTCTTTGTTATATTTCCATCTTCATCAAGTTTTTTTCTAAATACCCATTTAGTTCCAATTACTTGATGTGATTCTTCTCTTGGAATTAATTCCCAGACTTGATTCCTTTCAAATTGATTAAGTTCTTCTTGCATTTCTATATACCATTGTTCATCTTTAAGCGCTTCCTTAACATTTTTGGGTTCTATCTGTGAAACAAAAGCTACAGACATGCAGAAATTAATCATATTTCTAGTTCTTACCCCTTTTGAGATATCACCAATAATATTGTTCATTGAAAGTCCTCTTGGTGATTGTCATTCTTTTGCTAATTCAGTTGGTTGAGAAGGCTCATTTTCTTCCAAATACAATTCATCAAGAGCCTATCTTATGTACTCATCATCACCTACAAGTTCTTTATTTGACTCAAGAGGATTTCCCCCAAGGCCTAAAATTTCATCAAAAGTAACATGTACAGATTCTTCAACATTTAAAGTTCTTCTATTTAACACTCTATATGTTTTGCTAGTTAGTGAATAACATAAGAAAATGCCCTCATAGGCTTTTGAGTCAAATTTTCCTAAGTTGTCCTTTCCATTATTTAACACAAAGCATTTACATCCAAATATTTTCAAATGAGCAACATTAGGTTTTCTACCATTTAATAATTCATAAGGAGTTGATTTTATAATTGGCCTAATAAGCATCCTATTTAAAATATAACATGCAGTACTCACAGCATCAGCCCAAAAATATTTAGGAACATTTGATTCATTTAACATTGTTCTAGCAAGTTCCTCTAGTGACCTATTTTTCCTTTCTACTACACCATTTTGTTGGGGAGTCCTAGGTGCAGAAAAATTATGCAATATTCCATTTTCCTAACAATAATTTTCAAACCTTTCATTTTGAAACTCACCACCATGGTCACTTCTTAAAACTTTAATTCTTAAGTCTTTCTCATTTTGAATTTGCTTTGCAAACTTCCTAAAGACCTTATAAGCTTCACTTTTCAATGTTAAGAAAAATGTCCAAGTATATCTAGAAAAGTCATCAACAATCACAACAGCATAATAATTTCCACCAAAACTTTTTATCCTAGAAGGACCAAATAAATCTAAATGTAATAATTCTAAAGGTTTTGATGTGGAAATGACATTCTTTGATTTAAATGATGATTTTACTTGTTTACCTTTTTTACATGCACCACATAATCTATCTTTTTCAAATTTTAACTTAGGCAAACCAACAACTAAGTCCTTTGATATTAATTTGTTTAAATGATGCATATTTATATGAGCCGCTCTCTTATGTCATAACCATGTGTTCTCTTCCTTAGCAACTAAGCATGTTATACTAGTATCATGTATACAATCCAAATCAATCAAATAGATATTATTATGCCTAATGCCTTTCAATGCTATATTTTTCAGAATCTATCAAATGTATGGTACAAAATTTACTTTCAAAGATTACCTTGAATCCTTTGTCACAAAGTTGACTTATACTTAGGAGATTATGCTTTAGCCCATCAACAAGAAGCACATCCTTTATCTCCTAAGTGTTTGCACCACCTATATTTCCAATTCCAAGAATCTTTCCTTTGTTGTTGTCCCCATAGGTTACATATCCTTGTTCTTTAGCTTTGAAACTTACAAATTTCATTTTGTCATCGGTCATATGCTTTGAGCATCCACTATCAAGATACCACATAAACTTCTTTGATTTGGAAGTTTCCTACAAAACAAGAACATAGTAAACTTAGGTCCCCATAACTTTTGGGTCCTTGGGGTTAGATACAAACAAATCATTTAACTAAAGGAACCCAAATATATTTTCCTTTAGGAACACCAAAATGTTCAATTTTACATCTATTTGAAGTATGACCATGTTTCATACAATAAAAGCATGCTTTAGATGTAGTTTTTGAATATGATACATTTCTAACCATAGACGCTTTAGTTCCTTTTTCAACCCATACTCTTCTATTTTTAATTTTAGGCTTTTTCAAAGGAACATGATGGTTTTCTCTATTTTGAGCAATAACAACTTTAACCTTATTATTATTACTTATCTCCTTCTCGGCTTTATCAAGCAAATGATTTAGTATATCAATATCATATTCATACTCTTTACATGATGCACATGCTATATTCTTATTATCATTTTCATCTATACATGCAATTTTCGTTTCTAAGGTTTCCTTTTCCTCTAAACATGCAATTTTCGTTTTTAAGGAGTCCACCTCTTTTTCGAATCTATTCAAACTCTTTTTCATAGATTTGTATTCATTTTTCAAGTCCTTAAAAGAATTTAACAATTCTTCATATGCATTTTGAAATTCATCAAAATTATTTTCATCATCACTTGAAGATGAGTTGGAATCACTAACCTCAAAGTTGGAACATATATTATCATCTGCCATCAAGCAAATGTTAGCTTCTATTTCCGAATCACTTGACTCTGAACTCGAATCACTATTGTCCCAAGTGATGTAGGCTTTCTTATTGAAGAATTTCTTGCCTTTGTTATCTTTATTCTTCTTGTTTGGACATTCAGTCTTTACATGTCCTGTTTCACCACAACCATAGCATTTGATATTTAAGGAAGTATTTTCTCTTACCTTTCCCTTACCTTTGAATGGATGCTTGCCTTTGGCTTTCATGAATTTTGTAAATTTCTTTATCATAAGACTCAATTCTTCTTCTTCATTCTCCGAGTCTTCTTCTTCCTTTTTACTCTTACCTTTGGAAATTTCAGTTTTGAAGGCTAGGTTCCTCTTTTGGTGTTGACCTTCTTCATCATTTAGCCTTCCTAGTTCAAGCTCATGCTCTCTCAACTTTCCAAAGAGCGCCGCCATAGACATTTTGGAAAGGTTTTGTGACTCCGTGATGGTCATCACCTTAGGTTGTCATTTCCTATCCAAAGATTTCAAGATTTTCACATTTAATTCATCAACATAAAAAATTTTACCTAATCCAGTGAGATGGTTCACAATGTGTGTGAAACGCTTTTGAACGTCAAAGATCGTTTCCCCTTGTTGCATTCAGAACATCTTATATTCTTGGATTAGAGAATTTTTCCGTGCTCTCTTAACGTCGTCGGTACCTTCGTGGGTCACTCTCAACATTTCCCACATCTCTTTAGCACTTTTACAAACGGAGATCCTGTAAAACTCATCAAGGGTTAACAGAGATGAAATTATATTTCTAGCCCTAACATCAAATTGAGCTTTTCTATTTTCCTCCGCCGTCCATCTAGAAAATGGTTTTGGAACATCTACTCTGTTTTCAGAAATTTTAGGAATATAGGGACCATTTAAAATTGCGTCCCAAACACCTCTATCAACAGACTCTAAAATGATTTGCATTCTAACTTTCCAGAAAGGATAATTTTGACCCGCAAAAAGTGGGGGTCTATTGATAGAAACACCCTCGGCAAACGTTTGATTTTATCTGGCCATTTTCAAAAAATTGAATGACTATCAAAGCAAGCTCTGATACCACTTGTTAGAATCGCGCAGCGGAATGTTTGCGTTTCTGGACAAAAACCAAGAGGGGGGGTGAATTGGTTTCTTAACAAAAATTAGGGTTTTAAAAAATTTCTTCAAATTTTACCGATTAAAATGCTGTGTAAAGTAAATAGAGTAAGGATAGTCTTACACAGATGGTTTATACTGGTTCGGATCAAAAGACCTTATGTCCAGTTGCTAATCACTCAAACAGAGGATTAACGTCGTCACTATAATCACAATTTTACAAACAAATAACAATTAAAAAGATAAGGTAACGAAAACACCTCTCTTGAGTCACAAAGAGATGAAGAACAGTTTTCCCTAGAGACGGCACAACACACAATCTACCAAGAAAACCCACTTAGTGATTATTATCGCTTCTAGCCCACACTAGGTTCCAAAAGCCCTTTTTCCTCCAACAAACAGTTCTCTGGTAGTCACAGCTCTCAACTTTGGTTTGAAAAAGGTTGTTCAGTTTGCAGAGAGCCTTAGAGAATCTTAAGTAGACGGATTAGGGTTTGGGAATTGGGAATTTTCGAAATTTGATGAATTGGGACTAGGGTTTTCGAAACTTGGTCCAATTTTGAAATTCAAAACACATATCTGACTGAAATAATCGATTATCTTGAGTGTTAATCGATTATTATAGAGCCAAAATCAACAGGAACCCATAACCACGCGTTTTAATCGATTATTTGACATGTTAATCGATTAACAGCCCTGTTAATCGATTAACAGGAGCTTTAATTGATTATTCCAGAGAGCTGATACAGAAAATGGTTTTTCTCTCTGTAATAATCTATTATCCTGTCTTTTAATCGATTAAACCAGTGTGTTTTTGATAAAAATGAGTTTTTGAAGCTTCTAAAGAGTAGACAATGTGCTGCCTATCTTAGACTCTAATATTATAGACTCAAAATCATCAAAACAGAGTTATTACATCATATTACAAGTCTTCAAATCTTTACGTCCTTTGTTCTTGAATCATCATCAAAATCTACAGGCTTCATATCCATGTATGTTCAACATTCATATCCTTGTATGTTTCAACATTTGAAACCTATACCACACTTCCTTATGAACAAAATAGTGAGTTTAGTGATGCATTTGACCATGAATCAATGGAACATCCACCTGGATCATTATTTTAGGGAATGCAGTTCCAAAATAAGAAAGAAGTGGTTGACACACTTAACAGGTTCCACATAATGAATCATTGTACCTACAAAGTCACACATTCAAACACCACCAGATTAAGAGTGCAGTGTGTTGAGAGTCATTATAATTGGAAGTGTCAATCGATCTTGCACACCAAAGAACAATCTTGGAAGATCCGAAAGATAGAAGGAGTCCACACATGTGTTGTGCCTTTAATATCACAAGATCACAATAAGTTGGGGTTACGCATAATTTCACAACATATTCGTGAAATTGTGGACGCAGACCCTTCGACCCCTATTGCAACTATTATTGCTCATATTAAGTCCTCAGTTGGATACATTATGACATATAGAAAGGTTTGGTTAGCAAAGCAGCAAACAATTAAAAATGTCTACGACAATTAGGAAGAATTAATCAACAAATTGTCTAGCCTATTACAAGCCATGTCACAATTTCTTCTTGGTTTCTACTACCGATTGACCACACAACAACTATCTTTTGTCAAGGACAAGATATACTTTAAAAGACTATTCTGGACCTTTAAGACATGCATTGATGACTTTCGATATTGTAAATCACTAGTCTAAGTGGATGAGACATTTCTATATGGCAAATATAGATGCACCCTACTACTAGTTGTTGCACAAGACGGAAGGAACAACATACTCCCCATATGCAACATACATAATGACTGGCCCAAGAACAAACTACTACTACAACATCATAAGACAAGTCAATCTAGAAGCAACAACCAAGATTGACGAAATTCCAAGGAACAAATGGGCACTTGCAAATGATGATGGTAGAAGATGGGGTCACCTAACAACCAACTTAGCTAGATCCATCAATTCAATCTTAAAGAAAACAAGGAATTGACCAATCTCCTCTATGGTCATGGTCACATACACAAGATGCAACAAATTTTTCATAGAAAAAGGGAGGTAAATCACAAAAATGATTAATGTTGGTCATGTCTATTCAGATGTTGCATCAAAGGTCTTACAAGATGCTTATACAAAATCAAACACTCATAGAGTACTTGAATTTGATAGAAGCAACACAAGATTCTTGGTGGAGAAGATCGTCATCCCAAGAGAAGTTCGACCTGATAATTTTGTTGTTAGACTAAATGAAGCTTGGTATGATTGTAGGAAGTTCCAAAAACTTCATCTGCCATGTTCTCATGTGATTGCAACGTGCAAACATGCTCACCATGATTATAAGATGTACATCAATCCTGTTTACATGTTAGATGTAGTCAATAAAGTGTATTGGTCATCACATCAAGGTCCACAACTTTGCCCCAACCCAGGAACAAAAAGAAGTTCCAAGGGTTGTCCGAAGTCAACACAAATTAGGACTGAAATGGATTTCCACGAAGAAGGTCACCCAAAGAAATGCTCTTATTGTCACACTCCAGATCACACAAGAATTCATTGTCCGCATAACCCTGATCTTAGGGGATTAACTTCTCATAAATAAATTCGTTGTAGTTTTGTACTATGGCATTATAATCAATAAATAAATAACTATTCTACTAATTTGTGGTTTTCTAACTTATTTATTCATGTTTTATTGATTTAATATATAAAATACCAATTCACTTTAATTTAAATTGTATATTTTACTCAAATTATCTAATTCAAATTTGTATTTATACAAAATTTTAACAAAATATTTATACAAAAATCTATTTTATATAGTATAAAAATTAAATAAAATTATTTTTTAGTAAAATATTATATTACTAAACATCTTTTTTATTAAATAAATACTTAAATATTATATAAAAATATATTATCATATATATATATATATATATATATAAGTATATACAAATATATTGGTGAGTTATTCACAAATTTTATCAAAAATAACAAGTGAAATTTTATTCACAAATATTAGAGTTTATCTCTTTTATCTTAGTGAGAGTGATTCTCCTAAGTTCTTGAGTGATTCAAAAACCCTTGGCTGTATCAAAGGACTTTCACATCCTTTGTGAGTTACCTTCCTTGAGAAGAGTGATTCTTTCCTTCCACCTTATCACTAAATTCCTAAATTTCTTACAAGGTTCTAACCCTAAAGATCCTAAATCACCCCTTGTGCAATTGTGATTCATATCGGTTGGTATTCATAACCCCGGTTTAAGGGTTTGAACATCAAATTGATGGCAGCAGAGAAAAATTACAATCAAGAAACAGGAATTAGTCCATTTCAAATGAGAACATTGGTACAATATTTGGAATAATTAATTATACGACATAACAATTAGCTCCATGAAAGATTGAACCGGTTGGAGAATAGAGATCCCGGAGATGAAGAAGAAAGGAGAAATAGGAAAATGAATGATGGAGTAACAAGACCAAGTAGGCTTGAAGGAGTCAAGCTTAGCATTCTTCCATTCAAAGGAAAAAGTAATTTGGAGGCATACTTGGAGTGGAAGACGAAAATAAAGCATGTTTTCTCATGCAATAATTATGAGGAGACTCAAAAGGTGAGGCTTGCAACTACGAAATTTTCTAACTATGCTCTTGTTTGGTGGAACAAGCTACAAAAGGAGAGAGAGGTAGAAATGAAGAGTCAATGGTTGATACATGGACTAAGATGAAAAGGATCATGAGGAAGCGATATGTGCCGGCTAGTTATTCAAGGGACTTGAAATTTAAACTCCAAAAACTTACTCAAGGCAACAAGGGGGTTGAGGAGTATTTCAAGGAAATGGACATGCTCATGATTCAAGCAAATATTGAAGAAGATAAAGAGGTAACTATGGCCCGATTTATTGGTGGTTTGAATATTGATATATGTGATATTGTTTAGTTGCAGGAGTTTGTTGATATAAAGGATTTACTTCATAAAACAATTCAAGTGGAGCAACAACTCAAAAGAAAAGAAGTGGCTGAGAAGAGTTCTACCAACTTTGGATCTTCAAGTTGGAAGGACAAAGGCAAGAAAGATGAGGTTGTTACTTCTAGTAGTTCCACACATATTCCTACAAAGACTCTTTCAAAGTCTGAAGAACAACCCTCTAAAAGAAGTAGAGATGTGAAATGTTTCAAATGTCAAGGCCTAAGACACTATGCTTATGAGTGCACTAACAAAAGGTTTATGGTTCTTAGAGAGGGAGCATATATAAGTGAATCTAAGGTTGAAAAGGGAGAGGAGAGTGAGGACATAGAAGAGGAGGAGATTCCAAAGGGAGATTTATTAATGAATAGACGATTACTTGATGGGCAATTGAAGCCTATGGAAGAAAGTCAAAGAAAAACATTTTCTACACTAGATGTTTAATCAATGACAAGGTGTGCATGATGATCATAGATGGAGGTAGTTGCACTAATGTGGCTAGTGCTAGATTAGTGTCAAAGTTAAATTTACCTACTAAACCACATCCTAGGTCTTATACACTTCAATGGCTTAGTAAGGATGGAGAGGTGAAAGTGAGGAAGCAAGTTGAAATGAATATTTCCATTGGAAAATACAATGATAAGGTACTTTGCGATGTTGTTCCTATGGAGGTCAGTCACTTACTTTTGGGGAGACCATGGCAATTTGATAAAAAAGTCAATCATGACGGGTTCACCAACAAGATCTCTTTCATGCACCAAGACAAAAAGATTTTTCTCAAACCTTTGAGTCCATAAGAAGTGTGTGAGGATAAAAAGAAAATGAGAGAAAAATTTCTTCAAGAAAAGAGAGAAAAAAAAAGCGTTAGTGAAACACTTGAGAAGAAAAAGAGTGATCAAAAGAAGAGTGAAACACTTGAAATGAGAGAACCATAAAAATTGAGTATAATGTTTGTTATACATTTAATTTGTTAGTCTTATCTTTTTTTTTTTTATGTAGATGACAAATTCGATTTGAGGACAAATCCTTTTTAAGAGGGAGAAAATGATGTGAACATGACCCATGATAAGGGCTAGAGCAAGGAAAGCAAAGAAAGCTTTTTAACAAGTATTGTTGGGTAACCAAATTGTGTTTTGGATTAATCAATTAATGGACTTTAGTTTTGGTTTTATTGCAAGTTGTAATAAGGGCCCAATTGAAAATTTAGTTATCAGTCTTTGGGAAACCAAGACAGTGTATAGCTGATTGATTTTTGGTTGCCACAATTTTAGTTACAATCAGTCATAAAAGTAGTTTTCAATTCATAGGTTAATGGATCATTATTAGTCTTTATTTGTCTCTATTAAGTAGTTTTCAATTCCTAGGTTAATGAATCATTATTAACATTTATTTTCCTTTATTGAATCTTTGTAATTATTATGGCAAAGCTTCTATATAGGCTGAACCATTTTTATCAAAAATAACAAGTTGAATTTTATTCAGAAATATTAGAGTTTATCTCTTTTATCTTAGTGAGTGTGATTCTCGTAAGTTCTTGAGTGATTCAAGAACCCTTGATTGTATCAAAGGACTTTCACATCCTTTGTGAGTTGTCTTCCTTAGGAAAAGTGATTCTTTCCTTCCACCTTATCACTAAATTCCTAAATTTCTTACAAGGTTCTAACCCTAAAGATTCTAAATCACCCCTTGTGCAATTGTGATTCATATCATAAGGTCACTAGATAAACAGAACAAAATGTCATTATCAATTAACCATGTAAAGTTAAGGGGTAAGCAATGGACACATTATACAAACCATCTTTCCTGATAAGATGAGCAGATAAATAGAACTAAACATTGTCTTCAACTAACCATGTAAATGATTTAATACATTTTTTTATACTAAAAATTCAATATAAAATAACCATTTAAATATATATATATATATATATATATATATATATATATATATATATATCTTTTCATGCATTTTCAAACACATGGTTTGTTTTTTATGCACAACTGTTGTTGTACGATGTTAGTTTGCTCTATAGAATAAGATTTTGGGTATGTGTTTAGATATAATAATTTCGAATGGTTTTACTTGAAATTTCATTCATGTGGTGTACATAAAACATGGTCACGCATCTATTTAAAATGGTTACGTGTGCCATTATTTTCTTCGTAAAATATTAATAATAATGGTTATGTTTTTTATTGGATTATAAATGTCAATATTTATAGCATAGAATTTATAATAGTGATTATGTTTTTTGCTATAAGTTATTCAATGGAATCTTGGGAAGTATTGGACATTGATATCACATATCTTGTTGCATTTGTACATGCTTACAACTCCAAATCATCCATAATTCTAGGTCTAATTGGCATCATTCAGGTTGTTTGAATAATCGCATGTCTGATGACCATACCCATTAAAAAATTTGTTAGGTGTGTATAGCTGAAGAAAGTGATGATCATGATTTCAATAGCAATCCTTGTCAATGAGATTTCCAATTCATAAGAGTTCATGGTGACATTTTGCAACATAATCCATTCATTTAAAGTTTTTATTTTAAGCCATTATCTTACTTTATTTATTTATTTATAGGATTATTACATGGACATGATATCTAGCCATGCAGCTCCACTAAAACACTATAATAGAGCAATGAATTACATTACTAATTATTAGATATTGTTAAGATATTGTTAGATATTGTTAACCATAATATCAATATAAAATAATATCTTTTGTTTATTTTGTTTACTTTCGGTTATTTTTTTAGTTGTATCTCTCTCTATTATAAATAGATTACCCTATGTGTGGTTTATACACAAGGAAGACTAATCTCAAACTCTATTTCCTCTATATTCAACATGGTATCAGAGTCAAAGATTAACATCTTTCTGGTTATTGTCTTGGGCTAAGAGATTCCCTTTCGTTATGGGTCAAAAGTACCCTTTGCTTAGTCCGGCAGGC
This sequence comes from Sphenostylis stenocarpa, assembly GCA_963425845.1. NCBI lineage: Eukaryota > Viridiplantae > Streptophyta > Magnoliopsida > Fabales > Fabaceae > Sphenostylis > Sphenostylis stenocarpa. Next base: position 59,905,225 of record OY731400.1, on the reverse strand, counting down.
TTCGTTGGAGGGGGCGTGTTGAAAGTTCCACATCGCCTACCTCATGTCATTTTGTATGATTTAAATACATGTTAGGATACTCCACATATTACCAATTGGTTTTATGTTAGAACCTTAACATGGTATCAGAGCTTAAGGTTATTTTGAAATTTTTTTCGCCTTTGTCCATTACTGGTGCCGCCACCGCCGTCGCTGCCGGTTAATATGATCTTCCACATCAGAAAAGAGTTATTTTTGTTATTGGATATTATTTGGTAGTGTGAAAGTGCATGTCTAGGAAGGTTCTGACAAGAAAAGACTTGGTATTTAAGCGTGTCCATTAGTGACCCACCTCTCTTTCCTAGGAACTTACCTGGTGTACTGGTTCACACCGTCGGAGCCTCCTCCGCCGAAGTCGCCGTTGGAGTTTCATTTTTGACCGATAACATACAGTTTCTCGTCTTGGTTAGGCAACTATCATGCCATTGTGATCACCATTATCGGAGTTGGTCGTTCGTTGTCTTCTGCGTCGTTTAGTCTCGATGGACTTGTTTTGGTCTTCTCGTTTTGGATTTGTGCTTTGTGGGTTGATTGGATTACTTTGGATTTTTTTTAGGGTTTGTTCTCTCGCCCTTCATGACTTCTTCCACTCCTTCTACTACTTCCAATTTTGTTAATGATTCTTCTGCGTTAGCATCTCACCATGATGACCGGACTCTCCCTCGCAAACAGGGAAAATGACGTCTTAAGTGTGAACATTATGGCAAGCTAGGTCACAAGATTAACAAGTATTATGCATTACATGGTCATTCTCCTCGATCTGCTACAGTTGTTCAGACCGATCTTTCCCCACATTTGTCTACTGGGGATCCTCCCTCTTTTGTTGCATCTGACACATCTACTATGTTCAAAAAATTTCTCAAATGGTATAAGGATCAACAGTCTTCTAGTTCCACTACATCTGTCGCACACATAGGTACATATTTTGCTGGTCTGACCCAATCCTCTTCTCCTGGTCCTTGGATTTTTTATTCAAGAGCCACTAATCATATTACTAGTAACAAATCTTTGTTTTCCTCTTTATTATTTCCTAATCCTTTACCTTCTGTTACACTGGCTGATGGCTCTAGAGTATCATCTCATGGTGTTGGAACTGTTAAACTTTTCCCTTCGTTAACCATTGATAATGTTCTTTATGTCAATGGGTCTCCTTTTAACCTGTTGTCCATCAGTAGTCTAACTCATTCTCTTGATTATGTTGTTTCTTTTACCAACAATTTTGTGTGTTTATAGAAACGGAGTTCGAAACAGGTGATTGGCACAGGATGTGAGTCTCATGGTCTTTATCATCTTTGCCCCTCTACATATGTTGGTGCAGTTATGGAGTCTCCCTTTCTTCTTCATACTCAGTTAGGTCATCCAAGTCTTTCCAAGTTACAAAAACTTGTCCTTGCCTTGTCCAACTTGTCTAGTTTGGCGTATGAGTCGTGTCAATTAGGCAAGCATAGTCGTACTTCCTTTTCTTGTAGTGTCACACGTGGTGCTTCGTCCCCTTTTGCCGTAGTTCACTCTGACATTTGGGGACCTAGCTGCGTTAAGTCTACTTTAGGTTTTCAATACTTTGTTACTTTCATTAATGATTATTCTAGATGCACTTGGTTATTTTTAATGAAAAATGGTTCTGAATTATTTCATATCTTTCAAACTTTTTTCAATGAAATTCAAACTCAGTTCGGTGTTTCTATTAGAGTTTTGCATAGTGATAATGGTCATGAATATCTTTCTCATTCTTTTAAACAATTCACGGTTTCTCATGATATCCTGCATCAAACTTCTTGTGCTTATACACCTCAACAAAATGGTGTAGCGGAATGCAAAAATAGACATCTTATTGAAACAACTCACACTCTTTTAATTCATGGAGAGGTTCCTCAACGTTTTTAGGGTGATGCTCTTCTTACTGCATGTTATCTCGTTAATCGTATGCCTTCTTCAGTTTTAGATAATAAAATACCTCATTCCATTTTATTCTCTCATGAACCTCTTCATTCCTTACCTCTAAGAGTTTTCAAATCTACATGTTTCCTGGTCTTGATAAGCTTTCTCCTAGATCACATAAATGTGTTTTCTTAGGGTTTACAAGATCACAAAAATGATACAAATGTTTTTCTCCTTCTTTTAACCGTTATTTTGTGTATGCAGATGTCACCTTTGTTGAGTTCTCTCTTTATTTTAAAAGTCAATCTTCACCTCTGTCTCCATCCAATCCTGTCAACACTCCTAGTACATTTAATATTCCTGTTGTGTGTGACCCTCTAACTATGTCTTCTTCACCATTAGTTCTTGCTCTGCAGTTAGCTTCTTCTCCACCGCCTCTTCAGGTTTATAGTTGCCGAAACCAATCACAACCACCACCATGTGACTCCACTCAAGTGCCAACTACTCTGTCTCCTCCGGATTTGACACTTGAGTCTGACCTTCTCATTGCCCTCCGAAAAGGTATCCGTTCTACACGTAATCCCTCTCCTCATTATATTGCTTTGAGTTATCATCGAATGTCATTACCTTTTTATACATGTCTTTCCTCTATTTCTTTTGTGACCATTCCAAAAACTGTCCGTGAAGCTTTAGCCCATCCTAGTTGGCGTCAGGCCATGTTAGATGAACTAAGTGTTCTTCATAATAGTGGAACTTGGGAATTGGTCTCGTTACCGTCTGAGAAATCTGTTGTTGGTTGCAGGTGGGTGTTTGCTATCAAAGTTGGATCTGATGGTACTATTGATCGCCTCAAAGCTTGTCTTGTGGCCAAAGGTTATACTCAAATTTTTGGGTTGGATTATGGAGATACCTTTTCCCCCATGGCACAAATGGCTTCTGTTCGTTTATTTATCGTCATGACCGCTCTTCAACAATGGCCTCTTTATCAATTGGATGTTAAAAATGCTTTCCTCAATGGTGATTTGCAAGAAGAAATCTATATGGACCAACCTCCTGGGTTTGTTGCTCAGGGGGAGTCTTCTGGAATGGTATGTCGTCTTCATAAATCCATATATGGCCTAAAACAATCTCCTAGGGCCTGGTTTGGAAAGTTTAGCAAGGTTGTTCAACAATTTGGTATGACTCAATGTGAAGCAGATCATTCTGTCTTTTATCGACACTCGAGTATTGGATGTGTTTACTTAATAGTATATGTTGATGACATGTCATCTCTCAGTTGAAACAACATCTATGTCACCATTTTTAGACCAAAGATCTTGGCAAACTTAGACATTTCTTAGGTATTGAGGTGACACAATCCAATGATGGTATTGTTATATCTCAAAGAAAGTATGCCATGGATATTTTGGAGGAAACTAGGTTGATGATTTCAAAGTCTATTGATACACCCATGGATCCCAATACTAAACTTCTACCAAATCAGGGGGAGCCTATATCTGATCCTGAGCAGTATAGAAGATTAATTGGAAAATTGAATTATCTTACAATTACTCTTCCTGACATTTCCTTTGCAGTCAGTGTGGTAAGCCAATTTCTTAATTCCCCATGTGAAGATCATTGGAATGCATTCATTCATATCTTGAAGTATATTAAAGGATCTCCTGGAAAATGATTGTTATACAAGAGTTGTTTGCTACTCATATGCTGATTGGGCAGGATCTCCTTCAGATAAAAGATTTACATCTGGATATTGTGTCTCCATTGGTGGTAACTTAATTTCATGGAAAAGTAAGAAACAAAGTGTTATGGCAAGATCCAGTGCAGAAACATAATATAGAGCTATGGCCTGAGCTTCCTGTGAACTTGTTTGGCTTAAGCAATTGCTTAGAGAGTTACAATTTGGAAATGTCACTCAAATGACACTTGTGTGTGACAATCAGACTGCTCTTCATATTAGCTCTAATCTTGTCTTTCATGAGAGGACCAAACACATTGAGATTGATTGTCATTTCATTCGAGAAAAGATTATGTCTGGAGACATCAAGACTGAGTTTGTTAACTCAAGTGATCAGTTAGCAGATATTTTTACTAAGTCTTTACGGGGGCCTAGAATTGATTATATTTGTAACAAGCTTGGCACATATGATTTGTATGCTCCAGCTTGAGGGGGAGTGTTAGATATTAAGATATTATTAGATATTGTTAGATATTGTTAACCACAATATCAATATCAAACAATATCTTCTGTTTATTTTGTTTACTTTCGGTTACTCTTTTAGTTGTACCTCTCTCTATTATAAATAGATTACCCTATGTGTGGTTTATACACAAGAGAGATTAATCTCAAACCCTATTTCCTCTATATTCAACACTAATTATACTATAAAAATGGAATGAAAAAAATATATTTAATTATATACTAACCAATTATTTTCATTATCAAAGTTAATGGTGTAAAACTTATACAATTTATACAAAGAATCATGCCTAACAATTACAAATTTGCCCATGTCTGTAGCTTTGCTAGGAGTTGTAGAAGTAGTTTTAGATGTCCCCTCACCATTTATGGGTGACTTATTCATGTGTTTCCTAAGTTGATCTTTCAAAACTTTTACCTGATGTCCAAGTTTAAGAATTCTCTTTTCATTTTTTTTTTGTTTTTTATCTCCACACGCGTTACTTAGACAAAAGATGTTGCAAGTCACGTGAGGCACCACCCTAGGAATGTATATTGGCATTTTGAGAAAATTGCAAAGCTTCTCGTACAATTTGGAATGTCTTATGTTCACTAGAGACTACCCAATTCCATAATATCTAACAAAATGAACACTTTATATGTTAGCAACATAAAACTTTAGTTGGACATTAAAAAAAAAAGAATATATGTTGCACACAACAAAACTTACATTATTCAACATGAATGCATTTTGTATTTTATACATTTAAATCTTCGCTTTTGGTCATTCAACAAACTACGGAAAACAAATGATGCGTTGTGGATTAGCAAGCAAAGAAACATGTTTCATTGCCCAAATCTATGACATAATAGTATGTCATAACTCATAATTCCTTTTTAGCAAGCAATAGAGCAATTATTTATAAGGATTTTAACATTACCTGTAAGATAGCGACACAACCAACAAGATATAATTCATAAACGTTCTTTTGCTGATTAAAGTTTTCACTAGCACGATGTAAATTATCTTCTAATAAACCATGCACAACATAACCCAAATTATAATCATACAATATCCTTATATCATCTAATAAACTAAATAGAACATTATTAATAGTGTGGGATGTGTGTGGGAAATAAAATATTGTCTAAGCAAGTAAGATATAAAGCTTACAAAAGTCAACTACATGTTTATTATTTATCAATTTTTGTTCTTTGAGCTTCTAAACTATATGTGTTACTATTATTTGTTCTTCAAATAAATCTTTTACTATACATCTACCAATATCTTCTAAGAAAACTGTGTTCCTCCTTACGCACAAACCTAAAGTAAAAAAAACATCAATAAGTGTGAATGGGACAAGATATTATTTACTTCTAAAATAATTATCATCAACTGCCCATTAACTAACTAATTCTCTTATGATGTTGCTAAAAATTTGTAATGAATCTTTTATTTGATGTAGCCATGTAAACGAAGTTTCTTCAATAGTTATTTGTTGCAATGTAGTCATCTTTGTATTTATTTGGGCTACTATACTTTGTCTCTAGCTTGTATCTTAATCTTATCTGTGCATATAATATATAACAAATAACATATTTAGTAAATAAATAGCTACAATTAAGATACACAATTCTTTTTTTTGTAGTAGTTCCTTTTTCCAACCATATTTTCCTAAAATAAGCTATTACAAATTAATAAAATTAACCTTACAATGACAAAATGCAAAACAATGTTAATAACATAATTTGAATATATTCAACCTCCTTTTCAAATAAATATTTAATTGTGTCCAAGAACTATACTAATAGATAAACAATAATAACTTAAACTAACATTAGAAGGCTTGAATTTTGATCCTCCTCTTCTCAAACAAACTTATTGGTTGTTTGACAATAAATTCATTATGCCTAAGTCAAAGGAGGAGCAAGATGTGACCAAAGTGCATGGACAAGTGGTACACAAGGAGATTATGATTAGCAAGGAAATTTTAGGGACTTTGAATAAAAAAGGTAGCAATGGTCAACAACCAATGTCAAGGAGGTGCACCCATAAGTTAGCTCAGAGGATCATTATGGAGGCTACGACAACTAGGTCCAAAGACACTTTCAAATGCATGTAGAGTGACAAAAATGCCGGTTGGGTTGCTACCACAGTATAGGCCACCAAAGAGTCCTTCTTTTTTTACTTACTTGCATTTAAATTCCCACAAGAAAGTCGTTACTAATCCATTTCTACTGAGCATTCATCAAAACAAGGGGGTAAACTATTTAAAAGTCAAATAAAAAATTGGAACATAATTGAAATTGAGATAGCTAACTTCAAAATCAATTATGGTAATTAAGTTAATTCTTTTCTAAGGTTTCACTCTCTTAGTTTCAATTGCTATTTTTATTTCCTAATTTCAAAACCCCAATAATCTAATTTGTTAAAGAAAGATTATTACATAATAAACTTGAACTTGATTATCACCTATTCCTTGGACTAACCTAGGTAAATGTCTATTATAAAGAGTAACTTAGTTTGTTTCAATCCATCTAATACAATGGTTGTTAAAATGTGAACTTTCCCAAAACAATGATGTAGAGTGTAGCATCAATGTGAGCTAAAGTTCTAATAATGCAAAATGAATCAACAACCAAGACACAATGCATTAGAGTTTTCAATTCATACAACATCAAACATTATTGTACCATGTTTATCAACCACACGCTAATAAGGATCCCTAAACCTAAACCTATATGATAGATGCAAAACTAACCTCCAACCACTTGGGTGAGAGAGGGAGAGAGAACTCTAGAAAAGAATCGCAATAGCGAGAAACACCAACGTACTACCGGGAATGAACGATAATGCAACACTCTACCGGAAAAGAGGGAGAACGTAACAGGGACGCTGCTAGACAAAGCGAGAGCGTAACTAAAGACATAGCACACTACTGGAGACAAAACACGCTGCCGAAGATAAACCATGTTGCTAGAGACAGAGTGTATGCTGCCAGATAGAGAGACATTGGAAAGTCTCAAAATAATGAGCATGAGTGCACGCTTCTGCTTCTGAGAGAAAATGGAAAATAAAACAATAGTTTAAAATACAAATAATAATAACTTTTTTTAATAATATTTATTTTAAAATATGGGTTGTCGATTGGACGTATGAGTTTTGGGTTGTCAAAGTATCATTTTTCTCTTAAAACAAACTCTTCGTGTTATTATATTCTACCTTAGAAGACAAATTTGTAACATGAAACTTGTTTGGTCTTTCAAGGGGAGATTCAAAGGGGGAAACACAACCAATGAGAATAGTCCAACCCACATATGGATTGATACCACTCTCAACCCAAAACCTTAAGGAATTGGGTTATGGGTTATACTTCCTTATATATTACTCAACTTTCTCATTTTTACACAACATGGGACAACATTGGTACATCCCCTTCGAGCTCACTAGTGGTCTTTCCATGTACCGCCACTAGTGGTCCTTCCATGTAGTGTCGTTCAACCTAACGAGACACGCTTACTTGACTTACTCTGTTAGAAAGTCTTTCGATACAAAGACCACTCTTAAACTACCGACTTAATTTGCTAGGAAGACTTTCGATACAAAGATCACTCTTAAATTACTGATCAACCTTCGGTTCTGATACCACTTATTGAGTCTTTCGAAGGAAGATTCATAGGGGAGAAACACAACCAATGGGATAATAGCTCAATCCACATAAGGATTGACACCACTCTCAACCCAAGACCATAATGCAATGACTTATGGGTCATATTCTCATTCTTACTTAATGTGGGACTTAACTCACTTGAATTTCCCAAACATCTCCCCCTAAAGTGTGAGTCCCTTCATATTGGTACATCCCCTCGAACTCACTAGTGACCCTTCCAAGTATAGGGACATGCTTACCTAACACACTATCAAGAAGACTTTCAATACAAGGACCACTCTTAAATTGTCAATCAACCTTATACTTTGATACCACTATTGGGTCTTTCGAGGGGGAATTTACTGGGGAGAGACAACACCAATAAGACATGAGACAAACCCACATAAGAGATTGACATCACTCTCAACCCAAAACCTTAAAGCATTGGATTATGGGTCATACTTTCTTATATGTTGCTCAACTTTTTCATTTCTACACAACGTGAGACTTAGACTCACATTTGGATTCGCAACAATGATTGACATGACAACGAATCCCATCGGCTATGGTTATGTCGAGTTCTAGTCCATCCTCAAGTGCATCGACTGAGTCACCCAAGTTGGGCGAGTACATCAAGTCCTAGCGCTACCACTGGTTTGCTTGCTCCTTTTTTCTTAATTTCTTCCCTTGGTAGTGGACGAAGGAGCGAATCATAATCATCATTGATGCCTATTGCAACATAATGTGCCTCCACTCTCTGTACATTGCCGTGAAAAGGTTGCTCTTTTTTTTTTCTTTCTTTTGACAATGCCACTAATGGCAGGGTGTTACTGATGGAGGAGGAGGTATTGTTAGAGAAAATGAAATTTATAAAATCTCCTTTTCTTTCATTAATTTCATCTCAAAAATTCTTCTTTATGGCATTTTCCATTCTTGAATTTAAAAAATGAAATTTGATGAGAGCATCATTTTATTCACTGATTTGCACAATTTCATACAATTTTAGTAACTCGTTGTTGAGGTGCAGTGGGGGTGGCTAAAGCATGATAGCATGGTGGCAGTAAGGCTTTTATAGATGGTTAGAGAAATGAGGAAGACATGAAAAAGAAGGTCTTCCTCTCGGAAAAAAGGAAGATTTTTTTTTTCTAATTTTTAATTTTTTAATTAATATATATTTAGACTTTTTATAATAATTTAATTATTTATTTATTTTTCTATGAGAAAAAAAGTTGAGTGTTAACATGCGTATTATTTTTTTTAGTTATGATTTACTTGACATTTTTCTCATATTTTATCCGATAGATTTACATGAAACTGATTTTGTATAAAAATAAACATGCAAAGTGACATCTTTTATGTTGAATTGTCAGATAAAAAAGTATTTTAATAATGTAAGACAAATTATGCTATCCTCAACTAAGAATCTAGATAAGTATAGAAATTAATTATATATTATTATTTTGTATTGATTATATAAATTGTGCAAAGATGTGACTTCTAGACATTATCACGTGGGTATGTGCTTGGTACCAGAAATGGTATCGAGTCAAAGAACAAAAATTTGCGCTGATTATATATCTGTTTTTGTTTGAAATAAGTATGCTCTGTGGTTGCGTTTTAGGCCGATCCTCCACATCAGAAAATTGTTTGCTTAATCAAAGTATATCGACTGGAAAACTGGGTGCTTAAGTCTTCCCGATTGGGTTGCTTGATGCATAATAGGTCATCCCAGATCACAAAAGTCAGGTTCAATTCCTGATAATTTAGTGTGAATTAACAACGCCAAGTACTTTGTTCATAATACTGATTATTCTTTCTGAATTACTATTTTCTGATAATTTAGTGTGAATTAACAACGCCAAGTACTTTGTTCATAATACTGATTATTCTTTCTGAATTACTATTTTCTGAAAACTTAACTTTTCCAATAGAAAAGAATTTTATTAATAGAACCTTGCCTAAGAGTCTTTGAGGGTAGATGAACGTTGGTAAGCCGGTATAGGTTATAAGTCCAGAAAGTGGCAATAAATCCTGTGGTGTTCCCATAAATCTTAGACCTTGGCCTTAGGATGGCGAAATTAATAAAACTCTTATCTAAAGGAAAAGAAAAGTTAGGAGAAAATAGATATACAGAAGAAGAAACCAGTAATATGAATTTAGTACACCATGAATTAATAATCCCTGAAATAGAAAACCAACTGAATAAATGGACCCTTCCCAAATTAGAAATATCGAATATTTATAAAACCAACTGGAAAGACATGTTCAAATCAGAATATATAGTAAAAATCGTAGACAAAGAAATAGAACTATTATCAAGCCATGAAAAAATACCCTTAATAACTAAATCCTTAATAGCAGAACATATAAAAGAATATAGATATCTTCATATAGGATCAATTCAAATAGCAATAAAACCTCTATTTAGAAAAGGAATAGATACCCCTATGTTTGTTGCCTTAAGAGATAATAGACTGGTAAAACTTGAAAATCAAATATTAGCAATGTTCGAAACTAATTTGCATAATGGACCTGTATACATAAATAATTATCCAAATTATTCTATAGCTCTTAAAAGTTTGCACAATACAGAAAATAACATAATATTAGACATAAAAATCCCTGAAAACGTATGGAATCCAAAATCAATACCCATAACAATAATCTATAGAATTTATTATAAAATAATGAAAACGCAATTAGCCCCAGGAGCCTTATTAATGTCTCCCAAAGATGAAACAACTATGCTATTAGTAAATCCAGAAAAGGTTAATGCTGTAATACCAAAAAATTTAAAACATACTGAAATATCAAGCGGACTTAGTTGAAGATTAGAAGATTTTTAGAACCGAACCCCCGTAACCAGTAGAAATTGAAAATATAACGAATATAAATCGAGAACAAGTAGAAGTATCATTTGCCCCAATTCGAAGAACAAATTCACAAAGAGGAACAACCAGTAAAAATACTTTTGTAACAGCCAGAAGATCAATCGATCAATCCAGCCTAATACATCATAGAAGTTTAAAATTAAAAGGTATAAAAGATGACCCAACAATACCAATGCCGAATACGAATATGAAACACATAATTCTCCATCTCGCTTCGAAATACAACAAGATGATAGCATGATAAATGTAATCAAAAAATTTGAGATAAACAAAGACTTATTAAGACAAGAATTTTTAGAAGAAAATAATAAAGAAAAAAGAGAATGGTTCTTCAAAACTTTTACTCAAAATGAATTAAAAGAATATCGCGAAAAATATTATGAGTATTTAAATTTAATTCAAGAAAATATACCATATTTTAAATGGTTTGAAGAAAATTGTTTAGAAAATCTACAAATTAATGTATTACAAAATGCTGAAAAAATATGGAAAACAAAAAATAAAGAAATTATTAGTAAAATTCCTCCTTTAGAAGAAGTAAGATTTCCTAATATTGAAAATAAAGAAGTTACTGCATCACCTTTTAAAATGATAGGAGAAAAAAGAAATAGTAATGAAACTCCTAATATAAACGATATTCAAAATATACATAGTCAACTAAATTTTACAAATCAAATATTACATCAAATAGCTCAAAAAACTATCGAGGAAGAAAGATTACCAAGTAATAAAAATCCATTAGGAATTACCGATTTACAAAAATCATTAATAAATCCTATAAGATTATCTCGATAAAGAATACAAAGAATTTAAAATAGGAAATCAATCGATAGAATATTAGAAGAAATAAATATAAAATTAGAACAATTAAATGTACGAAAACTAAATGTAATAGATATCCCCGAAGAAGAATTAGGAGATCTAGAAAATATAGATTTCGAAGAAAAAATAAATAGAATAGGAAATAAATTTAATGTAAATCCAACTACCCATAATATGCCAACTACTAGAAATTATTATGAAGACCAACATTACCCGACATACAATTTGAAGAATGGAATTTAGAAAGTCCATCTCGCATTTAACTGAACAGAATAACCGAATGGAACATAGATGGATTAACCGATTATCAGTTACTAAGAAAAACAAACGAAATGGCTATGGCTGCTTCAGCTTATAGGGCTAAAAATACTGAAGAACAAACTATACAATTACTAATCCTAGGATTTACAGGATCTTTAAAAGGATGGTGGGAAAATTATTTATCGGCAGATCAAAGAAGATTTATATTAACAGCAGTAAAACAAGAAGGAAATAATCAAATACCTCTAATGGTAGAAACCCTAATAATATCAATTATCCATAATTTTATGGGTGACTCTAACACTTTTGAAGAAAAAACAAGTACCCTGCTACATAACCTAAGATGTCCCACTCTAGGAGATTTTAGATGGTATGTAGATAATTTTATAATTATGGTAATGACAAGAACAGACTGTAAAGAAACTTTTTGGAAAGAAAGATTTATTGCAGGATTACCCCCAGTATTTGCAACAAAAGTACGAGAAAAATTAGTCCAAAAATACCCTGAACCATTACAAGACATAACCTATGGAAAAATAATTTCAACCATTAAAAATACTGCTTTAGAAATATGTAATAATCTAAAATTAGAAAAACAAGTTAAAAAACAACAAGAAAATGGTACTAAAGAATTAGGAGATTTTTGTATACAATATGGATATGAACGATTAGATCCCCCGTCAAGAAAAATTAAAAAACAAACAATTAAGAGAAAATTCTCTCAGAATAATAATAGAAAAATTTCTAGAAACTTTAAAAGAAATATAAGAAAACCCCCATCTACAAATAACAATCAATATAATCCAAAGAAAGGAATAGTTTGTTATAAATGTGGAAGATATGGACATATGAAAAAAGATTGTAGAGTAAAAGAACGAATACAAAACCTAGAAATGAGTGAAGACACAAAAAATCAAATAGCAAAAATATTATTATATGAATCAGAAGAAGACATTAATAATTTAATAGAACCTAGCAGTAGTGAAAATGAACCTACTACAAGTGAAGATGAAAATGAAGAAAATTGTGATTGCATATTTAACATAAATGTTTTAACCACCGAAACTAGAATAGCTCTAGAAATGGTAGATAAACTTCCCAATGAAGAAGATAAGCTAGAATATCTAACTAAATTAAAAACATTAATATTAAGTGAAAAAGAAACGTAAACAAGACAAAACGAAGTAAGTGGTTATGACTTTTCTAAAATATTACGTAAAGCCATAAATAAAGAAAAACCCGTAAACGTACAAGATTTACAAAAAGAAATAAGCCTTTTAAAAGAAGAAATTAAAGAAATAAAAATTCAATTAGTAGAATTAAAAATAAAAAATGAAATACAAGAGGAAAAAATGAAAATTATAAATAATAAAGAAATTTTAAAAACCGAATCAACCTCCAAAACTGTTAATCAACTAAAAATTTTACAACAAAAATGGCATATAAAAGCTACATTAAAAATTGGAAATAGTTTTCATAAACAATTTACAGACTTTGGTAGATTCTGGAGCCGATATAAATTGTATAAGAGAAGGGTTAATACCTACAAAATTCTATGAAAAAACTCTACAAACCCTAAGAACAACCAACTCGAAAAACTAAAAGTAAAATATAAATTATCAAATGTCAAGATATGTAATAAAGGAACTTGTTTTAAAAATACTTTTATATTAACTCCCGACATTAGCGAAGAAATGATATTAGGAACCCCATTTCTAGCATTAATTTACCCTTTTGAAGTATCCGAACTAGGAATAAAACATAAAAATCTTTTATTCGAATTTATTAAACCAATAAAAAATAAAGAAATACAATTAGTAACAGATGTAAACGAAGAAAATTTTCTATTAAAATTAGAAGCAAAAAATACCCATATAAAATATTTAAAACAAGAAATAGCGCATAAAAGAATAGAAGAACAAGCTTAAAAATCCTGAAGTAATTACCTCCTTTAAAAATATAGAACAAGAAATTATAAAAGAAGTATGCGCGAGGTACCTACCGCCTTTTGGAATAGGCACACTTTTGAAATAGAATTACCCTATGAAGAAGGATTTTTAGAAAAGAATATTCCTACTAAAGCTAAACCAAGACAACTAAATAAAGAAACGTTAGAATACCGTAGAAAAGAAATACAATCCTTTTTAGATAAAAAACTTATTAGACCAAGCAAATCTCCTTGGAGTTGTGCCGCATTCTATGTGCAAAATGCTTCGTAAATAGAAAGAGGAGAACCAAGAATGGTAATAAATTATAAACCTCTAAATAAAGTTTTAAAATGGATTAGGTATCCTTTACCTAATAAAACCGAATTAATAAGCAGAATTTATAAAGCCACTATATTTTCAAAATTTGACATGAAAAGCTGATATTATCAAATAAAATTAAAAGAACAAGATAAATATAAAACTCGCTTTTATTGTACCTTTTGGGCAATACGAATGGAATGTAATGCCTATGGGTTTAAAAAATGCGCCTTCAGAATTTCAAAAAATAATGAACGATATACTAAACCCTTACTCAAAATTTGCCATTGTATACATAGACGATGTATTAATATTTTCCGAATCAATAGAACAACATAAAAAACATTTAAGAATATTTAAAAATATTATAAAAACCAATGGAATGGTAATTTCGCAAAAGAAAATAAAATTAGCTCAAACCCAGATTAGATTTTTAGGACATGAAATAAACAAAGGAACTATAACTCCTATTAAAAGAAGTATTGAATTTGCCGAAAAATTTCCTGATGAAATAAAAGACAAATTACAATTACAAAGATTTTTGGGATGTTTAAATTACGTATCAGAATTTATACCTAATATTCGAATATTATGTAAGCCTCTCTTTAATAGATTAAGAAAAAATCCTAAACCTTGGACCCCAGAAATGACAAATATAGTAATAGAAGTCAAAAAATCCGTTAAGACTCTACCCTGTCTAGGAATACCTAATCCAGAAGCAAAATTAATTATAGAAACTGATGCCTCTGATATAGGGTATGGAGGAATACTAAAACAACAATTACCAAATACTCCCGAACAAATAGTGAAATACCATTCAGGAATATGGAATGAAGCCCAACGAAATTATAGCACTATTAAAAAGGAAATTTTAAGCATAGTTTTAAATATACAAAAATTTCAACATGATTTAATAAATAAAAAATTTTTATTACGAATTGATTGTAAATCTGCAAAAGAAGTTTTAGAAAAAGATGTGAAAAATATAGTTTCCAAACAAATATTTGCTAGATGGCAAAGTTTATTATCTTGCTTTGAATTTGATATAGAATTTATAAAAGGAAAAGAAAATTCAATTCCAGATTTTCTAACAAGAGACTTTTTGCAGGGCCACTCCCATGGCAACCCCCTCTAAAAAACCTAATACCCCAGAAAAGAATAAACCAGAAAATCCTAAGTCCTCTACATTATCTCTAGATGACTTTGCCCCTTCATATTCAAAAACAATTACCACCCGAAAACTTCCTACTTCTATAACCACTCTCCCTAATAGATTTACTCCATTAACTCCACGTAAAACCCGTAATACTCCTCCGTAAATAACCTCGAAAAAAGAATTTCATATCAAAGAAGGATGTCGTAAAATAATTACACTAGAAGAAGATTGGAATGCGTAAGATGTATACTGAAATACTTAAAAGAGTAGCTCCTCCAGGATGGAGTTGGATCCCTAGATCAGAAAATTTGAAGAAAACCAAAAAATTTTACCAGTTCATTTTAATAGATACTGGCTCAGCTGAAATAACTCCCATTCCTAATGATAGAGACTCCTCTATCATTAGTTACTCAAAATTAAGAATCATTAAAATAATTTCCTACCCCGAATGGAACCAACACCCATTCACAGATAAGAGCTTTTCGAGGCCCTTTGACCCCCCATCTTATAATTACTTTGACTACCAAGAAGCCTGGAACAAAATATTATTCGATACAAACCCTAGGCATTCATGGTACATATGCTTCAAGAAAGAAATACCCAACTCATTACCAAATTGGTTTATTGACTGGTTCAATCAAATAGGCCCAGTTCAATCAATAATCCCTGACAAAGTCATGAAAATCTATCGTAAATATAAAACCCTCACTCCTCAATATCCCCCATATCTCAGAATCATAAAATTCTGCTCAACCATGGGAATAAGTTGGCTTTTGGCCCACATTCCCGAAGTTCATCAGCATAAGGACGAAACTTATCCAAAAACCCTTTGCCTAAAAACCAAAGTTTTTTGGTGGAAAAAATTTGAAGTCCAATATGTTGAAGAAAAATTCGAAAACTGGAGAAAAATGGGCCTCATCAGTCGAACAGGCCCAATACCTAAAGAAAACCCTTCCATAAAAGATAAGCAAAAATCCATAACAGATTTGTCACAAATCCCCTCTTCAAAACTAGAAAAGGCCCAACTAAAACAAAAAATGCTTGAAGCCTTATCTTCGTTGGGCTCAGACGAAGAAGAAGAAGAAGAAGACAACGAAGCCATAATTAACATTCAAGATGCACAAGACACATATGAAGACGAAGAAAATGTAGATTTTGATCAGTTCTAGCAACCAATTATATCCTATGATAAAGAAATGCAAAGAAGAATTCAGAATATCATGAAGTTCTCCAAAAAAGAAGTGTACAATAGAATTCAGAAAATCATGAAGAAATTAGAAAAAGACCCCCCCTGAGATATCCTTCTAAGAAAAGCATCCGAGTAAGAAGTTGGGTTTATCTGGCCCATCGCCCAAAAGATGCAATAGTTCTCGGTCCAAGAAGAAATAAAAGTGGATTCCTACAACCAGAAAAGGGGACCCACAAAGTGAAAAAAAAGAGTCATGTAATTTTGTTTTTAGCGTCGGCCACCGAAAGTAAAGGTGTGCCAGTTGTAATTATCTTTTCTTTTGTCGGCCACTTGTGCCAGCTGTATAGTTAATAGGGAACTCTTAAGAGTCTATAAAAGAGTCAGTTGGCGAAGTAGAATTTACAGCTCTCTTAGAGCCTTAAACTCTACCTTCCTCGACCAACTCCTTCATAGCCTAAGTTCTCAGCCTTCCCTATTCCCTGTGAATAATTGTAAGATTTTAAGTTCGGAATAATACTTCTCTTCTTCTTTACCTTCTCTATTTTTCTTCTTTCTCTTCCGTTTATGTATATATATATATATATATATATATATATATATATATATAATATACTTACAAATAAAAATTAAAGATTTTTTCATCTAAATCATTATATAGTTGAGAATTCAAATGTGAGTTTGAAATCTCATATTAAGTAAAAATGGGAAAGTTGAGTAACTTTTAAGTGAGAAAGACTTATAACTTAATGTCTTAAGTGAGTCCCGTTAAGTTGAATGGCGATACAAGTAGTGTCATCACTAGGTACTCATGATTTGAGGGGGAGGTATATTAATGTGAAAGGGAATCATGTTGAACATACAAGGACTTGATGTTGAACTTACATGGACATGAAGCTTGTTGATTTTGATGATGATTCAAGAATAAAGAACTTAGAGAGTTGAAGACTTGTATTCTTGTGTAATACTCTGTTTTGATGAGTTTGAGTCTGTAATATTAGAGTCTAAGATAGCCAGTACATAGTCTACTCTTTAGAAGCTTCAAAAACTCATTTTTATCAAATACTCACGGGTTTAATCGATTAAAAGGTCAAATAATCGATTATTACAGAGAGAAAAATCATTTTCTGTATCAGCTCTCTATAATAATCGATTAACACTCCTGTTAATCGATTAGCAGGCCTGTTAATAGATTAACAGGGCAAATAATCGATAAAAACAGTGCATTGTGGGTTTCTGTTGATTTTGGCACTGTAATAATCGATTAACACTTGAGATAATCGATTGTTTCAGTCAGATTTGCATTTTGAACTTCAAATTAAACCTATTTTTGAAAACCCTAGTCCCAATACACCAAGTTTCGAAAATCCCCAATTCCCAAACCCTAATTCATCTACTTAAGGTTCTCTAAGGCTCTCGGAAAATAGAACAACCTTTTTCAAACAAAAGTTAAGAGTTGTGATTGCTAGAGAACTGTTTGTTGGAGGAAAAAGGGGCTTTTGGAACCTGGTGTGGGCTAGAAGCGATAAGAATCACTAAGTGGAGTTCTTAGTGGATTGTGTGTTGTGCCGTCTCTAGGGAAAGTTGTTCTTCATCTCTTGTGTGACTCAAGATAGGTGTTTTCGTTACTCTATTTTTTTCATTGTTATCTGTTTGTAAAAACTTGATTATAGTGACAGTGTTAATCCTCTGTTTGAGTGATTAACAACTGGACGTAGGGTCTTTTGATCCGAACCAATATAAATCTTCTGTGTAAGACTCTATCTTTATTCTATTTACGTTTACACAGTGTTTTAATCGGTAAAATTTGGAGAAAATTTTTAAAACCTAATTTTTGTTAAGAAACCAATTCACCCCCCCCTCTTGGTTTTTGTCCGTTCACGCAAACATTCCGCTGCTCGATTCTAACAAGTGGTATCAAAGCTTGCTTTGATAGTCATTCAAATTTTTCGAAAATGGCTGGACAAAATCAAACTTTTGCCGAAGGTGCTTCTATCAATAGACCCCCACTTTTTGCGGGTCAAAATTATCCTTTCTGGAAAGTTAGAATGCAAATCTTTTTAGAGTCTGTTGATAGAAGTGTTTGGGACGCTATTTTAAACGGTCCCTATATTCCTAAAATTTCTGAAAACGGAGTAGACGTTCCTAAAACATTTTCTAGATGGACAGCGGAGGAAAATAGAAAAACTCAATTTGACGTTAGGGCAAGAAATATTATTTCATCTGCTTTAGCCCTTGATGAGTTTTACAGGATCTCCGTTTGTAAAAGTGCTCAAGAGATGTGGGAAATGCTAAGAGTGACCCATGAAGGTACCGACGATGTTAAGAGAGCACGGAAAAATTCTCTAATCCAAGAATATGAGATGTTCCGAATGCAACAAGGCGAAATGATATTTGACGTTCAAAAGCGCTTCACACACATTGTGAACCATCTCACTAGGTTAGGTAAATTTTTTTACGTTGATGAATTAAATGTTAAAATCTTGAAATCTTTGGATAGGAAATGACAACCTAAGGTGACGGTCATCTCGGAGTCACAAAACCTTGTTACAATGTCTATGGCGGCGCTCTTTGGAAAGTTGAGAGAGCATGAACTTGAGCTACGAAGGCTAAATGATGAGGAAGGACAACATCAAAAGAGGAACTTAGCCTTCAAAACTGAAATTTCAAGGTAAGAGTAAAAAGGAAGAAGAAGACTCGGAGAATGAAGAAGAAGAATTGAGTCTCGTGATTAAGAAGTTTACCAAATTCATGAAAACCAAAGGAAGACATCCATTCAAAGGTAAAGGAAAGGTAAGAGAAAATACTTCTGTAAATATCAAATGTTATGGTTGTGGTAAAACAGGACATGTGAAGACCGAATGTCCAAACAAGAAAAATGAAGAAAATAAAGGCAAAAAGTTCTTCAAGAAGAAAGTCTACATCGCTTGGGACAATAGTGATTCAAGTTCGGAATCAAGTGACTCGGAAATTGAAGTCAATATTTGCTTAATGGCAAATGACAATATATCTTCCGATTTTGAGGTAAGTGATTCCGACTCATCTTCAAGTGATGATGAAAATAATTTTGATGAACTACAAAATGCATATAATGAATTGTTTAGTGTCTTTAAGGACTTGAAAAATGAATACAAAGCTGTGAAATGAAGTTTAAGTAGATCCGAAAAGGAGGTAGAGTCCTTAAAAATGAAAATTGCATGTTTAGAAGAAAAGGATACCATAGAAACGAAAATTGTATGTATAGATGAGAATGATGATAAGAATATAGTATGTGCATCTTGTAAAGAGTATGAATATGACATTGATATACTTAATCATTTGCTTGATAAAGCCGAAAAGGAATTAAGTAATAATAATAAAGATAAAGTTGTTATAGCTCAAAATAGAGTAAACCATCAAGTTCTTTTGAAAAAGCCTAAAATGAAAAATAGAAGAGTATGGGTTGAAAAAGGAACTAGAGCATCTATTGTTAGAAATGCATCATATTCAAAAGCTACATCTAAAGCATCTTTTTATTGTATGAAACATGGTCATACTTCAAATAGATGTAAAATCAAACATTTTGGTGTTCCTAAAGGGAAATACATTTGGGTTCCTATTGTTAAATAACTTGTTTGTCTCTAACCCCAAGGACCCAAAAGTTATGGGGACCTAAGTTTACTATGTTCTTGTTTTGTAGGAAACTTCCAAATCAAAAAAGTCTATGTGGTATCTTCATAGTGGATGCTCTTAACATATGACCAGAGACAAAACAAAATTTGTGAGTTTCAAAGTTAAAGAACAAGGATATATAACTTATGGGGACAACAACAAAGGAAAGATTCTTGGAATTGGAAATATAGGTGGTGCAAACACTTTGGAGATTAAGGATGTGCTTCTTGTTGATGGGCTAAAGCTTAATCTCCTTAGTATAAGTCAACTATGTGACAAATGATTTAAGGTAATCTTTGAAAGTAAGTTTTGTACCATACATTTGATAGATTTCGAAAATGTAGCATTGAAAGGCATTAGGCATAATAACATATACTTGATTGATTTTGATTGTATACATGATACTAGTATAACATGCTTAGTTGTTAAGAAAGAGAACCCATGGTTATGGCATAAGAGAGCAGCACATATAAATATGCATCATTTAAACAAATTGATATCAAAGGACTTAGTTATTAGTTTGCCTAAGTTAAAGTTTGAAAAAGATAGATTATGTGATGCATGTAAAAAAGGTAAACAAGTAAAATCATCATTTAAATCAAAGAATGTTATTTCCACATCAAAACCTTTAGAATTATTACATTTAGACTTATTTGGTCCTTCTAGGATAAAAAGCTTTGGTGGAAATTATTATGGTCTTGTGATTGTTGATGAATTTTCTAGATATACTTGGACATTTTTCTTAACATTGAAAAGTGAAGCTTTTAAGGTCTTTAGGAAGTTTGCAAAGCAAATTCAAAATGAAAAAGACTTAAGAATTAAGGTATTAAGAAGTGACCATGGTGGTGAGTTTCAAAATGAAAGGTTTGAAAATTATTGTGAGGAAAATGGAATATTACATAATTTTTCTGCTCCTAGGACTCCCTAACAAAATGGTGTAGTTGAAAGGAAAAATAGGTCACTAGAGGAACTTACTAGAACAATGCTAAATGAATCAAATGTTCCTAAATATTTTTGGGCTGATGCGGTAAGTACTGCATGTTATGTTTTGAATAGAATGCTCATTAGGCCAATTATAAAATCAACTCCCTATGAATTGTTAAATGGTAGAAAGCCTAATGTTTCTCATTTGAAAATATTTGGATGTAAGTGCTTTGTGTTAAATAATGGAAAGGACAACTTAGGAAAATTTGACTCAAAAGCCGATGAGGGCATTTTCTTAGGTTATTCATTAACTAGGAAAGCTTATAGAGTGTTTAATAGAAGAACCTTAAATGTTGAAGAATCTATACATGTTACTTTTGATGAAATTGTAGACCTTGGGAGAAATCCTCTCGAGTCAAATAAAGAACTTGCAGGTGATGATGAGTATATAAGAGAGGCTCTTGATGAATTGTATTTGTAAGAAAATGAGCCTTCTCAAACACCTGAATTAGCAAAAGAATGACAATCACCAAGAGGACTTTCAATGGACAATATTATTGGTGATATCTCTCAAAAGGGGTAAGAACTAGAAATATGACTAATTTCTGCATGTTTGTAGCTTTTGTGTCATAGATAGAACCCAAAAATGTTGAGGAAGCGCTTAAAGATGACCAATGGTGCATAGCTATGCAAGAGGAACTTAATCAATTTGAAAGGAACCAAGTCTGGGAATTAATCCCAAGAGAAGAATCACATCAAGTAATTGGAACTAAATGGGTATTTCGAAACAAACTTGATGAAGATGGAAATATAACAAAGAATAAAGCCAGACTTGTTGCCAAAGGTTACTGTCAATAGGAAGGTATTGATTATGATGAAACTTATGCTCCTGTTGCCAGGTTAGAGGCTATACGCCTACTTCTTGCTTATGCATCATTGATGAAATTTAAATTATATCAAATGGATGTTAAAAGTGCATTTTTAAATGGGTTTATTAAAGAAGAAGTATATGTGGAGCAACCCCCTGGATTTGAAGATTTTAGTTATCCTAATCATATTTTTAAATTGAAGAAAGCATTATATGGTTTGAAACAAGCTCCTAGGTCTTGGTACGAAAGATTAAGTAGTTTTCTAACTTCAAATGATTTTTCTAGAGGAAAAATTGATTCTACTTTGTTTATAAAGAAAGAAAAAGAACATATCTTATTAGTTCAAGTATATGTTGATGATATCATTTTTGGATCAACTGATAATTCTTTGTGGGTAGAATTTGTTAAGATAATGCAGGGAGAATTTGAAATGTCTATGATGGGAGAATTAACGTTCTTCCTTGGACTTCAAATCAAGCAACTTAAAGATGGCATTTTTGTCTCTCAAACCAAATACTACAAAGAAATTCTCAAAAAGTTTGGCATGGACACTTCAAAGGAAGCTAACACACCCATGGGAACTTCATGTTATTTAGACAAGGATGAATCAGGTTTGGAAATTAATCAATCTATGTATAGAGGTATGATAGGTTCTCTATTATACTTAACTGCAAGTAGACCTGATATTATGCATTTTGTATGTGTGTGTGCTAGATTTCAGGCATGTCCAAAAGAATCTCACCTAATTGCAGTAAAATGTATTTTAAAATATTTAAAAGGAACTACTGGTTTTGGTTTATGGTATCCATCTAAAGCTTGTACTAGTTTAATAGGTTATTCTGATGCTGATTATGGTGGATGCAAAATAGATAGAAAAAGTACTAGTGAGACATGTCATTTGTTAGGATCATCATTAGTATCTTAGCATTCTAAGAAACAGGCATGTGTTACTTTATCCACCACTGAAGCTGAATATATTGCAGCTGGTAATTGTTGTGCTCAAATTTTGTGGATAAAACAACAACTAGAAGATTATAGTATATTTCTAAATGATATTCCTTTGATGTGTGATAATACAAGTGCAATCAATCTTACTAAGAATCCAGTAATGCACTTTAGGACTAAACATATAGAAATTAGACATCATTTCTTGAGAGATCATATAAGTAAAGGAAACTGTAAAATTGAGTATGTTGATACAAAGCATCAATTAGCGGATATTTTTACTAAGCCTCTTCCCAAGGATAGATTCTATGATCTTAGAAGAGACTTAGGTATATTAGAAATAGCTTAAATTCTGCTTAATTAAACAGTTTTTGGATGGTTGTAATGTTATAATCAATTATGTAGGGTGTTAATAGATTATCATGTGTCTAAACCTCAAAAATTTGATGAACTCTCTGGAATAATCGATTATTTGAAGTTATAATCGATTATTTGCACCTAAGATGTACAAAACATGAATTTACTCACTAGATTAATCGATTATTTCGTCCAATAATCGATTAAATACAGTGTTAATCGATTAACTGCTTGAATTAATCGATTAAAGGGGTCTGTTACTGATTTAATCGATTAATCCTGGTTGGCTCTTTTGGCCCCCATACACTCCCAAATGACCGTTGGAGATGTTTGGTTATAAATAGGAACCTCCATTTCACTTCTCCACACCTCGCACTCTTGAATCCAAGCTTTCTTGCTTCATTCTATCATTCTTGCCTTCTTCTAACATCACTTATCTTCCCAAACTCTCTTGTTATTCCTCTAAACTCTACAATGGCCTCATCTTCTCATGCTAAAATTCCCACCAGAAGAAGATTTGCACCTGCCTCTCATCCCCGTCCTAATTCTGTCGAAGGATGGATCTCTGATGCTGAGGGCCGAGAGGAATTTCTGACTTTTTGGAAGGAATGAGGTATTATCACTCCCAAATTCCTCATTGGTGATCAATTCATCAGTAGGGGATTTAATTTTCCTAATCTTCTTGAAATTCAAGGAATTCTCCCTTTTATCCAAATGCAAGGTACATACTATCCTGACTTAGTTAGGGTGTTTTACTCTCACTTTAAATTTAGAGATCAAGTAGCTACCTCTCGTGTTAAGGGAGTATCCATTATTCTTGATGACGATATTTGGGAAAACATTACACATTTTCCTATAAGAGATGATGCTATTAACGTTTTTGGTGAGTTAGATGACTTTGACAGGATCATGGCTTACCGTTCTTTTCTTCGTAACCCTTCCATGGAGATTGGGTGTCTCCTTCTAGATGGACCTTTAAAGAAGGAGGAACGCCTGCTCTTGCATTTACTCGTCTGGATCCTATGTCCCCGGGCAACCAATCATGCCCAATGCTCTTCAATAGATCTTCGCATTATTCATGCAATAATGAATAATGAGCCAATAGATTGGGGCAGCTTCGTCACAATGACTATGTTGAAGGCCAAACGTCATCCCACCTTCAAAATTCCATATGCCCTCCTTATCTCTCGCATTCTTGAATATAAAGGAGTGAATGTCGAAGGGGAACAAACAGTTCGAACGACAAACTTAAACCGCATGTTGGACAGCACATTAACCCAACTCCAAATGGTGCGTGTAAATAATACTTATGTTCACAAGGATGACGTTCCAAACATAGATGCAGATGATGAAGATTCTCACGAAGATATGCCTCCTACTGCTGAGTTTCCCTCTGATCTGATTCAAAGTGTTGGAACTTCTTCTGCTCATCCTGAAACCCGTCAATCTGTGGAAGACATGTTATCTGATATGAACCAGAGGATGCAGGCATTCTTCACTCTATCTGGAGTACGGCATGAGGAGATCATTTGATGTATCTCTGACGTAGATGATAAAGTGTGTCACTTAAAGAATAAATTTGATGCTCACTTTCATAGCGATAGTGAAGAATTTTAATATTGTTTTCATTTCTTGTGTTGTAAATCACTTTCACTTATGAAATAAAATTTGTATTCTTTTATTGCTTTTTTTGAGGGGGAGTTCTTTCTAGGTTATGCATATTTTGAGGGGGAGCTCTTAATTTTTTTATCATAATCAAAATAGGGGGAGAAATATTTAAAGCCTATCATGATTAAATTTAAATATTATCTAGTATGTTTAATGTTTTTGTTAGTGTGACAGATAAAACAGGTTATTACAAGGCTTTAAAAGAAAATTTTGATCATCATAAAAAAGGGGGAGATTGTTGAACATACAAGGACTTGATGTTGAACTTACATGGATATGAAGCTTGTTGATTTTGATGATGATTCAAGAACAAAGAACTTAGAGAATTGAAGACTTGTATTCTTGTGTAATAACTCTGTTTTGATGAGTTTGAGTCTGTAATATTAGAGCCTAAGATAGTCAGTACATGGTCTACTCTTTAGAAGCTTCAAAAACTCATTTTTATCAAATACTCACGGGTTTAATCGATTAAAAGGTCAAATAATCGATTATTACAGAGAGAAAAACCATTTTCTGTATCAGCTCTCTGTAATAATCAATTAACACTCTTGTTAATCGATTAACAGGCCTGTTAATAGATTAACAGGCCTGTTAATAGATTAACAGGGCAAATAATCGATTAAAACAGTGCGTTGTGGGTTTCTGTTGATTTTGACTCTGTAATAATCGATTAACACTTGAGATAATCGATTATTTCAGTCAGATTTGCATTTTGAACTTCAAATTAAACCTATTTTTGAAAACCCTAGTCCCAATACACCAAGTTTCGAAAATCCCCAATTCCCAAACCCTAATTCATCTACTTAAGGTTCTCTAAGGCTCTCAGAAAATAGAACAACCTTTTTCAAACAAAAGTTGAGAGCTGTGATTGCCAGAGAACTATTTGTTGGAGGAAAAAAGGGCTTTTGGAACCTGGTGTGGGCTAGAAGCGATAAGAACCACTAAGTGGAGTTCTTGGTGGATTGTGTGTTGTGCCGTCTCTAGGGAAAGTTGTTCTTCATCTCTTGTGTGACTCAAGAGAGGTGTTTTCGTTACTCTATCTTTTCCATTGTTATCTGTTTGTAAAAACTTGATTATAGTGACAGCGTTAATCCTTTGTTTGAGTGATTAGCAACTGGACGTAGGGTCTTTTGATCCGAACCAGTATAAATCTTCTGTGTAAAACTCTATCTTTATTCTATTTACGTTTACACAGTGTTTTAATCGGTAAAATTTGGGGAAAATTTTTAAAACCTAATTTTTGTTAAGAAACCAATTCACCCCCCTCTTGGCTTTTGTCCGTTCACGCAAATATTCCGCTACGCGATTCTAACAAATCACACTTTAGGGGAAGATGTCGAGAATTCAAGTGTGATTTTGAAGTCCCACATTGGGTAGAAATGAGAAAGTTGAGTAACTTATAAGTGAGAAAGACCCATAACTTAATGCCTTAAGGTTTTTGGTTGAAGGTGGTGTCATATTCTCTTATATGGTTAGCTCATGATCCATTTCTGATAATCTCCCTGTTGTTAGCCCCCTCGAGCAGAAGCATCCACTGTTAGGAATTAGAGTAAGGAAGAAATTACAATACCCTCCTTAAATCTAAGGAGAAAAATAATAATATTCTCTCTCAGAAATAAGAGAACTCAACTACTATGTAATGCACTAGTAGAAAGGAGAAGGAAGAGATTTTGGGTGATTTGCAAAGTAAACATTGTGCTCCTTTTATAATAAGAAAAGTAAGCACCAACATATAATTTTCCTGATGTGGAACTTCACTTCTCACATTCTCACAATCTCCCACTTGAAGATTTTGATTAAATTAATCAAATATTCACAATACATTATTACTACCTTCCATGTTGTTATTGCAATAGACCTTCAATAGGATCGCCTCTATGTGAACTTGTCACTGCTAACCGACTGTTATAATATTTGCTAGGTTCTTCAGGCAATGTGTCAGATGTTGACAATTCAAGGACTTGATGTTGCACTTGATGAATATGAAGAATGGATTTTGATGATGATCCAAGAACTAAAGACTTAGAATATTGAAGATTGAAGATTGGTGATAATTGTATTGTAATAACTCTGTTTTATTTAAGATTGAGTCTGTATTTTTAGAGTCTAAGATAGCCGGTACATAGTCTGTAACTTAGAAGCTTCAAAAAGCTCAAATATATCATTTAGGCTCGGCTTTAATCGATTATATAGGTAAATAATCGATTAAAACAGTGAGAAAACACTTTCTATACAAACTCACTGTTTTAATCGATTAAAACAGCAAAATAATCGATTGTTTTGTACTTGTTCCATACAGATAATCGATTATTTCACCAAATAATCGATTATTCCGAGAGGTTTGGGTTCCGACGTATTTGGCTTCGTTTTAATCGATTATCACTCCAAATAATCGATTATTTCGATCTGTTTTTCATTTTAAATTTCAAATTAACCCTATTTTCGAAAACCCAATTACCAAGAACCCTAGTTTCGAAATCCCCAATTCCTAAACCCTAATTTCCCTACTTAAACTCTGCTTTGGCACTCGGAAAAATAAGAACAACTCTTTCCATACAAAAGTTAAGTGCTTGTGAGTGCCGGAGAACTGTTTGTTGCAAGGAAAGGGGGCTTTTGGAACCTGGTGTGAGGCTAGAAGCAATAAGAATCACTAAGTGGAGTTCTTAGTGGATTGTGTGCTGTGCCGTCTCTAGGGAAAGTTGTTCTTCATCTCTTGTGGATTTCAAGAGAGGTGTTTTCTTATCTTTATCTGTTTATTTGTAATCTGTTTGTAACAATTTGTTCTTAGTGACAGCGTTAATCCTCTTTTGAGTGATTAGCAACTGGACGTAGGGTCTTTTGATCCGAACCAGTATAAACCTACTGTGTAATCTTCTCTACTCTTCTCTATTTACATTTACGCAGTTTTTAATCGGTAAAATTTGGGGAAAATTTTGAAAACCTAATTTTTATTAAAAATCCAATTCACCCCCCCCCCCCTCTTGGTTTTTGTCCGACCACGCGAACATTCCGCTGCGCGATTCTAACATCAGACACTCTAATTGTCACAATACACAACAATTTGTTGTTGCTTATGCCCGAGTTCCTCCATTATCTTCTTAATCCAAATAGCTTCCTTACATGCCTGAGTGGTTGTCATGTACTCAGGTTCTATGATAAATAGAACTACAACATCCTATAACTTGGATAACCAGTTATTGTCTCTCCAACAAAGGTAAACTCATCAAGATCACCTGCAAAACTTGAACAAACATAATATCTGACAATTAGTTTTGATCCTCCGAAACATAATACAACATCCAAGTTTCCTTTGATAAGAATTATCTTGATAATACTCATGTTCTCCACCATAGTTTTCCATTGATCTACTAACCGCTTACACTGCTTGTGCAATGTTTGGTCTTGTACCGATCATGATATTCATAAGACTTCCCACTGTTGATGCATATAGTATGTGAGACATTTCCATCCTCCCTACTTTATTACTAGGATTCATACTTGAGGATAACTTGATAGAAAATGGGATAAAAATTGGCTTACACCCTTGCATGTTAAAGCACTACAAGACCTTCAGTAAGTATTCTTCTGATAAAGTCAAATATTCCTATCTTTTATGTCCTAGTAATTTTGCATCCCTAAAATCTTGTTTGTTAGTCCCTAGTTCTTCATATCAGACTTCCTAGCCAACTGTGCCTTCAAAACTTGGATTCGAACTTTGTTGGAGCCTACCACTAACATGTCATCCACACATAAAATCATTCTCATCAAATCTATTGTAATAGGTACAATAGTCTAAACTTATTCTATTGTAATCAAGGCTTTAAGAATCAAATCTCTTATACTAACACCTGGACACCCGATTTAAATCGTACAGAGATTTGGTCAACTTGCAAACCAAGTTTCTTTTTTCTTTAAGTCTTCTGGTTAGAGCATATCAATCATTTCTCTAAGTTCACCTTGAAGAAAAATAATATTTGTATCACGACTAATAATAACTTTGTGGATAGTGGGATCCACAGGAAATACCCCTTCACATAACTTTGAAAACACAAACTTCCTCTTGATGTGGTACACCCATAATCTCCTGGAGTAATCATTGTCATCACTAACACAAAATATTTGGCCCCTCCTAGGGATAATACCAGCGATTCCAATACATCAAAATAAACCAAGTTCAATATGTGTTTCCTACTGATATAATTTAACAAGGAACTCCCAAATCTCCTTCATTATACCTTTCTCCACAAATTTGCTATAGCGTTGTTGTAAATTTCTTCTCACCTTCGATCTGTGATACCCATAATCTTTCTCCAATTACTTTTACACAGTTGTCTTTTCTCAAAATTGCCTTTATCTTCAATTTCCACAATGAGAAACTATTTTCATTAAACTTCTCTATCTCATATTTTGTTATCATGGTTTTAACCAATTTATGCACCTTTCACTATGAATAGTATTATCTACTGGAATAAGAACATAAACTGTAACTAGTACACCAAGTAAGCTCCTAGGAAAGAAAGGTGGATCACTAATAGACGCACTTAAATATCAAGTCTTTTCTTACCAGAACTTTTTCTAGACATGCACTGTCACACTACCACACTTTATATATAGTAACTAGAATAACTCTTGTTTGATGTGGAAGATCATATTAACCGCAACCACAGAGCATACTAGAAATTTTCTCCAACACTATTCTAATGATTATAGTAGCAAAATATTATCATAAATAAGAAACAAATCATCGGCTCTGATACCACTGTTATGTCTTTCCAAGGGGGCTAACAACAAGGAGATTCTCACAAATGAGTCATGAGTCAACCATATAAGAGAATATAACACCACCTTCAACCCAAAACCTTAAAACATTAGGTTATAGGTTTTCTCACCTATAAGTTACTCAACTCCCTCATTTCTACCCAATGTGAGACTTCAAACTCACTTGAATTCTCAACATAAATTACAAATATTGAGAAGTTTTTAATCCTTAGAATAAGTTATCACTCCTTATACATATGCATAAGTGTGGTGGTAAATGATAAATGGTAAATAATATATTATTTACTAAACAAAACTATTATTCGAAATCAGTGGATGATCATGACCATTTTGAAATTAAATAATAAATAAATATCAGAAGGTAAAAAAAGATGAAAAGGTGAGAGATTAACTTTAGGAGAGTTGTGACCCCCTCTACTTCCAAGAAAATCCTTCAATGCTTTAAATGTCGTGGTAACTTCATTAATAATAATTACATATGTGGACAAGGTAATGTATTAACTAATAGGAAATGAGTTAATACCTTCCAATTATATGTTAATGACATATGTTGATTTATGAGTCACTATAAATATCAATTGTTATAGAAATATAATTAATGTGAGGGATATTATTGAGGAGTTAATCGTAGGATTGGATGACTGCAATTAAAACATGAAAAATGATCGTAAAACCAAGTAACTTCAAAGGGTGAGGTAATGAGATGTGATAGATTATTGTATAGTTAATATGATAATCTTGAAAACCATACTAGTCATCATAAATTAGTAAGAGTTTTTCATTGTACCATGGTGAAGGATGTCCTCCTAACGGTCATTCAATAATATATGTTAGATCATTGAGTTTAGGGAATTCTAAGGGTAGTTGGCTAATGATGAGAAAAGTTAAGAGAAAAATAGATAAATTATATAAAGATATGTGGAGTTATGAAGAATTATGAAAATCATGGAAAGTTACAAAAATAGTAATAGGTGTTGATTTAAGACTCGAGTTAGGTTCGATGGACAACCATATTCTATGATTCATATATCTTAATTTGTTTCATAAGATTAAGAGTTCACCCTTATATTTTGTTTCTAAGATCATATGCCTTGAGATCAAGGACCTTGAGGTAGATGGATTTTCAATGTGGCCCATAACATGAACCAATTTATTAAGTATCTTTAATCTATATGGATACACTAAATTATTTGTGACAACAACAATTTGGTCGCACAAAATACTAATAAAAAATAATAATCAAGTTACTAAATTAATGCAGTGATAGTTAATTCGTGTTGAATCTCATAAAGACACAATTATAGAAACATATGCGTTACCACACATCATTCTCTCTAAAAACAGTAAATAGGGGATGAATGGAAGAGTAAAAAAATAATAAATTGATGCAGAATAATAAAAATAAAAATCAAATTGCAAAGAATAATAATTATGATTAAAACTAAATTGAAGTAAAAATTAAATAACTGAAATTTATAAAATTAAAATAAAGTGCTTGTAATTAAAGGTGCAAAATAAAAAAATTGCTTTAAAATAAAATAGTTTAATAATTGAATTTAAAATTTCTGGAAGTGATAACTCTAAAACTAACAGACAGAAAATGGAGACGGGATAAAACATCGGTTCTCACCTTGGAGTAGGAGATTGTGATTCTGTTGTCATCGGACCTCTATTTATAGGAGATTAAACAAGAGAAATTAAACCTAAAATTAATTATAATAAAATCAAATATTTTCAAAATAAAAAAATTGCAAAATTGGATTGTTGTGACAAGAAATTTCTGTCACCATTTGGAGGAAATAATCTGCTTCTTTCTTATTTCGAGTGATCCAACACTCGATTTGTATTTAATTTTTTATTTTAATTCAGTTAAATTGGATTTCTGTACTAGTTAATTTGTTTGATTCAAAATTTTCATTTGTAATGTTTCTCACGTGAACTCACAAGTAAATTTAAAATTTCAAAAAAAATGAAGCTCGATTGCATTAATTTGAGTCTTTGTTTCCATAAATTTGGCTCGTCTCAAATTACTTTTCTCCTACAAAAGAAAAATAAAATATTATTTATGATATATTATTTTCTTTATATTAAAACTATACAAAATACAATAAATTAAGAAAAATTAAATTATGATATACTTTTAATGAAAAACAAGTTAAATGCATTGTTTATAAAGAAAATAATTAATTTAAAAAATGTTTTATATCAAAAAATAGTAAAATGACATATTCTTAAAAAATTAAGTGTTTGACCTTTGATTATGACAAGCCTAATCTATTTCGTGTATTTACATGTTGCACAAATGAAAATGATTAAGGTTTTCAAATTTTTATCTTTGGAATCATTATCAAGTCTTTCCTATTATGATGTACTATTATAATCTCGTTATCGTTGATATTCATTCTTTTAAGGAAAATATTGCGCGTACAATCGATACAAATCAACCAAGTGGACCCAGACCCAATAAGGAAGGATGACCCAATAGTAAGGAAATGAGCAAGAAAGAAGCCAGCGTGGATGACTGATTATGTCTGCGGACAAAATTAGAAAATCCTGATATGCTCAAATTATGTTGCGGACAAAATTAGAAGATCCTGATATGCTCAAATTAATTCCTGAAATTTCTGCTGCAAATTATTAGTTTAATTCCTGTTTTATTTCCCTAATTTTTTCTTGATTGTTAGCACCCAATTCCTTTTAATAGCTATGATGTAATTAAAACAGAACAGAATAAAAGTTTTCAAGATCCTTTTTCCCCCAAATTCTATTATTCTCTTTCCCTTAATTTTCTGAGGAGTGGACACACACTCGAAGAGTGTTAAAACCTTTGAGCATTTTGCAGCAGAGTGTATCATTGGTGCTTTCATCATGGACACAACTGAGCTTATGAGCGCCTTTCAATCCAATATCGATGCACAGATGGTAAAGTTTCGCGAATTACTCGAGTTCTATACCGAGTCAATTCATTCCACACTCCACCAACACTTGGTAAAAGTTGATTCGAAGGTCGCAAACTTACACGTCGAAGGCAAAAAACAACCACAGAATGCATTTGTCGGGCAGACGTCACATGCGCTGAAATTAAATGTACCATGTTTTGATGGTTCCAATCTCTTGGATTGGATTTTCCAGATTGAAGTTTTCTTCAACTTCCACGAAACTCCAGAAGAGTCCCGACTTCAGATCGTAGCTGTTGAATATAGAGAAAATATGGTTTGGAATTAATTTCCCTTGTGTATAAATCACACATAGGGTAGTCTATTTATAGTAGAGATATACAACTAAAAGAGTAACTGAAAGTAACAGAATAAACAGAAGATATTGTTTGATATTGTGGTTACCAATATCTAACAATATCTTAACAATATCAAATAATATATAAACAATATCTAACACTCCCCCTCAAGTTGGAGCATACAAATCGTATGTGCCAAGCTTGTTACAAATATAATCAATTCTAGGACCCAGTAAAGATTTAGTAAAAATATCTGCTAGCTGATCACTTGAGTTAACAAACTCGGTCTTGATATCTCCGGACATAATCTTTTCTCGAATAAAATGACGAGTCAATCTCAATGTGTTTGGTCCTCTCATGAAAGACGGGATTAGAACTAATATGAAGAAGCGGCTCGATTGTCACACACAAGTGTCATTTGAGTGACATCTCCAAATTGTAACTCTCTAAGCAATTGCTTGAGCCAAACAAGTTCACGGGAAGGCTGAGGCCATAGCTCTATATTCACGCTTCGCACTTGGATCTTGCCACAACACTTTGTTTCTTACTTTTCCATGAAATCAAGTTACCACCAATGGAGACACAATATCCGGATGTAGATCTTCTATCCGAAGGAGATCCCGCCCAATCGACATCCGAGTAGCAAACAACTCTTGTATGGTTATTAGAAGCATATAACAATCCTTTTCCAGGAGATCCTTTAATATACTTCAAGATACGAATGACTGCATTTCAATGATCTTCACATGGTGAATTAAGAAATTGACTTACCACACTGACTGCAAAGGAAATGTCGGGACGAGTAAGCTGTAAGATAATTCAATTTTCCAACCAATCTTCTATCTTGCTCGAGGATCGGATATAGGCTCCCCCGATTTGGTAGAAGTTTAGTATTGGGATCCATGGGTGTATCAACATACTTTGAACTCATCAACCCAGTTTCCTCCAAAATATCTATGGCATACTTCCTCCGAGATATAACAATACCATCATTGGACTGTGCTACCTCAATACCCAAGAAATATCTAAGTTTGCCAAGATCTTTGGTCCGAAAATGGTGACAAAGATGTTGTTTCAAGCTGAGAGATGCCATGGTTGTCACTACCTGTAAGAACAATATCATCAACATATACTATCAAGTAAACACATCCAGCACTTCGAGTGTCGATAAAAGACGAGAATGATCTGATTCACACCGAGTCATACCAAATTGTTGAACAACCTTGCTAAACTTTCCAAACCAAGCCCTAGGAGGCTGTTTTAGGCCATATAGGGATTTGCGAAGACGACATACCATCCCGAGAAGACTCCCCCGAGCAACAAACCCAGGAGGTTGCTCCATATATATTTCTTCTTGCAAATCACCATTGAGGAAAGCATTTTTAACATCCGAGTTGATAAAGAGGCCATTGTTGAAGAGCGACCATGGCGATAAATAAACGAACAGAAGCCATCTTTGCCACAGGGGAAAAGGTATCTCCATAATCCAACCCAAAAATTTGAGTATAACCTTTGGCCACAAGACGAGCTTTGAGGCGATCAATAGTACCATCGAGTCCAACTTTGATAGCAAACACCCACCTGCAACCAACAACAGATTTCTCAGACGGTAACGGGACCAATTCCCAAGTTCCACTATTATGAAGAGCACTTAGTTCATCTAACATGGCCTGACGCCAACCAGGATGGGCTAAAGCTTCACGAGACAGCTTTTGGAATGGTCACGGAAGAAATAGAGGAAAGACATGTATAAAAAGGTAATGACAGTCGATGATAACTCAAAGCAATATAATGGGGAGAGGGATTACGTGTAGAACGAATACCTTTTCGGAGGGCAATGGGAAGGTCGGACTCATGTGTCGGATCCGGAGGAGACGAGTAGTTGGCACTTGAGTAGAGTCACATGGTGGTGGTTGTGATTGGTTTCGAGAACTATAAATCGAAGAGGCGGTGGAGAAGAAGCTAACTGCGGAGCAGGAACTAATGGTGAAGAAGACACAATTAGAGGGTCACAAACAACGGGAACATTAAATGTATTAGGAGTGTTGACAAGATTGGATGGAGACAGAGGTGAAGTTTGACTTTTAAAATAAAGAGACAACTCATCAAAGGTGACATCTTTTGACACAAAATAACGGTTAAGAGAAGGAGAAAAACATTTGTATCCTTTTTGTGATCTTGTAAACCCTAAGAAAACACATTTATGTGATCTAGGAGAAAGCTTGTCCGGACGGAACTAAAATTATGAACAAAACATGTAGACTCGAAAACTTTCAGAGGTAAAGGATGAAGTGGTTCATGAGGGAATAAAATGGAATGAGGTATTTTATTATCTAAAACCGAAGAAGGCATGCGATTAATGAGATAACATGCAGTAAGAAGAGCATCACCCCAAAAATGTTGAGGAACATCTCCATGAATTAAAAGTGTGCGAGTTGTTTCAATAAGATGTCTATTTTTACGTTCGGCTACACCATTTTGTTGAGGTGTATAAGCACAAGAAGTTTGATGCAAAATACCGTGAGAAGCCATGAATTGTTTAAAAGAATGAGAAAGATATTCACGGCCATTATCACTACGCAAAACTCTAATAGAAACACCGAACCGAGTTTGAATTTCATTAAAAAAAGTTTGAAAGATATGAAATAATTCGAACGATTTTTCATCAAAAATAACCAAGTGCATCCGGAATAATCATCAATGAAAGTAACAAAGTATTGAAAACCTAAAGTAGACTTAACGCGGCTAGGTCCCCAAATGTCGAGTGAACCACGGCAAAAGGGGACGAAGCACCACGTGTGAAACTACGAGGAAAGGAAGTACGACTATGCTTGCCTAATTGACATGACTCACACGCCAAACTAGATAATTTAGACAAGGCGGGGACAAGTTTACGTAACTTGGCAAGACTTGGATGACCTAACTGAGCATGAAGAAGAGAGGAGACTCCATAAGCTGTACTAACATGTGTAGAGGGACGGAGATAATAAAGACCATGAGACTCACATCCTGTGCCAATCACCTGTTTCGACCTCCGGTCCTGTAAACACACCGAATTGTTGGTAAAAGTAACAACACAATCAAGAGAACGAGTTAGACGACTGATGGACAACAGGTTAAAAGGAGACCCAGGGACATAAAGAACATTATCAATGGTTAAAGAAGGAAAAAGTTTAACCGTTCCAACACCATGAGATGATACTCTAGAGCCATCAGCCAGTGTAACAGAAGGTAAATGATTAGGAGAGGATAAAGAGGAGAACAAATATTTGTTACCAGTAATGTGGAGTAGCCTAACATGTATTTAAACCATACCAAATGATATGAGGTAGGCGATGTGGGACTTTCAACACACCCCCTCCAACGAAGCCTGCCGGACCAGGCAAAGGGTACTTTTGACCCAACTAAAGGGCAACTTTTGGCCCATGACAATAACCGGAAAGATGTTAGGCTTTGGCTCTGATACCATGTTGAATATAGAGAAAATATGGTTTGGAATTAATTTCCCTTGTGTATAAATCACACATAGGGTAGTCTATTTATAGTAGAGATATACAACTAAAAGAGTAACTGAAAGTAACAGAATAAACAGAAGATATTGTTTGATATTGTGGTTACCAATATCTAACAATATCTTAACAATATCAAATAATATATAAACAATATCTAACAGTAGCCTTTCATCTTGACGGACGCGCTGCTGGTTGGTTCCAATGGGCAACACGTAACAATTTGTTACCATCGTGGCCAATTTTTCTCACCGTTGTTCGCCACCGCTTCGGTCCAACTCAGTACGAAGACATTGAAGATGAACTCTCCAAATTAACTCAAATCGGCTCTGTAGCTGATTTTCAAGCCCAGTTTGAGGAATTGATGAACAAGGTCAACGGTATCTCCGAATCACTACTGATCAGTTTTTTCATTACGGGACTGAAAAAGCATTTGAAACGGGAATTGCAATTTCACCGACCTGCTACGTTAATGCAAACATTCGCCATGGCTAGAGCATATGAGGCCCGTTTTGATGACACACCAACCATAGGCAAATTGTGGTCTCGCGGCCCACAACCCTCCACAGACTCACTTACCCAACCTAACCACAATCAAACAAATCGATCCAATTCAAATCCAAATAACCCATCAAACAATACTGCAACATCGTTACCACCACTCTTACCCACACCACACTCAAACCCTGCCGTGCGGAACATGCCCTCTGCCGAACTCCGAGACCGTTTCAAAAGGTCTCTGTTTTAAATGTGATGAGAAATGGAACCCATCTCACCGATGCCAAAACCGCGTGCTTATCCTCATGGGAGCGGATGAAGAGGAACCCCCACCGGAATCCGAGGATAACTCAATAGATGATGTCTCGGGTGACATATTCAGCCTTCACTCCTTGT
This sequence comes from Sphenostylis stenocarpa, assembly GCA_963425845.1. NCBI lineage: Eukaryota > Viridiplantae > Streptophyta > Magnoliopsida > Fabales > Fabaceae > Sphenostylis > Sphenostylis stenocarpa. The sequence continues at coordinate 59,868,089 of OY731400.1, read as the reverse complement.
CCAGCCAGCTCCAAAGTCGATCCTTGCGTGTTTCTGGCCTTTATAACCAAATCCTCATTGACAGCGGGAGCACTCACAACTTTATCAAGCCTGTGTTAGTGGAACGATTGAGGTTACCTATCAAACCATGCCCTCGTTTCAAGGTCGCAACTGGTTGTGGAACCTTCTTGGTTTGTCAATTTTGCTGCCATAATGTCCCTCTTATCTTACAGGACATTAAATTTGAGGTGGATTTGTTTATCCTGAACATTGAAGGTCCCAATGTTGTGTTGGGCTTTCCTTGGTTACAATCTTTGGGCAAAGTTGCTCATGATTATTCAGCTCTCACTATGGAGTTCATGTGGCAAGGGACCCAAGTTACTTTAGTAGGTGATGCCTCTCTAGCCTCACAATCAGTGTCACTGCATCAGCTTCAAGCATTGGTTCATACCAATAATGTGGCCAGTGTTTTTACCATCACGATGTCCCTTCAAGACGTTGATTCTCTCCCAGAACCATCCAGCAATTTTCCATCCAACCTACCCAGCCCAGTTACTGATCTATTACAACGTTTTAAGTCCATTTTTTCTACACCCACAGAATTGCCTCCTCACAAAACGGTTGACCATCACATCCATCTTGTTGAAGGATCCAAGTCAGTCAATGTGAGGCCCTGTCGATATCCTCAATTTCAAAAATCTGAAATGGAGAAGTTGATCCGAGAAATGCTTGATCAAGGCATCATCGTCCCTAGCCACAGTCCATTTTCTTCACCCGTCTTATTGGTAAAGAAGAAAGATGGTACATGGCGATTTTGTGTGGATTATAGATCGTTAAATTACATTACGGTTAAGGATAAATTTCCAATTCCAACCATTGATGAACTTTTGGATGAGTTGGGTGGTGCAAGAATATTTAAAAAACTGGACTTGCATGCAGGGTACCATCAAATTCGGGTTCATCCGAGTGACACTTATAAAACGGCGTTCCACACACATGAGGGCCATTTTGAATTTCTTGTAATGCCGTTTGGACTTACTAATGCACCGTCAACATTCCAAGCCACAATGAACCAATTGTTTTCTCAATACTTACGAAGGTTGTTTGTGTCTTTGGTTGTGCGTCACCATGGGTACCCTCGTTCCATTATGTCTGATCATGATCCGCTCTTCATTAGCGCTTTTTGGCGCAAGCTGTTTGAACTTAGTGGCACCAAGCTTGCTATGAGCAGTGCCTATCACCCTCAAACTGACGGTCAAACCGAGGTAGTTAACCGTGGGTTGGAACAATATCTTCGTGTCTTCACTCAACATAAACCGTCTTCATGGGTTGCATTCCTCCCGTGGGCCAAATTTCATTACAACACCAGCTACCATAGTGCCTTGCAAATGTCCCCTTTCGAGGCTCTTTATGGTCGAAGACCACCCACCATTCTGGCATATACTAGGGGATCCACTTCTATACAAGTATTGGATGAGGCCCTAACTTCTCGTGACGAATTACTCCGCACTTTGAAGACAAATTTAACTGCTGCTCAAAATAGAATGCGTCAGAAGGCCAATGCACATCGTCGAGACATTACTCTCGCTGTTGGTGATTTGGTTCTCGCACGCCTCAGACCGTATCGCCAAACATCAGTCCGTCAATTGAAACACCACAAACTCTCGAAGAGGTTCTATGGTCCTTATAGCATCATCGAGCGCATTGGGACAGTGGCATACAAACTCCAACTTCCTCTTGGTAGTCGCATTCACCCGGTTTTTCATGTGTCGGCTCTTAAACCTTTTCGTGGTACTGATAAGATGTCTGCATGTGACTTACCCATGGAAAGCTTTGATAACCAACCTATTGATCAACCAAGGACAATTTTAGATTGGCGAACTCAGTTAGTTCACGGGCAACCACATGAACAACTCTTGGTGCATTGGGAGGGTTGTCCAGTTGATGAAGCTTCCTGGGAAGACTTGGAAAATTTTCGCACTTGTTATCCTGATTTTCACCTTGAGGACAAGGTGAGTTCTACAGAAGGGGAAAATGATACAAACCAACCAGTGGACCCAGACCCAATAAGGAAGGATGACCCAATAGTAAGAAAATGAGCAAGAAAGAAGCCAGCGTGGATGACTGATTATGTCTGCGAACAAAATTAGAAAATTCTGATATGCTCAAATTATGTTGCGGACAAAATTAGAAGATCCTGATATGCTCAAATAAATTCCTGAAATTTCTGCTGCAAATTATTAGTTTAATTCCTGTTTTATTTCCCTAATTTTTGCTTCATTGTTAGCACCCAATTCCTTTTAATAGTTATGATGTAATCAAAACAGAACAGAATAAAAGTTTTCAAGATCATTTTTCCCTCAAATTCTATTATTCTCTTTCCCTTAATTTTTTGAGGAGTGGACACTCATTCAAAAAATGTTAAAACCTTTGTGCATTCAGCAGCAGAGTGTATCATACACTCGTTATTCATCAACCGTCCAATTGACACCCGTAACATGGCAATTTTATGTGTTTTGGAGGGTGACTTCTAATACTTCAACGTTGTTTTCTAGGTATTATTATTTTATGTATTTTGGATTTTTTTTTTCCTATATTTCACGTGGCTTCCAATACTTTAAACCCACCAAGTTTTCACCTTTGTCATTTCAATTTGATTCCCAAAACGTATGACTAGATTTAAGCATACAGTAAACGAAGCATATCCAGAGGTGCACCCTATTCTATTTCACTCACAATAACCTCGTATTACCCAACACTAACAAGAACTCCTTTTTACAATTCCGATTCCCAAGCAATGGGCACACTCAACATTGAAAAAAAAAAAGAGTACAATTTTAACTGTAAGTTATCCAATTATTACCAAAATCATTACACCCTGAATAATAGAAAATAGAGAAACATGATTAACACTCACCGAGAATAGAGAGAGTGCAACCCAAGCTAAGGGAGGCACGACGCTTGTCAAATAATATAACTAACTTTTTCTATCTCCGACTATCAACCACGATAGCTCTAAAACTGTGAAAATGACGGAGGGGGTAAATATCTTTTCGATGTCTCTTCAGTAACAAAATGGAAAATAGAAGTGGTATCTCCTGTAACAATATTCTTTTTGCGTTAATTTCGTTCTTTTATAAATAAAGTTTCGAGTTCCTTTTTTATTTTTTAATTTATTTTCAATTTGACTTACCACCTCAACTATAAATAAATAAATAAAAGTCTGAGTGTCTAACGCGTGGATAGAGAAATTGGGTGCAGTGAATCAAGATCCTTCTTTTAATTAGACATACTTTTTCATTACACATCAAACTCTGACCTTACTTAGCCGTGGAGTTAAAAAGGTAGCTCCCATAATTGAAAAGATAGAGCATACAAATAGTCAGGAGGATTTGGTGATGCTTCCACATTTCCTGACATAAAAAAAGAGTTATCAAAGAGGCGTAGAGAAGAAGGATGAGATCCTTGCTAATCAAGATTAAAAATATAAAGACATGGTTATTAAAACTAGAACGAAGTTCCTGTTAAATAAGATTGATTAATTAAAAAAATATAAAAAAAATCCTAGAAAAGATTCTAATTAAGATCTCACAGTCTTTTAATGAAAATTACTTAAAAATAAAAATAAATATTTTATTATAAATCTCATATTAAAATTAGAACATAAATTTTAATCAACTTATTTCTAAGATTCATAATAAAATATTAATATTTATTCTCCACTAATTTTTATTAAAGAGTTCGTCTAGAGATCTTCTAAGTATCTTGTATCAATTTCTAATAAAATTTATTTATTGATTAAATTATATTAATTTTAAGCAAAATCTTAAAATGTTAATAATAATTTAAAAAAATATGAATAAAGTATAATAAAGTATAGTAGCGTTAAAAATATAATTCATTTTTACTTATCACCTAATGATTTCAACAAACAATATATCTTTTATGTTTTTTCTGATCTTAATTTTATTTTTCTGGATTGAATTTAAAAACACCAAACATGACGTTAAAGTAAGCTCACGTACAGGGAAAAGAGGAGCAAGTGTGGTGGTTAGTATTTGGGTGGTAATTGTATAGGCATCGGAGTAGTGGGGAAGGAAGTGAAGTGAGCGTGCGAAGGAGTTGAGTAGGTGTGAGTTAGGAAGCACCGCATCAGAAAAGAAGAAGAAGCAGCAGCGTTGTTTCTTAGGTTCTAGGTTTTAGTTTCTCTCCCACGTATATACGAGTATAATAAACGTAGAAATAGAAATTAGAAAAGGAAGAAGAGAAGGGGATCTGGATTGTTGACCTAACGTGATTGTGAAGAGAAGAGAAGCAGCGGTGAGAGGTTTAGGAGGCGAGGGAGGGAGAAGGGGAAAGGGAAAGGGAATGGATCAATCTTTCCTGGTAATGCTATCCAATCTGCTCCACCTCCACAACTCCCTCGATCCCACCACCTCCCTCCTCTCCGACGCCCTCTCCTCCACCACCGCCACCCCCTCCTCCCTACTCCACTCCTCCTCCATCGCCCCCCTCCTCTTCTTCACCATCGCCTCCGTCCTCTCCTACGTCGCCTCCACGCGCCCCTCCTCTTCCCCTCCCAACCCCAACACCACCACCACCACCAACAACCCCAACAACACCACCGCCAACAACAACGCCTCCTCCGACTACTCCGTCTCCGCCTTCCGCGCCCTCTCCACGGAACACATCTGGTCCCTCGAAGCCCCTCTCCGCGACGCCCACTGGCGCTCCCTCTACGGCCTCTCCTACCCGGTCTTCACCACCGTCGTTGACAAGCTCAAGCCCCACATCGCCCTCTCCAACCTCTCCCTCCCCTCCGACTACGCCGTCGCCATGGTCCTCTCCCGTCTCGCGCACGGCCTCTCCGCCAAAACCCTTGCCGCCCGCTACTCCCTCGAACCCTACCTCGTCTCCAAAATCACCAACATGGTCACGCGCCTCCTCGCCACCAAGCTCTACCCTGAGTTCATCAAAATCCCCGTCGGCCGCCGCCGCCTCCTCGAGACCACCCAGGCCTTCGAGGAACTCACCTCCCTCCCTAACATGTGCGGCGCCATCGACACCACTCCTGTTCACCTCCGTTCCACCCCCAACAACAACCCTAACCCTAACACCTACCGCTGCCGCTACGGCTACCCCTCTTTACTCCTCCAGGTCGTCTCCGACCACAAGAAAATATTCTGGGACGTCTGCGTCAAGGCCCCCGGCGGCACCGATGACGCCACCCACTTCCGCGACAGCCTCCTCTACCATCGCCTCACCTCCGGCGACGTCGTGTGGGACAAGGTCATCAGCGTGCGCGGCCACCACGTCAGGCCTTACGTGGTGGGGGACTGGTGCTTCCCACTCCTGCCCTTTCTCCTCACTCCCTTCTCCCCCAGCGGGATGGGCACCCCCGCGCAGAACCTGTTCGATGGAATGCTCATGAAGGGAAGGTCCGTGGTGGTGGAGGCCATTGCGCTTCTCAAGGGGAGGTGGAAAATCCTTCAGGATTTGAACACCGGGGTCCATCACGCCCCCCAAACCATTGTTGCCTGTTGCGTCTTGCACAACCTCTGCCAGATTGCGAGGGAACCGGAACCTGAGCTGTGGAAGGAGCCCGACGAGAGTGGACCTCTGCCCAGGGTGATGGACAGCGAGAAATCCTTTTATTACTTTGGGGAAAAATTGAGGCAAGCCCTTGCTGATGATTTGCACCACAAGCTTTCCTCAAGATAGTACTTCCTTACTTTGTTCCCTTTTTACCATTATAACTACCAACTGCCTCGCAAGACAGCAATCTCATTGTGTGTTTTATGACAAGAAGTGTGTTTTAGTTTTAGCTTTTAATAACTTCTGAGCTTTCTGTCGTTGGTAGCCAGGTGTAGAATTAGAATACATGATAAGATTGGTGGCGCTGTCTAACTTTAATGGCATGCCTCTCGTCTTGTGAATGTAGAGGACTGAACTACTAACATTGTTTTCTTCTATTCGTATATGAATGTTAATGTTTCATACTAGTTTTCAATTCTAATGCCGGTGTCTACCATAATACTCTCCCCCATTTTGGTTTCGTCTTTTACATCCTTTTTTCCTCCTTCAAGGTTAAAACTTGCTTCCTTTTTTACTCTAGTGAGATTCTAGGCCCGAGCATTGTTTCATTTAGTGAGGTTCGGTGCTTAATCCGCAACCTCTTCAATGAAATTCATCAGTAGCAGTTCAAAACCAAGAGACTGCTTCAATATGTTAAGCTGATGTAATCTGATGATAAATATGTTGTCCGCTTCAGTCCATCTGTATAATGTTTGAAATATATATATATATATGGAAATTAGAGGCGTTTGTTTTGTGATGCAAAGGTAGTTTGGTTATTGTTTTCTGGTATGTATACTGGTGTAACATGGTTCACGTACTGTTACCATATTTTCATTCAAATAGACATCGGTGATGCGCGGAGAAAGGACAAATTTACATCAAATCAACAATTGATGAAGCTAGTTATATTTTTCATATCGTTGTGAAAAATCTTCTCTTTGGTGATGGCCAACAATGGTAAGACTTTCTGCAATTGCAAGCAGGTAACAAAAGGCTACCTAAAAGGAAAAAGATAGTTCAAAACAAAGATAACTCAAAACTGTTTCAAACCATATTTTTAAATGTAAAGGCGTGAAATACTACGAAAAAGTGAATAGCTTATGATAAAAATAGTTAAATTTACCGAATTCAACGTAGCATTACATTTTAAGAAACAGCAAAAATGAATTCAAATTCTGTAATCAAGTCTATGATTCTTCTGCAGTCCTCTGCACTTCTGATAGTTCAAAATATTTTAGTATATTAATTTTCAAAACTTTTTAACAAATACTCAAACATCAACGCCGCATGTCTTAGAATCATGTAGCATGTTACACGCCATAATACAACCAATTCCTCTGTTTCCTAGAAGCGACCAACTACGGAAATGCAGTAACTTCATACTTGTGATTGTACAATTGGAAATGTATGTAAACCAAGTAACACAGATACCGAAGTAAAATATTGAAAATTGAACTAAAATTGATAGATACGACACGATTGACCGGGCAGTGAGCTTATCGGAATGCGGATCATGGTGGACATTTTTCACTCATTCCAAACAATTGGAATCGCCCGGCAGCTTCCACTAATTATTTAGTTTCTAAACAGCTTATTATGGAATGAGGAAAGTAATTGATTCATAGAATGTAAAGTACACCCTCAGAGCACAACTTATAATAAAATTAAGATTAAAATTTGAAGACCCACAAACGTATGGTTATACAAAAGCATTCTCATTAATCAGGTGACAGGAAATTATTACCACCCACAGAGACAAAGCTAATCTAATTCTACAATTCATATATTAATTCTTAAACCAACGATCTGTAGGCTATTTTACAATTTTTGCTCCTTCAAAAGAATCAGAGTTGCATTTCATTATGAACCTGTACTTTTTAAAATGGGTGTGCTAGCAAGAGCTTCAGATAGCAGCAAGACTATAGTCAGTTCCAGCGCAAACTAGACACAAATCCAAATATAGTGGAGCCACATAAGGCTGCCTCTGCTTTAAATTTTATTGAACCTTCGCAAGGCTTCGGCTAGATACACCGTGTAATAATTTCACAAACCCAAGAAAGCTTAATTTCCCATCAGTGTGGCGTATCCAGTCGTGAAGAACAACATGAACAGGGATAGAAGGACCAAGTCCAAGTTCCTAAAACAATATTTTGAAGAAATATGATGAGGATTAGTCATATATACTCATGAACTAAACAGTTACAAATTGTACTTACAAATTTTTATGATTCCCTATGATTAACAAGAGTCACATCAGAATATTCTTGACAGATCCAGCAGTAACCAGTTCAAATAAGCGCATATTCTTTTCTATATATACAAAGTGGCGGATACAAAGTGCATATGCTTATTAAATCATGCATGATGTAGTTAATAAATTATTTTTGGAATCCATTGTTGAATTGGTTGGAGACCATGCATGAATTTTTAATGGCATCTTTAGTCTCTTCACCTATTATGTGAAAGGGTGGTGTTTATGGCCAAGCATCTTTATGACGCAATGGTAGATTGGGCAGCCTTGCTATACATCTACTTTTCGGGTCTTTAGTTTCTTAACTTCCCCTACTCTCTAATTGATTCCTCATCCTCCATAAGCTGCACTTTTTGTTCTTTCTAATAAATTTTCTGCAACTACCCCTTCCAATTTTTAGTTTCAATTGTAACTACCCCCACCATTAGTCTTTTGTTTCTCTACTTGCCCTACGGTCTATGGAGGATGATTCCTTTTCCACCTTTAGCTGTACTTTATGATCTTTCTAACAAATTTTCTGTAACTATCCCCTCCCCCCTTGAAAAAAAAAAAAAACGGATTACAACCTACATCAATTACAAGCACACGGATATAAATCGGTTCTAAAGGAAATAACTGTAAATGCAGCATTATGAATAATCGCTACTAGTCTAAGAGTGAAATGCTTTTCTTTTTAACGTACTGAAGCAAGCTCTTCAATGACAATAGCCCTGTTTCCATCTTTATCAAAAAGCTCATAGGCACAGCGGGCATGTTGTTCCCAACGATCAAGAGCTTCAAGTTGATGCACACTTAATGCAGCTGCACAGAACTCTTCAAAATCCATCCTTCTATATTGTAGAGAATTCAGCTGTCGTAAAAAGAGAAATAGAAGGAACACATAAGAGAGAAACAAGTCAAATTAAGGGATAAATCCATATACACGGAACACATGGTATTATTACCGAAGTAAGAAAGTCAGGGATGCGAGACTCTTTCATGGCATCTGTTGCGTATTTCATCAAGGTCTGCCCCAGAAAATATGAATAAGAAAAACTTGTGGAATCTAACAATGATAAATTTCATAAGCATTGAATGGACGACTAGGTCGACAAACCTTGTTAACATTCTCTAAAGATATGCTGCCATTTTTGCTTGGTTCTAGCAGTGAAAATTGCTCCCTCAGATAAGATAGTTCATCTGCAGTCAATGTTTTTGACAAGGCCTGCGAAAGAGACAAATAAAAGTAATTAGTACAATTAGTGGAGAAAATTAAATTGAAAATACTTGTGGTCAGAAATATGCACCCTTAAGGCAGCCTTGCGTAAGGATGATGATCTCATATATGTCTTCATGAGCTTAAATATTAAAATATCAAGTGGAACTTTTACGTTATTGTGATGCCGTATCCAAGGATGACCTGCATGCGCAAGATTATTGGTGGCAGCTTGAATAGTATCTTACTGGATGTCATTGATGTTAGAGGTAAAAAGAATAACTCACTTAGAGCCTGAGCAGCAGATATTCGCTTCCGTGGGTCCTTATTCAATAAGCGTTTGACAAAATCCTTTGCTTCTGAGGACAAAGAGGGCCACGGTGTTTCATCAAAGCTAGGATCAGCCTTCAGAACTGCCCTAAAAATACCAGATTCAGTCCGAGCCCAAAATGGGCGACTACCACATAAAAGAATATATGCTATCACGCCTATACTCCACACATCAGCCTCTGTGCTATAAGATCTATGGAGAACTTCAGGGGCCACATAGTATGCACTTCCAACAATATCATTAAGCCTTTCATCTGTAAGTCTCAATACAAGAAACAAGATCATTCCCAAACTCACATGAGGTTAAGGATACATCTACCAACTACCAAGTAAGGACTTGTAAAAGTAGACCTGGTCTGACAAAATCTGATAACCCAAAGTCTATAGCTTTCAACTCAGAACTTTCATCCTTTTTAGTGTACAAAAAATTCTGAAAGAAAAATGCAATGGGGTTAGACAATATGAAACGGTGTCCAGGTTGAAATTCATATTCAATGAGTCAATCTAAACTACAAATAAGGGGTTTATTTATATGGCAAAACAATTTCTTTATGGAATTTGCTTTGCTATTATTTATAGTTTACTTTGTTTTCTAACCACCAAAACCTATATTAAATAAGCTAGTGCATGAGCTAGTCCCCAATTGGCTGGTGAACTAAAGGGTCACGAAATCATGCCTTATAATTTACCTATTCACTGCAACTGAACGATGTTTGGACGAAGAAGGTAAAAAGAAACAAACAAAATCGTTAAAAGGAAACAGAAATACTAAATTGAAGGTTATCTAGAAAATTCCAAACAATCTAGCTAGGACTCATGCAGAAAAGTTAGTAAGCTTTAACAAACATTTTGCCTGTGACTTAAGAAAAAAGGAGAGGCGCATCTTTGGGGAGGGGGCGTAAAATTCAATTAAAAATGGGTAACCCACCCATGCCCCTTTTACCATTTCCATGCCTAGCTAGTGTATTAGATGAGTCTGAAAATATAGCAGATTCAGAGGCTTTAACCATATGAAAGAATTGCAAAAAAATATGCTCACCTCTGGTTTAAGATCTCGGTGCACCACACCCTGAAGATGACAAAATGCAACAACATTTAGTATCTGCGCCATCACAGCCTTTGCATCATCTTCTGAGTATTTCCCTCCTCTAAAGAAGAAATAAATCACACACTTAGTAGGTGGCAAGGTACAATTCCAAAGGTAAATTTTCTTATTATTATAAAAAGCAAAGCAGGTGTGTTAAATGAAATTACCTTGATAATATCATATCTAAGAGTTCCCCCCCTTCACATAACCTGCAATGTCAATAGGATGCCAATTACAAAAACATTATAAAGCAAAATAAATCAACAAGCAATGGGCACTCTAAAAAGAAAAAAAAAATGATAACCTAATATATTGTGCAGGTGTCACTAAAAAGGTTGTATTAAGGTTGTGATAAGATATTTTATTTGCACTACGAGAAAAGTTATTGTTAAACTTCACTAGGATGGCCAGAAAGCACTGCAGCTACAATATAACTGAAGAGAAACCATAAACAAATATTCCAGACTTACTCCATTACAATGTAGACATTATCTTGGTCTTCAAATGCATCATAGAACTGTATCAAATTGCTGTGTCCGTTCAAAGCTCGCAATATTTTTACTTCCCTTCTCACATCTTCAATAGCAATTGCTGTTGTCATCTGGCAACAAAAGATGTGAAGATGAAAACACAAGCCTTAACTCCTTATATACAAATAATCGAGACGACATAAAAGCTATCTCCAGCAAAAGATCCAAATTAGTTGGAACTCAACGCCAATCTCAGAACTGCCGAGTGTACCAAGTGATGCACCAAATGAAAGGCAGAGGAGGATATGATGAGCAAGATTAAGATTCAAGATAAAAAATTAACCTTTGCTTTTGGTATGACCTTAACAGCCACTTGTTGACCCTTAAGCTCACCCTTCTTGAAGGTAGCAGAACAAGTATACCCAAAATGCCCTCGACCCACTTCTTCACCAACTTCCAACCTACTAGTGAACTCCTTAGAGAACCCAAACCTCTTATCTAAATCCGCTGCACTTCCACCGCCATCCTCCCCCTCCTCCGGTATCGCCGCCGCCGCCGCCTTCTTCCCCTGCCGCCGCGCCAGCACCGCCCTTATGTGCTTCGCCGGCGAGGGCGGAGGGAACGGCCGCCGGAAGAACCTCCTCGGCGTGGATGTCGCGCTCCTGCTCCCTCCCTCCGGCGCCGGAGACTTCTTCAGGAAGCGCGCGGGGCTGGGGCTGTAGAACGGGGACTGTTTCCCGGCGGTGACGTCATCTTTCCGGCGGTGGTTCTCGGCGGTGGGACTAAGTGGGGTTTTCGGAATTCGCGAAGGGTCGGCTTCGGCTTCGCGAAGCGCGTAAGGGTTCGGCTTCTGCGGCTTCGATGTGCAAACCCCCATTGCTGAAAGATCACAGAAGCTGAGCTACTCAATCATTGGTCACGCCATTGCGGAGAAGCTTCTTCGGGGTCTTGTTGTTTTCTGCTAAAGATTCGAACTTTGCAGAGGGTTTTAAAGAGGGTCGAAGAGGATTTGTGGGGTAGTGGAAGAAGAAGAGGATGAAGAAGAAGGAGGAGGGTGATTTCACGTGACACGTGGCATGCACGTGAGTATTGGGTTTTGGGTGTTCATTGAATTGGGAAGTAAAGAAAGGTAGCTAAGGAGAGAAGGGAAAGGGTCTGAAATTGAATTAACGGGGAAGAGGATGATGATAATGAGAACAGTGATGTGCTTAGGTGAGAAGATGGCAAAGGGGGATTGTATTGAATTGTATTGTTTCTTGCCACAGGTTTGGCTACATATTGTTCCCCCTTTTGACTGATCACCAACAAAGCCGTACCAATAGAAATATACCATCATTATAGAACAAAAAAAGATAAATTTATTGTTTAATTAAACTATTTGTTATTGTCACAATGAATGAGGCAAAGACTGCAAAAACTGATGAACAAATCAAAAAGGACCATTTATCGTTTAATAAAGTTTAGATTTGATTGAATGGTTAAGGAATTAGAGATTGTAAACCATGAGTTGAGAGAGAAAAATCTTTCAATTTCCCTTTTATATTTTGTTTTTTCATACTATATATTTGACTAAAACAAAACACCTTATTTATTCATATCCTGCTGATACCACTTGTTATTCGCTTGTAGTAAAGTCCAATTCATGAGCTTTAATATATTCTTGACTTCATTAACCACTTTTTGTAAATAATTTGGCCATGCTTCATCCTTCTTTGTTTGGCTTAAACAAGAAATCAGGCCAAATGTTCTATTCCCTTTCCTACTGTGAAGTGAACAATAGCGACAGTTTAATATAATTTTATTACATGACATAAATGCACCATATGCTTAAATAAGCAACACCGAAATTACACGTATCACCTTTTGAAAAACAGTTTTTACTTATAAACCAATAAAGAGAGAGAGAGAGAGAGAGAGAGATATGCATTTAAAACCCAATAAAGAGAGAAAGAAAATCTGCAGTAAAAGAAGTGTCAGTTTGAGTAACACAGCTTGTGTACACAAACTGAAGGCAGTTTGAAACGAAATATGTGATAATATATAATTTGTTTGGATTTGGCTTCTTTAACTTTGGAGGACCCAACTTCATTTCAAATTTCATAATATTTTATGTGAAGAATAGTGTCTGAGATCTGTTCTCTTATCTTGGGACTCAGATACGGATCCGGTACATGGAAGTAACTTTATGATTTGTTGCTCACATGCAAACGATCTATTTAACAATGCACGTAAGACAATTTTATAAATTTCCCTGACCAACACCCTTGGAGGTTCTCACCCATGTGCAGGGCCAACTTCTCAACAATTTACAGGGAGTAATTAATAAGCAATCTTCATTTGGTAATTTTAAATGCTTATGAATACCACTTTATTATTCAATGGGTTTAGTCACCATACAAACTCACTGCTTTTATCTTTTGTTTTAAATTTAATAAAACTATATTTGAATGTACTCTACTTAAGGAGTTTATTTATATTTGAGGATGGTTTTTTTGAGAGTAGATTTGCAAAAGTTATTAAGGATTTATTATCATTCTTATCAATAAAAGAATAAGTGTTTAGCTTTTTCAAATATAATAATGTTCTTTTTAGCTTTTAAAAATAAATCACTTTTTTATTTTATTTTTTGTTCATCAAAAGTTGCCACATGTAATGCTATCCTATATTACAAACAAGGGTACCGTTGAATATACTTTTATAAATATGAGATTATTTTATTTCATCTTATAACTGTAATTAATTATATATGTTACTATCTTAAATTTTATAATTTTCTTATAATATTTAATTAATTAATATATATATATATATATATATATATATATAATATTTGAAAAATACACTTTATCAATTTATATTTTTTTTCTTTCAATATTTTTCTCACACATTAAAATGAGCTTTGGAAGTCCAAAAATTGCATCAATCCACATAGAATAATTTTTTCTTACCTATCAACAGAAAATTCAACCTTGGTGAATTTCACATGTTTAATGGTTGAAAATTCTGTAATTCTAATTTTTAGGAAGATAACAATAAGTGGATATAATTTTCAAGACTCATTAATTTTATTAATTTCTAGTTGAATTAGAAATTTCTTTTCAATCTAGATCATAATCTAGGTTTAAAAAATCTTAAATATGGAATATGGGAATTGTAACATCAATTTCTTTTCATATAGATATAATTATGACACTTCATGTTGATCTTAATACAAGTTATTCTCTCATCTACATCAATTATAAAACAATATCCACAATCACTTCAATATTGCCACCAAGCATTAACTAGACAACTTTGAATTGAGTTTCACAATGTCAATAAAGATATCATATATTATAAAAGATTATACTCCTCATAAAATCAATTAGTGTTGATTCGAAGTCATGGAAGATATTTCATTAAATCAAAGACAACTTAATGCTCTCCTTATCAACCTTCCATGTCAATGAGCCCATTATTTTACTTATCAACAATAATTTGTAACTCTCTTGTATGATAAAATTGAGTCTATGGCTTTTTACTTAGGATTGTTGTAGTAAATATTTTAAATAATCAAGCAAAATAACTCTGGTCAAGCTGCGACTACCATGAAGTCACATCCTCAAGTCAACTAACACCACCTTAATATTAAATACTCATCCTCTAATGGAAATCAAGGAGAAAGAATATGATGGATGACAAAATGGTTGATCTAAATATACTAATCTAATTCATAATTATCCAAATTCAATTCATCTTCAGTCTATTTTAATGAATTCATTTTAAATTCAAATTCATATATTTTGTTTTAAATCCAAAGTAGTTTAGTATCATTTTTATTTTCTTAGTCACATTACTATGCATTATAATCCTTTTCAAGTTTTTCTCTCCAATGGCACACATGCACAAGCATCTCAAAATAGGTATGTTAACTTTGGGTCACTCATCATGTCATTACTACCTCACTTCACTTGACACGAAACTTCACTTCAAAGCTAGAAAAATGTTTTTCTTTGCAATAAACAATGTTTTAAAAAATAAATTTTTTTATTTTTATTTTTCATTCTTAAAAATGTGCAAGATTGTAATTTTGTTCTCTTATAGAAAGTATTTATTTTAAGTATAACACATTATATATTATTATAAATGGAAGATTATTTTATTTTCATTGGTAATAATGTATAGGTCATTATAATTGTATTTATTTACACATATTATTATATGATATTTATGTAGTTTTTTTTGTTAGATTTTTAGTTAATTTATAAATTTGTTCACAATTCTAAAATTGACTTTATCTAGTCATTATTTAGGAAGTAATAGATTTTATTATTTTATTATATTTTATATTTATATATTTCCCGTGTGGGTTAACATGCTTGTAAAGCTTAAACATGACAAACAATCTACTTGAATCACCTTCTTTATTAACATCAAAGCTAATAACTTAATAATATTTCATCATTCTGATTCCAATAACCATTGTACTAAATTTCACCTATTTTATTTGTAAAAAAGTCAAAGATTCTAACTTTTTAAGAGAGAAATATTATTTTCTAATTACATTAGGAATTCTTCTTCAATTTTCTTTTTTTTTACGAAGATCATTATCTAGTTTTGAGAATCCAATATGTTGAAATTGGGAACAACAATATCAATTTCTTCTCATACAACTATAATAGTTATTCTTTTCATTGATCTCAACATGAACGATTCTCGCACATGTTTCAGTTGCGAAACAACAACCAAAATCAGTTTAACACTTACATGAAAGCACAAGTTCAACAAACTTGAACCAAAATTCACAATGTCAAAAAGGAAGATAATATATTATCAAAGATTATACTCTTATAAAAGTCATTGGTGTTTGTCCATGTACTTAGTATTTATCAAATTTAGGTATTTAGCATAGGTTAATTTGTCCTTACACATACCACCAAGATGAAAAACACTAGAATGAACATATTGTTAAAGCGATTATCTATTTTATCTTAATATTTTCTACTTATTAAAGTATGAGATTTTCCTTTCCATACTATTGTTTCTCTCACTAACCACATTCATTATATTTTTAACAAATATGTTAGAACTTTACTGACCAAAACTCTTGATTTACAATCTTTAAAGGTTTTTAAATTACCAAAGTGTACATTTTAGGGATATTCCAATGTAGAGTTTACAAATGTCTAAATGTCAATGGAAAACTAATATTAGAGATGAAGTTACTTTTGATGAAACTATTTTCATTTTCTTTCTTTCTTCTTCTTCTTTTTTGTCTCATTTACACTTCTTAATACTCAAGTTTCAAGTAAATGACTTTCCTTTAGAATCATTCTTTTTAAATTTTCTATCTTTATTGTCTCACATATCTTCATGTGCACCATCCAACTCTCCTTTTTAGCATTTTTCCTTCTCATCATCTTCCCATAGCACACCTATTTCTAGTTAGTACACATCATCAAATTAAAACTTATTTTTATCACTATATTTTGTATAGTCTTCACCATAAATTTTGTTTCCCCATCCAACAGTACCTTTTTCATGTTAACTTGCTCAAAATTAGTGGCAATTAAACCTAGAGTCCATCATATACGCCTTTTAATTTCTAAACCAAACACTAAAATCTTCTTAATGAAAGTTGATTATTGATTGTAAGTACAATTTTTAAGACCAAATAAAATTCTAATGGAACTATCAACAAGTCTAAGGTTAGATTGTTGCTAAGAGATTTCATCATATTCCCATTATTAGTTTTTCACCTCATGGTAAAACTAAATACAATTAGAGGTTCACACTCTAGTTATCTCTAATGGTTAGCCCATTCAACAAATAAATATTAATAATGTTTACTTTAATGGGTTGTTCATGAAAGATGTCTAAATGACTTAAGTATGATATGAGAGTCTTACCATATGCATTTTTGTCTTTGATTTTTAGAGCAAGTGTGATTTATCACTTCTGACTCTTATATATTTAACACATTTCAACGAGCATATTATGAATCATAATTTTAATTTTGAAATTTGTTTGAATTAATTTCATGTTATTAAATTTTACTTCTTTGAATTTTTTTTTATAAACTTAATTGGTAAGTATCACAATGAGAAACTAGGTTATCTTTGCATGCCTCGTTCATAATATGCAAACCAACAACTGGAATAACTTAACAAAAAGAAAATACAAATGAGTAAAGGAGGATCAAATCAAAACTCATTTCTAACATACAAATACAACCAAGCACAATTTTACTCATTTAAATGAAAAAGGATATGTCTCTTTTACATTTATACAAACATTGATTACTAAAATATTTTTTTATTACATAATACATATTTTGATGATGTTTCTATAATTTTTGTAACAACCTGAGATATTTTTGAAAGATTTTGTAAAAAATATTCCCTTATCATAAAAGTTTTGTAATGAAATTTGTCAAACAATTATTAATGATTTAGTGAAAAACTTTTGTGATAGAAAAAGTTTGTCATTAACTATTATATAACAAATATTGTCACAAATTCAAATTTCAACTATAAGCTAAGCGATATGATCTTTATGGCTCAAGAAGAGTCACATTTTTTTAGAATAAATTACTTGACTTATGATTACTTTTTTTTCTAGGTTAAATAGTTTCACAAATTCAACCACAATTTCCACACAAGTCCAATCACATCCTCCCGCTACTTCAATCACTCCAAAATTCTAAAAAAAAAATACAAATCAAATATAATAACATTGATAATTGATTATTATGTTTTTTTCATATGCACTACTGTAGAGAATTCAAGTGTCAGTTTGAAGACATTTGGTAGAAATTGAAATGTTGAGTAACTTATAAGTAAAAAAAACTCATAACCTAATGTCTTAAAGTTTTGGAATGAGAGTGATGTCATATTTTCTTATATAGTTAGTTTATGTCCTATTTGTGAAAATATCTTTATTGTTAGTCTCCTCGAAAATACCTAACAACTACTTTGTTTTGTTAAGCTTGTACATTGCTTCATTATGTTATTATATACTTTATTAAGCTTTTTAATTACTTCATTATATTATTGCATACAAAACATTAAATTTGTATACATAACACCACACATTGTTTATTTTATGCTTAAACAATGGATAATAATATCTATTAATTCATAATCATAATTTACTTGTGATTGTAAATGAAAATTTATTTTCAAAGATTATATTTCTCATTGGTTTAAAGCATCACAAACGTTGTCATCATAACTTACGATATAAAAAAAATTTGATAGAAAAAGTTATGATGATTTGTGATAGAATTTGTAACCAAAACATTGTCACAAAAAAGTGTTATCCATCTTAAAATAAAAATAATAATTGAGGTGATGTTAATTCACTTCAAATGAGATTTTGTCCTCCAAGTAATACTTTATTTATCCAAGTGACTGATGCTTAAAGGAAACATGATTAATATTATCCCACTTGAAACAACTATGCTTTAAGTTAAACAAAACTCGTTTCAATTAAGTGATTTCAGCATAACTCTTTAAGTGGCTTGTTTAAGTACTTAAAAGTCACTTAAGCATGTTACATGATAAATGCTTAGTTTCAAGTGACCATCTTCTTATTTTAAGCAATATTATCATGTAACTGAAAAATAATTTTAAACATAATTTATTACTTTGTGACAATATATATATATATATATATATATATATATATATATATTGACACAATTATTTCTAGAAAAAAATTATTATAAACATTTAATAATGTTCATTTTTATCATAATAGTATAATTCCTCATAAGTTTTGTTATCAAATTATTTTATCATAAAATTTAACTTAATTTATAAAGAATTTCTACTATTAAAAACATTGACAATCACCTCTTTGACAAATAAATTAAACTTGATTTACATAAAAATAAAAACTCAAAATATATTGATATTAAGAATTATAAATATAATTTATTTTCATAACATAATTTGAGTAAAAGCTTTGAAGCAGAAAAAGAATCATAAAAAAAAGTCAAATTTTTTGGAATTAAAATCTTAACAACAGATAAGCTTAGAAAATAAAATTACTACATGGGATGAAAAGAAACTTATTAATTTCTAAAATATCATATTAATAATAATAAAATTAAAACTCATTTTGTACTTCTAATAATAAAGAGTGAATAATAATAATAAAATTAAAACTCATTCTTTGTATTTTTATACTTAATAATTGAATAAGTTAGAGTTTACACAATAATATAATTCCAATAGATAACAATTTAAATTTATTTTATTTTATTAATAAATACATGCACTAATGACTTTATCATGGTCCCACCTAATAAGATTTCAAACTATGTCACCTAGTCCGAGTATACAAACAATAACGGACTGGATAAAAATGTCAGTTTACTAATGAAACACAGTTAAAATAATTATTTAACTAATTTGAGCGTTGAAATATCAGTTACCCAAACTTGAGGAAGTGTTGGTCCAAATAATCGAACGAAACAAAGAAATCGGAAAAGAAGATCTGCGACTATAAGACATATAGTTTGACATGAAGATATATCGTTTGATCTTGGAAAAATAAATTGAAAAACATAGAATTCATTATATAATTTTTGTTCATATCTCTTTTGAATACAAATACCATGTTCTTATAGTATTTTACTCCTATAAATTAGGACTAAATAAAGTAAGTTCTGATTATGCACTATTTTGTACAGCTATACAAACCTATAATTTAGCTAATCAAATATCTTCATTTCAACACTTCCCCTCAAGTTGGTAAATAGATGTCATATATTCCCAATTTGTCCAATAATCTCCTAAAAATCTGATTCGTCACAACTTTGGTAAGAATGTCTGTCAGTTGATCTTCAGATCGAATATTTGGCAATTCCAGAATATTTTTATCAAGCTTTTCTTTGATGAAAAATCTATCAACCTCCACATGTTTCATCCGATCATGTTGGACAGGGTTGTGAGAAATGTCGTGTGTAGCTTTATTATCACAATACTACTGAATAGGACGTGTATGTGCATATCCTAAATCCTGGAGAAGTAGTCTAAGTCACAAACCTTCACAAAGTCCAATAAACCATTCCTCTAAGTTCAGCTTCTGCACTGGATCTAGCTACAAATTTCTGCTTCTTGCTTTTTCATGTGACAAGATTACCTCCTACAAATGTAAAGTATCCAGAGGTTTAGCTACTATCATCAAGAACACCTGCCCAATCTGCATCAGTATAAATCATCACATTCTTGTAGTTGGAGTTTTTCTTGAACATAACTCCTTTTCCAAGAGCGATTTTTATGTACCTTAAAATTCTTATAATAGCATCCATGTGTTTTTCACCTGGATTGTGCATGAACTGACTAACCATACTAAGAGCATAGGCTAAATCTGGCCTGGTGTTAAGTAGTAAAAAGTTGATATAATTATGCCTTGAATTGTTATAAAACCACTTAACTTATGTTAATTCTAATATATTTTTCTCCCAATATAGGATGAATTTGAGAATACCTTGATACAAGAGTAAGGAGCATAATTGTCAGCATAATTGGAGTAAAATTGAAAGAAAAAAGAGCGCTTAAAAGAATGAATGATGCAAGGCCCGACCCAAATTCTCTTATAAAAAGATAAGTTGTGTTTTGAGAAAAAGAGACAGTCTTGGAGGAGAAGAGACACGACTACTGTTAGGGTTTTGTTCAATCTTCATCAATTCTTCACTTCGTCATCAATTGGAGCATTGTAATGGCCAACATGAGTGGCTAACTTCATTCTCTTAGGATTCGGTGCACTTCCTTTGAACTCTTTTGTATCATGGTGATATTTTGATATATTAATCTATGCTTTGATGTTGTTATTCTTATCCTTTATGCTTTGGAATGATTTATTCTCGATTGTTTGAGGTGTGATTGGAAAATATATCTTGAACCCTAGATCACGGTAAGAATATTTGTTACATTAATTGTCAGGAATGAAATGAATGTATCAATTGCTTAACACCCTAACCCTAATGCTGGGAAATCTCTTAATTGTGTGAGGAATCAACATTTATTAGGTTTTCTTATGAATTTCATGTGTGAGGAATCAACATGGATGATTTGAGTAGGTAACATCAACATTGTTAGGTTAATTGACGTTCTTAATTGACATAGCCATTACAAAAGAAGGATAAGGAAGGAAGTCAATCCTAAGTACCTTTACTTGATATTTTCTCAACAATTTACAGTTCTTTGTCATTTAATTTCAATTCAACTCTTATTTGCAAAACCCAATCTGTTTAATATACTTAGTAAGCATAATTGTGAATTTTCATTGAAACTGTTCCTCGTGGGATCGACTTTTATTTAATCAAAATACTATACTGCAATTGATAATTTTGGTACGCTTGCCAATAATTCAACAAGTATTTCTGGCGTCGTTGCCGGGGAACGGTGTTCTTTGAGAATTCTTTGTTTAGCTTATTGAGTATTTTATTTTTATTTCTGTTTTTATTATTATTATTATTATTATTATCATTATTATCATTATCATTATTATTATCATTATTATTATTATTATTATCATTATTCTTATCATTATCATTATTATCATTATTATTATTATTATTATCATCATTATCATTATTATTATTATTATTATTATTATTATTATTATTATTATTATTATTATTATTATCATTATCATTATTATTATTATCATTATTATTATTATTCTTATTCTTATTATTCTTATTCTTATTCTTCTTCTTCTTCTTCTTCTTATTATTATTATTATTATTATTATTATTATTATTATTATTATTATTATTATTATTATTATTATTATTATTATTATCATTATCATTATCATTATTATTATTATTATCATTATCATTATCATTATTATCATCATCATCATCGTTATTATTATTATTATTATTATTATTATTATTATTATTATTATTATTATTATTGTTATCACTATTATTATTATTATTATTATTATCATTATCATTATCATCGTTATTATTATTATTATTATTATTATTATTATTATTATTATCATCGTTATTATTATTATTATTATCGTTTTTAGTTTGTGCTAATATTTGTTTGAGTTACTCTTTTGATTTATGCGTTTAAGAGGACATGTATCTTCGGAGCGGTTAGAATTTAATCCGAGAAATTGAAAAATAGCTCGGAGGAACCGGGGTAGAAGAAGAAGGGAAACTCAAGAACAAACTACAAGAGAATCTGCTAATTCTTCTTTCACACTTGATTTACCAAACCCAATTATAGAAGATATGGCGGAAGAAGGAGCAAATCTGAATCCAGATCCAAATCAAAACCCAAATGCAAATCCACCTAGAAGAACTCTTAGAAATTGTGCTATGCAGCAAGGTCCAAGACATTTTTCCAGCATTGTCATTCCGGATGATCATACATTGCAGATGAATCCAACTTTCTTAAGCTTGATTAGTGTTCATCAATTCACTGGATTGGATCATGAAGACCCTTATATTCATTTGTCTACTTTTTATGAGTTGATTGGTACCATGAGATTTAGAGCAGCAAATCTTGAATCTGCATATTTGATATTATTTCCTTTTTCTTTGGCAGGTAGGGCAAAGGAGTGGCTGAAAGCACATCCTAATCAGAGTTTGACTAATTGGAGTAGTGTAGAAGAGAAGTTTCTGAATAGATTTTTCCCACCATCCCGCTACATCAAAGCAAAATCCGACATCACTTCTTTCACACAAGGAGCAGATGAACAATTTTGTGAAGCATGGGAGAAATTTAAATAATTGTTGAGAAGTTGCCCAAATCATGGATTTGATGACGTTTCTCAGTTGAATATTTTCTATACTGGCTTGCGACATGATGCAAAGATGTTATTAGAGGCTGTAGCAAGAGGATCTATGTTGGATGTAGAAATTGATCATGCCAGCAGAATTATTGATGCACTAGCCTTTACAGACCAACATGCCCAACATGATAGACATCCAATTCAAAGGAAGGGAGTACTTGAACTTAACAACTCAGATGCTATCTTAGCACAGAATAAACTTATAACGCAACAAATTGAAGCATTGAACCAGAAAATAGAGAAATCACCTCAACAAATGCACACAGTACAAACTATTCCTAATCAACATATGAGTTGTGATGTGTGTGGAGGTGATCATGCAAATGAACAATGCTCTTATCAAGGAAACATTCAACAAGAAGAAGCTAATTATATGGGGGTCCAAGGTAGTAGTCAAGGCAATTTTCCTAATCCCAATAATTATCAGAATAATTTTGCACAAGGATGGAGAGGGAATCAAAATCAAAATCAGAATCAGAATTTTGGGTGGAAACAAGGACAACCTATATTTCAACAACAGTCATATCAGCAACCCTCATATCAGCAGCAGCAACAACATTATCCTTCAGTGTCTGACAGAATAAGTAAATTGGAGGATATTGTAGAAAAAGTCATGCAAAGCACTATGGCTAATCAGAAAAATACTGAAGCTTCATTCAGAAATATAGAGACCCAGATAGGCCAACTGGCTAAGCAATTATCTGAGCAGCAACAAGGAGGACAGTTTTCAACGAACACAAAAATCAATCCAAAGGAGCAGTGCAATTCAATAACTACAAGGAGTGGAAAAGTTGTAGGTAAGGGGATTGGTGACAATATAGTTGTTGAAGAAGAAGTTTTGGTAAAAGAAGATGAAGAAAAAGAAGAGAAGAATAATAAAGAAAGACATATTTCTAATAAGAAGAACGAAGAGAAGATAGAAAAAGGAGGGAGTCAAAAACCATTTGTAGAGAAGTTATCGTATCCCAAGGCTCCTTCACAGATAGATAAAGAAAGACAATTCACAAGATTCATGAATATTTTCAAACATTTACAGATTAATATTCCATTTATGGAAGCTATGGAGCAGATGCCGACTTATGCAAAATTCATGAAAGAGTTGTTAACTAAGAAAAGGATATTTACTATAGAAACAGTGGAGCTAGAAGTAGGATGCAACGCTATAATTCAGAAATCATTACCTCAAAAGTCCAAGGATCCTGGCAGTTTCACTATACCAGTCACAATTGGGACGTTACAAGTAGGTAAGTCATTACTTGATTTGGGTGCTAGTATAAATCTAATGTCTTTGTCTATGCTTAAAAGAATAGGAGACTTGGAAGTAAAGTCTACAAGAATGACATTACAGTTAGCTGACTGATCTGTAAAGATTCCTTATGGAGTAGCAAAAGATGTTTTAGTTAGAGTGGATAACTTCATATTTCCTGTTGATTTTGTGATTATGGACATGGAGGAAAATGAGGAAGTCCCATTGATCCTGGGAAGGCCATTTATGAAGACTGCCAAAGTAATTATAGATGTTGACATGGGCAAGTTAAAAATTAGAAGTGGAGATGATGAAGTTAATTTTAATCTATTTGAAGCTGTACAACAACCGGAAGACAAGAAAGATTATCTCAGAATAGACAATTTGGAGGAATTAACCATATCAACTGAAAAACAAGATTACAAGCATGTTGCACAACCCCAAAGACATCATATGAATGAAGTTGTTCAAAGAAAGGTATTGAAACCTCCTGAAGCAGGTATGATTTATCCAATCTCTGACAGTTGTAAGGTTATTCGCAATGAAAAAAATAAATTCATTCCCACAAGGACAGTCAAGGGATGGAGAATGCGTATATATCACCTTGATCACTCACCTGCATGAGCCCTAAAGCAAATAGGCGTCGAGCTGAAGACGTTAAACAAGCGCTCTTGGGAGGAAACCCAATGTTTTGAATTTGTTTTTTTCTTTTTACAGTTTAAGTTTTTTGTGCATTTTTCTTCCTTAGGTTATTTCTTTGTAAGATTGCTCTAGGTACACATTGCACTTCTCCTCAAGACTTTGAAGCCTTACTTCAATGGCCTGAGGGCAGTCCAACTTTTCCGGAGGGGGTGAGAAAGTCTGCAGCTGAGGCTGAGGCACAAGATAAGGAGTAGATGACAAGTGAAGAAAATAAAGGAGGAAACTTACTTTATTTTTAATGTTTTTAATTGCTTTATTTTAAATTTTGAATTCCCTTGCTGTCCCATAATTTGTTTTAGAGCCATATATGACATTATTACTTATTGTCTAATTCAAATCTAGAACGTGAAAAATAATTTTGATTGTTTCCAATAACAAGTGATTTTGGGATATTGAGTATGATAGTGAAAAGGAATTGATGAGGAAAATTAGAAATTAACTGAATTGGAGAAGCTAGCCAAAACCCAGGTGAGCAGAGTACCAAAAACAGATAAATTGAGTTTCAACACTTTGTGATGATAACTAATATTGGTTGATTCTTTGACGTGATTGCATGTTGGCAAGACTTGAAAATGACAAAGGCATTTTTTCTTTGTAGTAGATATAATCCAGAGCCAAATAGCCAACCATGTATTAATTACACGACATCCATTTGAACCCCTTCTGAGCCAAAAATAATATTGTTTCTTAAACAGAACCCTTAAGCCTAAACACTATTTATCTACCTTCCTTTATTTGAGAAAGGAAATGAGTATGAATGTCACTATTTTTCTTATTGTTGGGTATTGCTATTGTTGTCCTACAGGTATTGTTGGGGTGTTATTCTTAAAAAAAAAAGCAAAAAAAAAAAGAAATCAAAAGGGGGGGTAATAACTTGTGAGATTATTAACTCATTGTCATTGTGTTAGGGACAAAAGCATGACGTTTGAAACCTGACTTGAGGAATTGTTAATCAAGAATGATTCATATGAGTTGAATTTCTCAAATATTTTTGTATATCCCAGAAAAACCAATAATTATTTCTTAGCCCAGCCCCATTACAAGCCTCAAAAGACCTTTTGATTTAAGTCTTGTTTACCAATTGTTGATTGCTTGAAGATGATTATCAATATTGGATTGTCTAAATGAAGTGATTGAATGAGATAAACACTTACCTGTGAGAATTAGAGATGAGTATATATAACTCTATTTCAGAGATCATGCTTCTCTGAGGATAGTTGAGGACTAATTATTCTTTGTTGGTTTTTATAACTTGAATGCTTCTGTGTTCTATTTTCATTTGGAGTTGCGAGCATCACCCCTGAAAATTTTTATGTTGTAGTTCTAGAATAGAAAGAGATAATAGGTGGTGATTTTGTTTTGGAAAAACTACTTTGTTTGGGACAAGCAAGATTCTAGATTGGGGGAAGTTGTTAAGTGGTAAAAAGTTGATATAATTATGCCTTGAATTATTATAAAACCACTTAACTTATGTTAATTCTAATATATTTTTCTCCCAATATAGGATGAATTTGAGAATACCTTGATACAAGAGTAAGTAACATAATTGTCAGCATAATTGAAGTAAAATTGAAAGAAAAAAGAGTGCTTAAGCGAATGAATAATGCAAGGCTCGACCCAAATTCTCTTATAAAAAGATAAGTTGTGTTTTGAGAAAAAGAGACAGTCTTGGAGGAGAGGAGGCATGACTACTGTTAGGGTTTTGTCCAATCTTCATCAATTCTTCACTTCGTCATCAATTGGAGCATTATAATGGCCAACATGAGTGGCTAACTTCATTCTCTTAGGATTCGGTGCACTTCCTTTGAACTCTTTTGTATCATAGTGATATTTTGATATATTAATCTATGCTTTGATGTTGTTATTCTTATCCTTTATGATTTGGAATGATTTATTCTTGATTGTTTGAGGTATGATTGGAAAATATATCTTGAACCCTAGATCACGGTAAGAATATTTGTTACGTTAATTGTCAGGAATGAAATGAATGTATCAATTGCTTAACACCCTAACCCTAATGCTGGGAAATCTCTTAATTGTGTGAGGAATCAACATTTATTAGGTTTTCTTATGAATTTTATGTGTGAGGAATCAACATGGATGATTTGAGTAGGTGGCATCAACATTGTTAAGTTAATTGACGTTCTTAATTGACATAGTCATTACAAAAGAGGGATAAGGAAGGAAGCCAATCCTAAGTACCTTTAATTGATATTTTCTCAACAATTTACAGTTCTTTGTCATTTAATTTCAATTCAACTCTTATTTGCAAAACTCAATCTGTTTAATATACTTAGTAAGCATAATTGGGAATTTCATTGAAATTGTTCCTCGTGGAATCGACTTTTATTTAATCGAAATACTATACTGCAATTGATAATTTTGGTACGCTTGCCAATAATTCAACACCTGGTGTGTGAGAGATACATCAATCTCCCTACAAGTCTCTGATATCTTCTCTTATTAGTTGGAGTTTGATCTTCTTCAATGCACAACTTCAATCCCCCTTCAATTGGAGAATTTGTTGGTTTGCATGTTATTATTCCAGTTTCTTTCAGTAAATTCAATGCATACTTTCGCTGTGAGAGAAAAAAACCTGACTTTGATCTTGAAACCTCAATTCCAAGAAAGTACTTCAAAGGACTAAGATCCTTCATCTCAAATTTCTTTGCCAAGTAATCTTTTAATATCTTGCGTTCCTCTAGATCGTCTCCTATAATTATCATGTCATCAACATAGACAATAAGAATTGTAATTTTTCCTTCCTTTTTTTTTAGAAATAGGGTATGATCTTGGTTGCTCTGTTGATATCCAAAAGCAAGCATTGACTTGGTGAATCTACCAAACCATGCTCATGGCTATTATTTTAGTCCATACAATGACTTCCTTAACTTGCATACCTTCTTGCTATGTGTATCCGGGACCCCACATCCTTCTAGTAGCTCCATATAAACTTCTTCAGACAATTCCCCATGTAAGAAGGCATTTTTTATGTCAAATTATTGTAAGGACCAATCAAGGTTTACAATTAGAGATAACAATACCCGAACTGTGCTAATTTTGGCTACGGGAGCAAACGTTTCAGTGTAATCGATTCCATATGCTTGTGTATACCCCTTTACTACTAATCTAGCTTTGAATCTCTCAATTGTGTCATCTGCATTAAATTTCATAGTATACACCCATCGACATCCTACTAGTTTCTTTCTAACTGGAAAATCTACCAATTTCCATGTTTTATTTCTTTACAAGGATCTCATCTCCTCATTCATAGCATCCTTCCACCTAGAGTCAATTAAAGTTTCCTACACACTGTTATGAATAAGTACAGTAGATAATTGACTTATAAATGCGATATTTGAGTTAGAAAAATTCTGGTTGCAAATATAATTACTCATAGGGTATCTTGTCTTACTGGTGAGGTCAAGATCATAAGTAGGCTTAGGGATACCTCTAGTGACACAATCAGGAAGAATTCTTTTTTCTGTATTAGGTTCTTGAGGGAACGATTGGTGTGGTATATCATTAACATCAATAGGCAAACTTTCAATCTCAATATGCTTAAATTCTTCCTCATTATGTGGTTGTTGATCATCACATTGTTGTACACTTTCATCATCTCCTGATATAACTTTGTAATTTCCTTTCTCTAATCTAACATCAATATTAATTTCTTGAGGAACAAAAGTCTAAACTTCATCATAATTTTCATTCTAAATTTCAGACTTAGGGGAAAAATATATCACAGTCTCATAAAAAACTACATCTATAGTAGTAAACATTTGCTTGGTTTATGGATTCTAGCACCGGTATCCTTTTTGGTGATCCGCAGAGCCAAGGAACACACATCTTTCAGCTCTAGGAGACAACTTACTTCTCTGATGCTTGTGTAAGTAAAAATAATCAACACAACCAAAAACTTTTTGTGTTAGTTCAGCAATTCTAGGACTTACTACTCATCTGTAAGTGATTGAAGAGGTGTTTTATACTCAAGAGACCTGGACGTTGAATTCCCAATTATGTGTTAGTTCAGCAACCCACGAGGAACAATTTCAATGGAAATTCTCAATTATGCTTACTAAGTAGATTAAAACAGATTGGTTTTTGTAATAAGAGTTGAATTGAAATTAAATGACAAAGAACTGTAAATTGTTGAGAAAATATCAATTAAAGATACTTAGGATTGACTTCCTTCCTTATCCCTCTTTTGTAATGGCTATGTCAATTAAGAACGTCAATTAACCTAACAATGTTGATGTCACCTACTCAAACCATCCATGTTGATTCCTCACACATGAAATTCATAAGAAAACCTAATAAATGTTGATTCCTCACACAATTAAGATATTTTCCAGCATTAGGGTTAGGGTGTTAAGCAATTGATACATTCATTCCATTCCTGGCAATTAACGTAACAAATATTCTTACCGTGATCTAGGGTTCAAGATATATTTTCCAATCATACCCCAAACATCAAGAATAAATCATTCCAAAGCATAAAGGATAAGAATAACAACATCAAAGCATATATTAATATCTCAAAATATCACCATGATACAAAAGAGTTCAAAGGAAGTGCACCGAATCCTAAGAGAATGAAGTTAGCCACTCATGTTGGTCATTACAATGCTCTAATTGATGAAGTGAAGAATTGATGAAGATTAGACGAAACCCTAAAAGTAGTCGTGCTTCTTCTTCTCCAAGACTGCTTGTTTTCTCAAAACACAACTTATCTTTTTATAAGAGAATTTGGGTCGGGCTTCGCATCATTCATTCGCTTAACGTTCTTCTTTCTTTCAATTTTACTCCAATTATGCTGATAATTATGCTCCTTACTCTTGTATCAAGGTATTCTCGAATTCATCCTATATTGGGAGAAAAATAGATTAGAATTAACATAAGTTAAGTGGTTTCATAACAATTCAAGGCATAATTATATCAACTTTTTACCACTTAACAACTTCCCCCAACCTAGAATCTTGTTTGTCCCAAGCAAAGTAGTTTTTCCAAAACAAAACCATCGCCTATTATCACTTTCTCTTCCAGAACCACAACATAAAAATTTTCAGCGGTGATGCTCACAACTCTAAATGAAAATAGAACACATAAGAATTCAAGTTATAGAAACCAACAAAGAATAATTAGTGCTCAACTATCCTCAGAGAATCATGATCTCTCAAATAGAGTTATATATACTCATCTCTAATTCTCACAGGTAAATGTTTATCTCATTCAATCACTTCATTTAGACAATCCAATATTGATAATCATCTTCAAGCAGTCAACAATTGTTAAACAAGACTTAAATCAAAAGGTCTTTTGAGGCTTGTAATGGGGCTGGGCTAAGAAAGAATTATTGGTTTTTCTAGGATAAACAAAAATATATTTGAGAAATTCAACTCATATGAATGATTCTTGATTAACAATTCCTCAAGTCAGGTTTCAAACTTCATGTTTTTCTCCCTAACACAATGACAGTGAGTTAATGATCTCACAAGTTATTATCCCCCCTTGAACTATTTTTCTATATTTTTTTCTCATGCTTTTGCATGTATTCTTTTTGGCTTTGCCAATTTTTAAGCTTTGCTTTTCCTTTTCCTTTACACCTTTTTTTTTTTAAGAATAACAATCCCTCCAATAATACCTGCAGGACAACAATAGCAATATCCAACAATAAGAAAAATAGTGACATTCATACTCATTTTCTTTCTCAAATATAGGAAGATAGATAAATAGTGTTTAGGCTTAAGGGTTCTATTTAAGAAACAATATTATTTTTGGCTCAGAAGGGGTTCAAATGGATGTCCTATAATTAATGCAGGGTTGGCTATTTGGCTCTGGGTTATATCTACTACAAAGAAAAAATGTCTTTATCATTTTCAAGTCTTGCCAACATGTAATCACATCAAAGAATCAACCAATATCAATAATCAATTACAAAGTGTTGACACTCAATTTATCTGTTTTTGGTACTCTACTCACCTGAGTTTTGGCTAGCTTCTCTAATTCAGTTAATTCCTAATTCTCCTTATCAATTCCTTTTCACTATCATACTTATCATCCCAAAATCACTTATTATTGGAAACAATCAAAATGATTTTTCACGTTCTAGATTTAAATTAGACAATAAACAATAATCTCATATATGAATCTAAAACAAATTATGGGACAACAAGGGAATTCAAAATTTAAAATAAAGCAATTAAAAATATTAAATTAAAAACAAAAGAATTAAAAACATTAAAAACAAATTTCCCTCCCTCATTTTCTTCACTTGTTATCTACTCCTTATCTTGTGCCTCAGACTCAACTGCAGACTTTCTCACCCCCTCCGAAAAAGTTGGACTGTCCCCAGGCCATTGAAGTAAGGTTTCAAAGTCTTGAGGAGAAGTTCACTATGTACCTGGAGCAATCTTGCAAAGAAAGAACCTTAGGAAGAAAAAAAATGCACAAAAAACTTAAACTGCAAAAAGAAAACCAACAAATTCAAAACATTGGGTTGCCTCCTAGGAGCGCTTGTTTAACGTCTTCAGCTCAACGCCTATTTGCTTTAGGGCTCATGCAGGTGAGTGATCAAGGTGATATATACGCATTCTCCATCCCTTGACTGTTCTTGTGGGAATGAATTTATTCTTTTCATTGCGAATAACTTTATGAGTGTCAGAGATTGGATAAATCATACCTGCTTTAGGAGGTTTCAGTACCTCTCTTTGAATAACTTCCTTCATAGTCAAACTATGATGTCTTTGGGGTTGTGAAACAAGCTTGTAATCTTGTTTTTCAGTTGAGATGTGTAATTCCTCCAAAGTATCTATTCTGAGGCAATCTTTCTTGTCTTCTGGTTGTTGTACAACTTCAAACAGATTAAAATTAACTTCATCATCTCCACTTCTAATTTTCAACTTGCCCATGTCAACATCTATAATTACTTTGGCAGTCTTCATAAATGGTCTTCCCAGGATCAATGGAACTTCCTCATTTTCCTCCATGTCCATAATCACAAAATCAACAGAAAATATGAATTTATTCACTCTAACTAAAACATCTTCTGCTACTCCATAAGGAATCTTTAGAGATCTGTCAGCTAGCTGCAGTGTCATTCTTGTAGGCTTTACTTCCAAGTCTCTTATTCTTTTAAGCATAGACAAAGGCATTAGATTTATACTAGCACCCAAATCGAGTAATGCCTTACCTACTTGTAATGTCCTAATTGCGACTGGTATAGTGAAACTGCCAGGATCCTTGGACTTTTGAGGCAATGATTTCTGAATTATAGCGCTGCATCCTGTTTCTAGCTCCACTGTTTCTGTGGTAAATTTCCTTTTCTTAGTTAACAACTCTTTCATGAATTTCGCATAAGTCGACATCTGCTCCATAGCTTCCATAAATGGAATATTAATCTGTAAATGCTTGAAAATATCCATGAATCTTGCAAACTGTCTTTCTTTATCTTTCTTGGAAGGATGACGAGGATATGGTAAATCCTTTAATTGCGGTATTTGACTATCATCTTTCTCCCTCTTTTTCTCACTCTTTTTATTTTTCTTTTCTTTTTCAGTATTTTTTTCTTTTTCTATACTCTCACTTTTATTTTTCTCTTTTTCTCCTTCACACTCATCTTCTTTTTCTTGTAGGATTTCCTTCTCTACAGCCAGATTGTCACCAATACCTTCTCCTATAACCTTACCACTCCTTGTAGTTATTTTGCATTGCTCCCTGGGGTTGGTTTGTGTGTTAGCTGAAAACTGTCCTCCTTGTTGCTGTTCAGATAATTGCTTAGCTAGTTAGCCTATCTGGATCTCTATATTTCTGAATGAAGCCTCTATATTTTTTTGATTAGCCATAGTGCCTTGCATGAATTTTTCTAAAGTATCCTCCAATTTACTTATTCTGTCAGGCACTGAAGGATAATGTTGTTGTTGCTGTTGATATGGAGGTTGTTGATATGACTGTTGTTGAAATGCAGGTTGTCTAGTAGATGAGCTAACACCTTGGTTCCACCCAAAATTCTGATTTTGATTTTGATTCCCTCTCCATCCTTGTGCAAAATTATTCTGATAATTATTGGGATTAGGAAAATTGCCTTGTCTGCCTTGACTACTACCTTGGGCCCCCATATAATTAGCTTCTTCTTGCTGAATGTTGTCTTGATAAGAGCATTGTTCATTTGAATGATCACCTTCACACATGTCACAACTCATCTGTTGATTAGGAATAGATTGTACTGTGTGCATTTGTTGAGGTAATTCTGGTTCAATGCTTCAATTTGTTGGGTCAAAATTTTATTCTGGGCTAAGAGAGCATCTGTGGTGTTAAGTTCAAGGACTCCCTTCCTTTGAATTGGATGTCTATCATGTTGAGCCTGTTGGTCTATAAAAGCTAGTGCATCAATAATTCTTGTGGCATGATCAATTTCTACATCCAACATGGATCCTCCTGCTGCAGCCTCTAATAACATCTTTGCATCATGTCGCAACCCAGTATAGAAAATATTCAATTGAGCAACATCATCAAATCCATTATTTGGGCATCTTCTCAACAGTGATTTAAATTTCTCTCATGCTTCATAAAATTTTTCATTTGCTCCTTGTCTGAAAGAAGTGATGACAGATTTTGCTTTGATATAGCAGGATGGTGGGAAAAATCTATTTAGAAACTGTTGTTCTACACTACTCCAATTAGTCAAACTCTTATTAGGATGTGCTTTCAGCCACTCATTTGCCCTACCTGCCAAAGAAAAAGGAAATAATATCAAATATGCAGATTCAAGATTTGCTGCTCTAAATCCCATGGTACCAATCAACTCATAAAAAGTAGACAAATGAATATAAGGGTCTTCATGATCCAATCCAGTGAATTGATGAGCACTAATTAAGCTTAAGAAGGATGGATTCATCTGCAATGTATGATCATCCGGAATGACAATGCTGGAAAAATGCCTTGGACCTTGTTGCATAGCACAATTTCTAAGAGTTCTTCTAGGTGGATTTGCATTTGGGTTTTGATTTGGATTTATATTTGGATATGGATTCGAATTCAGATTTGCTCCTTCTTCCGTCATATCTTCTATAATTGGGTCTGGTAAATCAAGTGTGAAAGAAGAATTAGCAGATTCTCTTGTAGCTTGTTCTTGAGTTTCCCTTCTTCTTCTACCCCGGTTCCTCCAAGTTATTTTTTCAATCTCTGGATTAAATTCTAACTTCTTTGAAGATATTTGTCCTCTTAAACACATAAATCAAAAGAGTAACTCAAGCAAATATTAGCACAAACTAAAAACTAAATAATAATAATAATAATAATAATAATAATAATAATAATAATAATAATAATAATAATAATACAAAAACAGAAATAAAAATAAAATACTCAATAAGTTAAACAAAGAATTCTCAAATAACACCGTTCCCGACAACGGCGCTGAAATACTTGTTGAATTATTGGTAAGCGTACCAAAATTATCAATCGCAGTATAGTATTTCGACTAAATAAAAGTTGATCCCACGAGAAACAGTTTCAATGGAAATTCCCAATTATGCTTACTAAGTAGATTAAAACATATTGGTTTTTGTAATAAGAGTTGAATTGAAATTAAATGACAAAGAACTGTAAATTGTTGAGAAAATATCAATTAAAGGTACTTAGGATTGACTTCTTTCCTTATCCCTCTTTTGTAATGACTATGTCAATTAAGAACGTCAATTAACCTAACAATGTTGATGCCACCTACTAAAACCATTCATGTTGATTCCTCACACATGAAATTCATAAGAAAACCTAATAAATGTTGATTCCTCACACAATTAAGAGATTTTCCAGCATTAGGGTTAGGGTGTTAAGCAATTGATACATTTATTCTATTCTTGGTAATTAACGTAACAAATATTCTTATCGTGATTTAGGGTTCAAGATATATGTTTCAATCATACCCCAAACATCAAGAATAAATCATTCCAAAGCATAAAGGATAAGAATAACAACATCAAAGCATAGATTAATATCTCAAAATATCACCATGATACAAAAGAGTTCAAAGGAAGTGCACTGAATCCTAAGAGAATGAAGTTAGCCACTCATGTTGGCCATTACAATGCTCCAATTGATGAAGAAGTGAAGAATTGATGAAGATTAGACGAAACCCTAATAGTAGTTGTATCTCCTCTTCTCCAAGACTGCTTGTTTTCTCAAAACACAACTCATCTTTTTATAAGAGAATTTGGGTCGGGCCTCGCATCACTCATTCGCTTAAGCGTTCTTCTTTTTTTCAATTATGCTCCTTACTCTTGTATCAAGGTATTCTCGAATTCATCCTATATTGGGAGAAAAATATATTAGAATTAACATAAATTAAGTGGTTTCATAACAATTCAAGGCATAATTATATCAACTTTTTACCACTTAACAACTACATATGTGAGAGCTTCTCCCCAATATATTACTGGCATGTGAGCTCCAATCAGTGTAGCTCGAACCATCTCCAATAGATGACGGTTTTTTTGTTCTGTCACCTCATTCTGTTGTGGAATATTTGGACAAGATATCTGATAAACAATTCCTTTGACTACTAAAAATTGTTGAAGTTCTGATTGCATATATTCTCCTCCGTTGTTACTGCACAGTACCTGAACTTGTGCTTTATACTGGGTCTCAATCATTTTGCAGAATTTCTGAAATAATCCTCCAACTTCACTTTT
This sequence comes from Sphenostylis stenocarpa, assembly GCA_963425845.1. NCBI lineage: Eukaryota > Viridiplantae > Streptophyta > Magnoliopsida > Fabales > Fabaceae > Sphenostylis > Sphenostylis stenocarpa. The sequence goes on along the minus strand of OY731400.1, from coordinate 59,832,753 downwards.
ATAGTTCATCAAACATAACCAAGTCATTCGAGTACAATCATCAATAAACGTTACAAATCACGTTGAGTCACCCAACGTTGTAACCTTAGATGGACCCCATACATCAGAGTAAATGATCATAAAAGGAAGAGAACTTTTATTTAAAATTAAAGGAAAATATGTTATGTGACTCTTTGCAAGCTCTCAAACATCACAATACAAAGTTGAAGTGTCTACTTAGTCAAATACATTTGGCAATAATTTCTTTATGTAACCAAAAGATGCATGTCTTAGACGCTTATGTCATAACCAAATATCCTTGCCTTTTCTCACTTCTTGAGACCCTTTTGTTGTTAGCACTTGACCAAGTCTCTTTGAATATTTTTTTGTCAGGTCCAGGTAATACAACCTTCCTCGCCTAATATCATAATCAATCGTCTTCCTCGTTTGAATGTCCTTAAAAACACAAGAGTTAGACACAAAAATTACAACACATAAAAGAGCTTTGGTTATTTGCGAGACTGACAATAGATTATATTTAAGAGAAGAAACAATAAGGACAATATTAAGGTTCAAATTGTTTGAAATAGAGACAATTCCTTCTCCAATGATAATAGATTTACTACCATTGGTTGTGGAAATAATTTTTTGTGAGGAAGGTTTAAAATTTTTAATCTGTCTAACATCAAAATTCATATGATCAGAACATGCAGAGTCAATTATCCATGCATTATTCAGAATGGTAAATGTGCTTATTAAGGCCTTATCATTGGACTCATCACTACCTACGATTGTAGCAAGCATCATAGCTGTAGAATTAGAAATCATATTTTCTGTTTTCAAAGTTGTTCGCGAGACTCTTTCTCTCTGAATCAATGCATAGCATTCTTCTAAATCAGGTGTCACTTAGTTGAGCAAGATTTCTCCACAAACTTGCTCAAAATTATCATTCAGTCCAACAAAGAATATATGCACCCTCAATCTTTCAATGGACGTCTGATATGACTTCACATCATCATGACTACTTTATCACAATGGTCCAATTCTCTAAAAATCTCAACCAACTCCCCATAAGATTCAGTTAGGGTTCTATTATTTTATTTTGCAGTGAATGTCCTTTGATTCAGGACAAACACATGTAGCTCATGACTTCCATCATAAAATGTCTTTGACAAAACATTCCAAATATTAAGAGTAATGGGTAAGCAAAGATACATTTTCATTATTTATTGCTTCATGGACATCAATAACCATCTTTTCACTTTTTAGTTTTCAGCATGCCATTTTTCATATCCCTCATCTTTCTTTGTTTGAGGTTTCACCTTCCCATAGATGCAGGACAATTTTTCCCTCTCTGCAATATGCATCTCCATTAGTTATTACTATACGTCATAGTTGGATTCATTTAGGATTATGCCTACGTTGAAGACACCCTTCAGATTGAATTACCACTGGAATTAGTTTTGTTGTCATCTCTCCAGTGAAGATCTCCAAGGATTTAGAAAAAAAAAAGAAAAAAATTCTAAACTTTGTTACCAAATTGGAAAACATAGAATTCATTCTATAATTTTTATTCATATATAGATATCATGTTCTTATAGTATTTTACTTTTACAAATCAGGATTAAATAAAGTAAGTTCTAATTATGCACTATTTTGTACAACTATATAAACCTATAATTTAGCTAATCAAATATCTCTATCTCAACAAAACACAGGTCAATAAAACAAGGTTAAATAATTAATTTAAAATAACAATAACAATAATTATTTTTTAAAACAACCCAAGCAACAATTTTTAATTTTTTGTTGAATTAAAAATGTTTAATTTTAAGGTGATCGAGGAAGTATGAAAACAGAGTGGCCACATAAGGAATCAGTAAAGTTGAATGGAGAGAAGACAAAGTGACATTGACGACGTTTGAACATGGATAAGATGAAGCAACAATTTTGATGAAATTTTGACGAGAAAGATACAAAAACAAATCAAGGAAAACAGGTGGCACTGGAAGCATTTGGGGAGATGATGAACAAAATGTTTTGGATTGCAAGGAAGAAGAAAGAAAACACCAAGTTTTAGGTCACGAGAAACAAAATATATATTAAAAAAATAGAAGTGTACTTAAGTTATTATACTGGAATAATATGAGTTATTATTTAACATTATATAACATGTTTAATATTATTGCTTTGTAATTATACTACATTGATTATTAAGTAATCAATAGTATCTAACTGAATTAATATTTAGCCTAAAAATTATAGTACTACATATTTTACAACATTAATTTTTTATTAAAAGATATTTTCACATTAGTAACGTATTATCAAATACTATACAATTAATGAAACATTAATGTTGAGTTGGGTTGGATTATAAATTTGAAACAAATTAAAAAATAAAAAATAAAATTGTCAAACATTCTTTAATGACCATTAGTTCTTAACGCTTTTTGGGAATTCTATTATTAAACATACTATTAAATATCAACCAATCCATTAAAGAATTGGTATGGATAGTTTTGGATTGAAAAAAAAAGTCAACTAAATACAAGATAACAGTCCTATTATAAGCAAATATACTTTTACAAATGAAATTAATGATATTTATATTCAAATTTAAATTTAACATAATTAAATTCGTAGTCAATAATTTTGAAAATTGGTTTAAAAGCCTTTTGGAAACTTATTCATAGACAATAAAATATAATTTAAATACTAATCATCTGCAATTTGCTTCAACGAATGATGATTCACAATCAAACCTAAATTTTAATCAAATAATTTTTCTTTTAAAAATAAATTTATATTAGTATATCATTTGGATGATTTTTTTCTTCGTCAGTAATAAATCTAATCAAACCGGTATTTTTTCAACCAATTGGATCTACCGCTTTGACCGGGGTTTTATTAAATAATTCCAATATAATAACATATTTAGAAATATTTAATAAAATAATTTGATTTTAAAAAACTAATTTAATATTTTTACCAGCAAAATTATCTTCTTGATTAATTAACCTAGTTATATGTTATAACATTAACTTCCTTTGACTAATAATATAGGTTAGGCTTATAGTGATTTTGATTTTAGACTTCTAATTTTTTTTTAAAATAGCCTTTTAAAATTAAAAAAATAATCTTTTTTTGTTTACATATAATATTCAAAGACTAAATTCATAATTTATTTTACTTAAGGGATTATTATTTTTAATTTAAAAGACTAAAAAGTTATTTATCAAAAAATTAAAAAATATAATTAAACCTATATTTATATGAATTTCAGTAACACTTAAGTTACAGTAATGATTTAAAATTATGGTGAAGCAAATTAATGGAGAAAATATAAAAAATATATTTATAAATAATGAGAAATGATTATATAATTTTAATCATATAATTTAAAAAATAAATTATTCCACTTACTCGTAATCTTATATCACCTAGCGTTTTCTGTCTTAAAATCAAATAAGCACGACGCGATTCTATCTCTATCTGAATCCATTATTTTGATGAACATAGAAGGAGGTAGAAGATACAAACCGACCAAACACGTAGCCCCTATCTTCAAGGAAGGAAATACATGAACATGAAACTTGAACATATAGTACTGAGACTGGACAAACAACGCTTCCACAATGTTATAACATCATTACGTTACTTAGGTTTTGAGAAAGTGATTATTTTATTACGAAGAGACAAGGGAAACACGGATGCGTGGATTTGTTCTATGGGAGAGATACGGATCTTCTTTTCGTATACAAAATGGAACCTTCCATGATTGATTTGGCCATGTATCACACACATCCCAAGGTTCTTAGGATACCAAAAAATTTGCCATTTGTATTTGGCCTTTAATAAATTATCAATTTATAGCTCTATTTAAAAATAGGATTTAATAGGTTGAATTGATTAAGTACTCGGTTCAAACAAATTATAAAACCACTCCCATAGAAGAATAGCTAAAGAAAAAAATGAAAATAAGTTGCACATCGATAAAAACCAGTTAAAAACTTGAATCGGATCTTTTTAAAGATGTAATTTTTTTAAAAAGAATATAAAAAACCTAAAGTATTTTATTGTATATTTTTATTTTATTATACATATACATCTGCCACTAATAATAAAATAAAATCTTAATTTAATGTGTTAATTTAGAAAACTATTTTATTTATGAAAAAAATTTAATAAATATGTAACTTTACAATTGAATAAATATTTAATTTTAATTTATTTATTTTAAAATGAATATCATCTTATTTTAAAACAAATAAATATATTTTACCCTCTCTCTATTTCATGTTTCTTTTTTCTTTCTTTCATTTTCTTTTCTTACATTTTCTTTTTTTATTATCAAACAATATAAAAACATTTTACTTTAATATTTCACCCACACTACTTAACAATAAATCTTACAATTTTTAATATTATTATTTTAATAAGGTAAAAAAAACTTATTCTATTAGTCTTTTCATCTTTGCTTAAAGATTGAGATTTTATAATATAATTATTTTCATCTTTACTAGATTTTATAATATAATTATTTTAATTAGTAAAAAAATAGATATCATCTATTAGTCTCTTCATCTTTGTTTTGAAATCAGGAGATTCTATATAGTTATTATTTTAATCAGTCAAAAGATCAACTTTATTTTATTATTTTATTAACATTTTCATCTTTGTGTTAAGTGTTGTATTATGCTATGCGTCAGTATAAGGACCAATCTCTCTAATTGGTTAAAAGAGTAACCTCAGTGACAATGTTTTAAGTAAAACATTATCTAAACCCTAAAACTCACAATCATCCATTGTTTATAAATTACACTTGCGACTTAGATAAGTTATCACACACTCAACCCATGGTCAAACATGTGGGTCGGCTACCTGTATTAACAGGAGACTTTATAAATAGATATTCAAGTCACCGTAAAAAAAAAAATTTTAAAAAAAAGAAAAAGAAAAGAAAAGAAGAAAAAGACAACACACTATATATACTCTAGTAGTAGAATTTGAAACTCTATCAAGGACATTTTCTTATTATAATACAATTACAGATAAATTAAGATATTAAATTTATAAGTCTTATTTAGTTTGCTTTAATATATCCTTTTCTTAACTTTTTCTCTTTCGAGCTTAGAATTTATACTAATTCTGACCATGCCTTTATTTTTTTATTATTATTGTGTCTCTAACTTAATATTAGATTGAAAGAATTGTCGATTCAAACCCAGTACCTTAGAATTAGAGACTTATACTCCAATCACTAAGCTACTAGAATTTTTTAATAATAGTTTATAAATAAATTATATTTATATACAAATAAAAATATATATCCGTGCAAATATATAAATATAATATATATATATATATATATATATATATATATATATATATATGTTGGATATGAGGGCTGCTCGAGGGTGAAAGTGTGTGTCGAGTGAATTTTTAAAATTTGATGTCAAATTTGTGAGCGGATCTCTTTATATGAGTTTATAATTTAATGACACAATATAATCTTTATAATTTATTTATACAATGATATAAAATACTTTTTTTCTTTATTTATTTTTATTTTATTTTAATTTATTCTTCTTATTTTTTTCTTCTATTATTTAATTAAAATTTTATATTAAAATAATTTTTTCAATATTAAAATATAATTAAATATTTATTTTTAAAATTATTTAATTTAAAAAATTATTATAAATTAATCTAATTATGATTATTAATAGAACAATTTTTCCTAACATATATTATTATAAATTAATCAAAATCATCTTTTAATAATTATTTTTTCCAGACATAGATTAATTCATAATAATTTGTTAAATTAAATAATTTTAAAAAATAATTTTGAAAATAAATATTTAATTATTTTTAATAATGAAAAAATTATTTTAATATAAGAATTTTAATTAAATAATAGAAGAAAAAAAAGATAAAAAGAATAAATTAAAAAAAATAAAGAAAACAATTATTTTATATCATTATATAAATAAATTATAAAGATTATATTCTATCATTACATTACAAATCCATATAAAGAGACTCCTCACAAATTTGACATCAAATTTTGAAAACTCACTCGACACACACTTTCACCCTCTAGCGTGATCCTCACATCGAACATATAAATATATAAATATATCAAAATATATAAATATATTTGTATTTATATATTTTATATTTATATTTACACGGATATACATTTTTTTGTATATAAATATAATTTATTTGTAAATTTTTATTAAAAAATTCTAACAGTTTAGTGGTTGGAGTATTAATATCTAACTCGTTTTGAATCTTATTAGTAATAATTTTCTTAATCGATAAAATTTTTTTGTTAATAAGAGAAATTATATATTTTTGTGGTAAGACGATGAGATTTTTAGGTTAAACTAAAATTAGGGTAACTAAATTGTTGTTATGGACTAAAACCCAAAAAGTAAAAAATAAAAAATACAATTAAATAAAAGAAAAAATATATACTTTTGCATTTTTTTTTCAAATATTAGTTTTTTTATGAAATTATTTTTAATTAAAATAATTAAAGTGATATATATATATATATATATATATATATAATTTTTTATTTTAATTTATTAATATTATCAAATTTTAGCTTCATGATTAAAAAAATACCAATAATTTAAATTTTATTAATTCTATAATTTTATATAATTATTATTATAAATTTAATTCTCCAATAACTAATAATATTAACACATTTATTAAATTAAAATTCTTTATTTTAATTAATTATTTTGATTTTTTTTTAAATTTTTTTAAATAAAAACGATAAAACTTAAAATTAATTTCTAACTAAATCTTCACATATTTATGGTTAATAGTATATTATATTATTATGTTTAATTAAAATTTAAAATAAGTTCACTTAATCTTTACACTTTTATAAAAATACTAATATAAACTTAAAATATTTATCCAATTATTAAATTATTTAAAATATTAATATAAATTTGAAATATCAATTCAATAATTAAAATAATTTTAATTTGTTTATAAATATATTGAAATACATTTTTATTAACATAAAAGTAATATATATATATATATATATAAAGAGATTAAATTAATAATTAATTTAATCATTGATTATATATATATAAAAGAGATTAAATTAATAATTACTTTAATGATCGAATCGGTGACTGATTTGGTGACTAATTTAATAATTAATTTTAATTTTTTTATTCACATACTAAATTAAAAAATAAAATCAAATAATTATATTACTAAATTATTTAATAAGTTAATAAACTATTTTTTAAAATTTTTATAATGTTATTAAAATTTTTATCAATTATTTTAAATTATTAAGTAGATTTATATTTAATATATTATTAAAATATTTTTAAAAAATATTTATATAAATAAAAAATGGTCACTAATTTATATATCATTTGTTTAGTGACTGAAAATTTCAGTCACTAAATCAGTCACTATATATAAAAAGAGAAATTTCTAGTAATGACCGAATCCAGTGATCGATTTGGTGATCGAATCGATGACTAATTTCCATGATTGAAATTTTAGTCACTAAATATAAAATGGAAATCAGTCAACAATTCTTAAATAGGGCTCACATATTTTATAAATATTCACGTTTTTGTAGTTTTTAATAAATAGGGCTCACATATTTTATACTTTTAGTAACTAAATCTTTTATAAAATATTATAAAAATTAAAATTAAAGTTTAAAAAAATTGAAATTTTATTTATTTTAAATTATTTTTCTTATAAATAAATAAGAAACATGTGTGTCATTTGATTAAAATCATACAAAACTAACATCATTTATCAAATAATAAGGAAAGTAGACTGTATTTAATATATGAAAAAATATTTATATTTTAAAACTAAAAAAAAATGTAAATGTCGTAGGTAAATATAATTCTTCTTCTTTAACTCTTGTGTGAAAGGTTGCACTGGGTATGGTATGGCAAATAAATATTATTCCTGTCATCCTCAAAACTTTTGTAGTGTTCATTCTGGATTGAACCCTTGTCCACTATTAAAAAGCCAGAAGTGCAGCCATCAAGCATAGTACTCATGTTGTGTATGACCTGATCAAGAACAAAAACCACACTGAAACACGAGTAATCGAGTCATTCTAGAAAGAAAAAGACTTTTGGCAGAGAGCACAACCAGTTCATAATCATTCACCTGTAAAAGAGACCCTTAATAGCAGAATTGATGATTTCTGATGAAAGCTTCACTCACATCCAAAGCTAGGCCTTGCTAAAGGAAATCCATCAACTTCAATCCTCAATATCAATGACATTAATGTGGGTAGAGACAATCAGTAGAATAATAGTTTTTCTCAATAATATTCGGATTCATTCATTCATTCATTCACTTTTCTGCAAGATTCTTCAATAAAAATCAGTCAAGTTGATCAAATATATCGAAAATAGCTATGTTTAAAAATTTCTCACGCGACCTTAGAAATATGTGTTGCTCATCTCATCATCATGATGTACCAATGAAACCAATGAAAGTGGGTTCCCCACCAAATCATCCCATAGAAAAGAGTAAACTAAACAGCCTTTCTTTTCGCTCAACATTGCTTCGAAATGGACAAAATTTTGACCATAATTAACCTTTCTTTGTGGTGGGTTTAATCAATGCATTTGAGTTTAAAGTTGCTGAGCTTCTTAAAGGTAAAATAATTGTGGCACCCACCTCTGCAACACCACCCAAAATATTTCCCTCATCCCACAGAATTCAACTCTTTCATTCACTGTAAACAAATCAACCTCCACCAAAAAGACACTCATGTCATTTCCTTTTTTTTTTTTTTTTTTTTTCTTCCAACATTCTTAGTACGAAAAAACAATAACGAAATTTAAATGTCCTAGGTAGACTAAATAAACATAAATAATTTTAGTTATTAATAATAACTTGGAAACCCTTCCCTGATGATCACAAGCACTTTTCTTTTCCACTGTAAAAATGTTGAGCACCATCATTATTTAATGAACAATGAAAGGAAGTGATGATTACTTGTTCCAAATTATGGAAGAGTTTGATTAGTCCCCACATTGATGTGCATACGTGTGATGCACATGTCATGGTAATACCAACATCATGGCTAGATATTATGGCCTCCTTATATTGTTTGTTTTCTTGCACTTCTCCACTTTCTAATAATAGTGCCACTATTAATAACAACCTTTTACTTTTAATTTTTTTAATAAATAAACTCTTATTATTATGATTTACCCTACCTTCACAATTATTGTTTATGAGTATAAAATGGGTGGCTTCGGTTGGTACTGCATCATCAAATTAACAGTAACAGTGAAAGCGACGGTGAAACTCTCTCAGTGAAACCAACCAACCTAAAACACCACCATGATCGATGCTCCATTGCTCTTAGTAAAACTAACTTTAATCAAATCAAATCATTAAATATAATTGAAATATTTAACTCTATTTTTTCTCAATGTTAAAGCAAAAAGGGCTTGGATAATTATTATTTTTAATTAGATTGAATTGGATTTTACTAATAGAATTAATTTTAGTAAATCAAAATAGAATAATGATTTTTCTTTTATTCAATTCATTATAATCCGAAATAATTTTTTTTACCAATTCTGTTTGCTATTCTTAACTTGGACGTACTTTTATAGCCTTGTTAATGAGTATATTATTTAAACCATTTAGTTATATATGATACATTGATTTCTATATCATTATTTAGTAGCTTAAATACGATTTTAATATATGAGAGAAATTTAATTTTTATTTTTATAATTTTTTTATTTTTATAAAATTTAAAACTTTTATTTTTATTTTTTATAAAAAAATAATTTTATTTGTAATAACCTGTTATTTTAAGAAAATTATTCCTTCAAAATACAAAATAATTAGTTTTATAATTAATATTTATATTAAAATAGATAAATAATATTTAATTTAGAGAACTCGATTTTTTTGTTCAAATGTCACGTGTGAACATTATATATAAACTCTAGTTGGTGCTATCTCATATGTTACTTGACCATTCATTTAACACACCATTTAAAAAGATGAAAACAATATATTTTTTCAAATGGCCAAAATCAAATTACTTAATTTTATAGGACTAAAAAATAATTTAATTATAGATTAATATGCATTGTTGGCTTTTGTAAAATTATATTTAAATTGCTTTTTATTAGTTCATAGTATAAAATAATTTCAAATGAGATAAATAAAAAATAGTAAAAAAATAATAAATAAAAATATTTTATTAAAAATTTATGTTAAGAATCATTGTTCTATTTAAGAGACTAAACCGACGAATATTCCTAATAAATTAGTTATTATATTATGATTACTTACGTAAATTAACGAAACTTATAATTAATATAAATAAGAATCATTGTTCTACATAGAAATTTACCCTATTGCACGTAACGCATGAGTTCGGAAAATTATTGTTCTTACACCGAACATGTATCATTCTTTATTACAAGAGCTTTTCATTTTTCTCAATTGCTTAATTTTGAAAGCTATTTTGCTTACTTCTACCGATTGCAGACACAAATGATAGGTCTGATTAGAAGATGACCTTTCAAGAGATCAATTCCAGTGATCATGAGTCATTTGGTTTTGGTTCATCATGGTTAACCTAGGTTCTAGAAACACGTGAAAATGTGGTTAGTTCGGATATTATTCTAATTCATGGGATACATAAGCTAAGCAATCATATTCCTTGAGTGCATGCATGACAATGAGTTGCAACTTTTAATTCGAATTTAGTAGGGCCATAAGGAAAGAACCAAATCCAATTTGTTGTTTTCTTAAATTCCAAATTTCCCCTAACCACAAGCAGTCAAAGACATCTTTATCTCAACCAAAAATATGAGGAGGAAGTGTTTCTGAGGCAAAGGGTATTTGACAGCTAATCTGCTAACAGTACATGGTCCCTTCTTGTCAATGTATATAGAACTTGAAGGCTTAAATGCATCAGAATTAAGTCTATTAGAAAACCACCAAATGACAGGTACGTGTACTTACTCAATAATCACAACTCATCCATCAGATATATACTGTTTGATAGCTGACCAACCGATCCAAAGCTTTACACAGATTTGATACTTCCAAAGCACGATTTGTTGATAGGAAGGTGGATCAGATTATACGCATATTTTTATTTTTATATCAATATCTCATGTATTTGGTGTACAATCCCAATGGCAAAATCCAAACTGGTAGAAGAATAGCATAAGATTCCACATCTTTCATTTTCAGATGTTTTCCTGAATTAGTGAGATGAAGAGAAAGGACTGTTTAAAATACATGATGTTCAATTTGTTTCTGTTCTCTCAATATTTCTCTCAACAGTCCATGACAATACATTTTTTATTAAGTAGGGATTATTTTATTCACTTTTTTGAACCATCCAATGGACACAAAATGCAAGTTTGTCTAATGGAAGAAGTTCTGAAACTACAAAAGGGATTCAGGGAGATTGTCTTTAGTGATATGAAAATGAGTGAGCATCTAGAATTAGTGTCTTCCAGTGTCATTTTCCATTTATTATCCAATTCTCACTTGTATGGAACACAGCCTAAGGATATATGATGATTTAGCCACTATTGATGACTGCCAAGATACCTTAGTGGCTTAGTGTGTTACTAAGATGAGTTTCAATGTAGAAAAACTGGAGGAGAGAATGACTGATTTCAATTAATTTGATATGTGGACCCAATTCAATAATCTGAGTGGAACTGCAGCAGGCCCCCCTGAGCTACTGAAAAAGTCTCAGCCAATTCCTCTTATGTCCTACCGTAGTTTTAACAGAAAAGTCTGATAAAGAACTTTACCAAATAGGTTACCATAAAAACCATACAAAAAATATATAATTTTAATACAACTTGTTGTAATCACTTCTGGCTAAATATGATGATTCAGACTAGCTAATGTCAATTCTTAGAGGTGAAAAAAAATACAGACTAGTGACAAGTAAACAATAAATAACTCATAATTAATCTCACTAACATATCAATCATCTTTTCCAAAAAAAGTAAATCGTAACTTTCATGAAGCCTAATAATATACTTCTGCTTGAATGTTAATCAAGATTCGAATACCCACATCAGCATTGAGATAGATGACAGAAAAGATTAGTAAATGTTACAGTAAAACTTCTGCTTCAGGCTTTTTGATCATGACCAGTCATAAAACGGTAACGATTGTTCCAACAATTTTTTACTGCTGCAAAAATTTTCAATCAAGAACCTAGACTGAAACTCCTAAACAAATGAACTTAAAACATTGAGATAACTCAATTACGCAATTGCTGATCTTCAGTATCTCAGCCAGCCTTATCCAAGTGCGCTCTCAATGAACAATAATTGCTATTGTTGTTTAATCATCTGAGCTTATAAAAGAAATATTCACAATTTCAAGCTGACCCCATTTACCCAGTATAATCATGCTTCGAACCTGCAGGGATAAACTTTTGTTCTCTGTTTACTTTCCCGAATATCCATACAATGCAGCAAGTGTAAGCCCAGCTTGTCAGTGTCAACTTTCCACTACCACTTTTAGATAGTACCTAATACTGATTTCAATTTATCACTTTTCTTTTTATGATTTGTTTCTGAGACTTTGCAGAGTGCCTTCTCAGTCAATGTCTTGGCAGCGAACCTTGACTTTTGGCTGTTGCTAACTATATTTGGCAATGACAGTGGAAGAGGCTAATGAGTCTGTAATTTTTATTCTGTAATATTTCTATGTTTAATCGATTCTCTTTCTTATACTCTACTATTGTGTTGAAGATACCAATATAAGTTTAGGCTTTCATTCTTCCGTACTTGTAAAAAGAAGCCAAATTCAGCCTAGATGCCACAAATGTACCATCCCCTTTAGAAACGGATCTCGATGTTTGTCAAGAAATTAAGAACATCGTCAGTCTCTCCATTGGGAATAACCTCAAGAGTGATGAGGATATACCCGGCCCTATGTATGATTGTAGTTGTGAAGCCAGCAAAGGATAATGATTACCACACATATTTTGTACTATCTTTTTTTTCTTTCATATATATTTTTCTCTTTTCTTTTTGTTGCGTTACTTCTCAATATTCAGTTTTTCTGTCTTTTTATATATATATATATATATATATATATATATATATATATATATATATATATATTTATATTTGTATTTATATTTATATTTATATTTGTATTTATCTCTTCCTTTGCCTTTTACACAAACATAAATGATTATCTCGGGAAAAGCACATCGTCTAAGGAAAACCATTTTAATACATTTTATTATGAGAAAATGATTTAACTAGCATATCAGCTATAAAATACAAGGAATATATAATTTGGTGATTCTTCTAGCAGCATATTTGATTAGTTAAACTATAGGTTTATATAGCTATACAAAATAGTGTATAATCAGACTTTACTTTATTTAATCCCGATTTGTAGGAGTAAAATACTATAAGAACATGATATTTGTATCCAAAAGATATATGAATAAAAATATAGGATGAATTCTATGTTTTTCAATTTGGTATCAGAGCTTTGATTATTTGCGAGACTGACAATATGTTGTATTTAAGAGAAGGAACACCAAGAACAATATTAAGGTTTAAATTGTTTGAAATAGAGATTGTTCATTCTCTAATGATAGTGGATTTATTACCAATGGCTGTGGAAATACTTTTTTGTGAAAAATGTTTAATTTTTAATTTGTCTAATATCAAAAGTCATATGATTAGAACATGCAGAGTCAATTATTCATGCATTATTCAGAACGGTAGATGTGCTTATTAAGGCCTTACCATTGGAATCATCACTACCTGCGGTTGTAGCAAGTATCATACCTATGTCGTCCTCTTTGCCAATGGCAATTATAGCAGTAGTTGAATTTCTTTTTGAATTCTTCTTCGATGCTCAACTGTGATCCCACCACTCGGGGTATCCTATGATTTCATAGCATCATTCCTTGGTGTGTCTATCCTTATTACAGTGAGTACACTTGTAGTTACCTTTTTCAGGACCTTTTGATTGCTTCGCTTGCTTCCTTGTCATCATAATTGTGGAATAAAAAATCATATCTTATGTTTTCAACGTTGTTCGTCGGACTGTCTCTCTCTGGATCAATGCATAGCATTTTTCTAAATCAGATGTCACTTCTTTACGCAATATTTCTCCATGAACTAACTCAAAATCATCATCCAGTCTAGCAAGGAATATATGCATCCTCAATCTTTCAATGGGCTTCTGATATGACTTCACATCATTAGGGTCATTCATGACTACTTTGTCACGATGATCTAATTCCCTAAAAATCTCAACCAACTCCCCATAATATTCAGTTAGGGTTCTATTATTTTGTTTTCTAATGAATGCCCTTTGATTCAGGACAAACACTTGTAGCTCATCACTTCCATCATAAAATGTCTTTGACAAAGCATTTCAAATATCGAGGGCAGTGGGTAACCGAAGATACACTTTCATGACTTCTGGCTTCATGAACATCAGTAACCATCTTTTCACTTTTTGGTTTTTAGCATACCATTTTTCATATCCCTTATCTTTCTCTGTTGGAGGCTTCACCTTCCCACGGATGTAGGACAATTTTTCCCTCTCTGCAATGTGCTTCTCCATTAGTTGTGATCATACGTCATAGTTAGATTTATTTAGGGTTATGCCTATGTTGAAGACACCTTTAGATTGAACTACCACTGGAATTGGTTTTTTTGTCATCTCTCCAGTTAAGATCTCCAAGGATTTAGAAAGAAAAAGAAACAATTCTAAACTCTAGTAACAAAAGCAAGCATTAACTTGGTGAATCTACCAAACCATGCTCGTAGCGATTTCTTTAGTCCATACAATGACTTCTTCAACTTGCATACCTTCTTACTATGTGTATCTGGGATCCCACATCCTTCTAGTAGCTCCATATAAACTTCTTCAGACAATTCCTTATGTAAGAAGACATTTTTTATGTCAAATTATTGTAAGGACCAATCAAGGTTTACAGCTAGAGATAACAATACTCGAACTGTGCTAATTTTGGCTATGAGAGCAAACATTTCAGTGTAATCAATTCCATATGCTTGTGTATACCCATTTGCCACTAATCTAGCTTTGAATCTCTCAATTGTATCATTTGCATTAAATTTCACAGTATACACCCATCGGTATCCTACTGGTTTCTTTCCAACTGAACAATCTACCAATTCCCATGTTTTATTTCTTTGCAAGGATCTCATTTCTTCATTCATAGCATCCTTCCACCTAGAGTCAGCTAAAGCTTCCTGCACACTGTTAGGAATAGATAAGTAGATAATTAACTTATAAATGCGATATTTTAGTTAGACAAATTCTGGTTACAAATATAATTACTCATAGGGTATCTTGTCTTATTGGTGAAGTCAGGATCATAAGTAGGCTTAGGGATACCTCTAGTGACATAATCTGGCAGTATTAGGTTCTTGAGAGGACGATTGGTGTGGTATACCATTAGCATCAATAGATAAACTTTCGATCTTGATATGCTCAAATTCTTTCTCATTATGTTGTTGTTAATCATCACATTGTTGCACACTTTCATCATCTCCTGATACAACTTTGTAACTTCCTTTCTCAAATCTGACCTCAGTATCAATTTCTTTAGAAACAAAAGTCTGAACTTCATCATAATTCTCCCCCTAAATTTCAGACTCAACAGAAAAATATATAAAGGTCTCATGAAAAACTAAATCTATAGTAGTAAACATTTGCTTGGTTTGTGGATTGTAGCACCGGTATCCTTTTTGGTGATCCGCAAAGCCAAGGAACACACACCTTTCAGCTCTAGGAGAAAACTTACTTCTCTAATGCTTGTGTAAGTAAACATAAGCAACACAACAAAAAACTCTATGTGTTAGTTCAACAATTCTAGGATTTACTACTGCATCTGTAAGTGATTGAAAAGGTGTTTTATACTCAAGAGACCTGGACGTTGTTCGGTTGATAGTGTATACTACATATGTGAGAGCTTCTCCCCAATATATTGCTGGGGTGTGAGCTCCAATTAGTGGAGCTCGGACCACCTCTAATATATGACGATTCTTTTGTTCTGCCACCCCATTTTGTTGTGGAGTATTTGAACAAGATCTCTGATAAACAATTCCTTTGGCTACTAAAAAATGTTGAAGTTCTAATTGCATATATTCTCCTCTGTTGTCACTGCGCAGTACCTGAACTTGTGCTTTATACTGAATCTCAATCATTTTGCAGAATTTCTGAAATAGTCCTCCAACTTCACTTTTAGATTTCATCAAACATAACCAAGTCATTCGAGTACAATCATCAATAAACGTTACAAACTACGTTGAGCCACCCAACGTTATAACCTTAGATGGACCCCATACATCAGAGTAAATGATCATAAAATGAAGAGAACTTTTATTTGAAATTAAAAGAAAATATGTTCTATGACTCTATGCAAGCTCACAAACATCACAATACAAAGTTGAAGTGTCTACTTGGTTAAATACATTTGGAAATAATTTCTTTATGTAACCAAAATATGCATGTCCTAGACGCTTATGTCATAACCAAATATCCTCGCCTTTTCTCACTTCTTGAGACCCTTTTGTTGTTAGTACTTGACTAAGTCTGTTTGAATGTTTTTTTTTGTCAGCCACCATATTACATAAAACATGGAACGAAAGTATCCAAAATTCAACCTATGAATCCAAGAAGAAATGACAAAAGACAACACTAATAAATTATTACACATGTCATTAGAATTAACGATGATCAAATTAGCACATGGTTAATCTTCCACTCAGGCTCACACAAAATCAGAGTTTTCCCTAAGTTGGTGATTTATTGCCATGTTCTAAGTATGAAGCTTCCTTCCCTATTCTAAATTTTTTTAACGTCTAAAAGAGAACTAAGCCAACTTTGATGAAACATTAAACTTTGCTATATGAATGCATCTCTCCAAATGAATTCTTTTGAACTTCAACTCCTATATATAATATTTTAGGAAAAATAAAAGATAAATTGGTTATTGTTTAGTATTAATGGATTTGGAAGAAAGATTCAAGGTGAAGGTTTACCTCTGTGTAATTTGCTTTCCTTCTCTTTTCATTGCATCAAATGGAATAAAAAAAATATGAGTAAATATATATATATATATATATATATATATATATATAATCATTAATTACAAGTTTGTGACAATTTTTTATCATTTATTTTTTAGAACTTTCTCATAATACTTGTATTGTGTTAATTTTCACCAGTCTAAAAATTTCTACTTGCAACTATAAGGTTCTAAAAATTTGTAGTAATTTTAACATTCATTCTTGATACAAATTTCAGTTTCGCTCTTAATTATTTGAATTTGACTTTTATTAATGCCTTTGTAAATATATACAGCTTAATCTTTTGTAGCATATTACTCAAGTTAAATTTGTCTGATTTCTTTAACCTCTCTAATGAAGTGATATTTAGTAGTTATGTGCTTTGTTTTTTATGATAGAATGCATTCTTTGTCATTGTTATTGTTGATTTGTTGTTACAGTAGATAATAATAGATCCATGTTGTTCTCCCATTTATTCAAGTATTCTTCATAATCATATAGTTTAACTTGTAGCTTGAGCTGCTGTCACGTATTCTGCCTTTACAGTTAATTATGCTATTGTTGCTTGCTTTTTAGATATCTATGGAAAAAATTCTAATCCAAGTGAGAAGGCATAATTTGACGTACTCTTCATGTCATTTATTAATACTGTCCAATCACTGTTAGTGTAGCCAATCAATTTTGAACTAGACATGATTTTGTACAATACCAAAATCCCTTGTCTTATAAATATCTTAAAATTCTTTTTGTTACTTCAAAGTGAATCTGACTTGGTCTTTGCATGAACCTTGACAAAAGACTTATAACATACATGATATCTGACCATATAACAGTAAAATATAATAAGCTACCAATCAAACTTTTGTAGCATGATGCATCGAATTTTGGTGCTCCATCATCTTTTTATAACTTCTCATTTGTCATGAGTGGAGTAGCCACAAATTTACAACCATTTATTTTAAAAAATTTAATAAAGCCTTGGTGTATTTCTTTTAAGAGATAAATATTCCTTCTTTTTGTTGTTTTACCTCTATACTAAGAAAGTAGTTCATCAAGCCAAGGTCACTCATCTCAAATGTTTTCATTATATCTTCTTTAAATTCCTTTATCATATTTATATTGTTCTTATGTAGATAAGATCATCTACATATAAAGAGATAATGAGAGTATCATACTAACATTGAGTCTTGATGTATAGTGTTGTCTCACTCTTTCTTCTCTTGAATCCTTCATTAGTGAAGTATTGATCAATTTTGTTATACCATGCTTAAGGAGTTTACTTTAAGCCATATAGTACTTTTCTTATCCTTAACACTTTGACATCACTTTCTTTCCTTATAAAACCTTGTGGTTACTCCACATATATCTCTTCTTCAAGTACTCCATTTAAAAAGATTGATTTGACATCCCATTGATGAAAGAGCTATTAAAATTTTAATTTTGTCTATACGAGTAATTGAGAAAAATGCCTTAGTGTAGTCAATTCTAGGTTGTTGTGGGTAACTCTTTACTACGAGCCTAATTTTGTACCTTTTTATGGTACTGTCAAGATTGAACTTTGTTTTATAAACCTATTTTACTCCAATGATGTCTTTTCCATGTAGGCAATATTAGTTCCCAAGTACTATTCTTTTCAGTCATTTTAATTTCTTCTTCCATTACCTTGATCCAAACGTTTTGCTTTGCAACCTTTTCATAACATTTGGTATCCAGAAATGTCATGTTGCATGTTTCATATATATTTACCAAGGATCCTACTTGCCTAAGAGTAAAATATGGTGAAAAATCTTGTTGGGTGGATGAAAGAAGCATACCTGAATCTTCTACCACTTTTTTAACTTCTTTTGAGATTATTATACTAGCACGAAGATGTTATTTCTTATTATTCTTCCTTCTTCTCAATTTTAATAAGCATTTTCATCAACTACAACATTTTTTTATGGTGGCCTTCTTTGTCTACAAGTTGTAGACTTTATAGCCTTTTGTTTGTGTGTTATATTCCAAGAAGATTCCTCATATAATCTTATCTTTTAATTTGTGTCTTTTCCAATCTGGCACATATATAAAGTATATAGATCTAAAAAGTCTTAATTGTTAAGTTAATATCTTTTTCCAATCCCAAACTTCAATTAAAGTCTTCTCTTAGACTGCCTTTGTTAGACATTTATTGAGTATGTACATAGAAGTGTAAAACCACTTCTGCCTAACAAGTTTTTTGCAAACCTTATTTCTCATTCAACATTGATTTAGTCATCTTTATCATTGTGCAATTCCTCCTTTTTGAAACACCATTATGTTATGATGTATATTCTATTGTAAGTTATCTTCTTTTTGTTTTTATTCTCGTAGAAATTATCAAACTCATACGAGTTATATTCTTTGCCACAATTTTCTTCAAACTTTTATATGTTTTCCACTTTGTTTCTCAATGAGAGCTTTGAACTTTTTAAATATTTCAAAGACTTTTGATTTTTCTTTGATGAAGTAAACCCAAGTCTCTAAATAAATCATTAATGAAAATTATAGAATACCTATTGTTGTTTAGTGATAGTGTCCTCATTGGTTCACAAATGTTTGTATAGCTTAACTCCAACAAATCGTTTTTCTCTTTGTGCTTTGTTAGTTGAAAATAGTAATATGTGTTGCTTCCCAAGAAGATAACCTTCACAGGCTTCATTATGCTTTTTCGGATATGGGAGTTCTTTATCACATTTCTCATAATGTAATAACTTCAAAGTCTAGATGTTGAAGTGTTTAAACCTTTGATGACAAAGTCATGAATCATCAACTTGGGCTTTCATGACAATAATAGTATTATATTTGAAGTTTATGCAAAAACCTTTTTTTTTTTTCATTTTTACTTCTCCTATCTATTTATTATCATAGATTATGCATATATATATATATATATATATATATATATATATGTATATATATATATGTATATATATATGTATATATATATATATATATATGTATATATATATATATTAAAGTGAAAAACATGACTTTTCTCCATCATTTGACCAGTGCTCAAGAGATTTTCTTTACAGTTAGGAACGAGCAAAACTTCTTTAATAAATCTCTTACATTTCTTTGTCTCTGTTGAACGTGTACCGCAATAGCTGCAGAAGTGGATGTTTAGGACCTATTATTCTGTTAAAGTAACAGTTGGGTTATGCCTAAAAACAAGGGATATTTGTTTTATTTAAAACTCTATTTAAAGAGTAAAATAAACCACAACTTCTCATCCTTCAAAAAAACATATCTTCTATTTTTACAATTTCTACAAATTGGTATCAGAGCTCATCATCTTGAGGGATCTGTGAGTGAAAGAAATCACATTGGAAACAGAAATAACACACATAATAACACCACCAGTTTTTGATGGTGAAGAGTACGACCTATGGGCTGCAAGGATGACTGTCCATCTTGAAGCCCTAGATCTTTGGGAATCGATAGAAGAAGATTATGTAGTTGGTCCACTACCTGAAAATCCTACAGTGGCGCAGCTGAAGACTCACAAAGAAAAGAAGACAAGAAAGAACAAGGCCAAAGCTTGTTTTTTCTCTTCAGTTTCAAAAATCATATTTATAAGAATTATGAATTTGAAATTTGCGAAGGAAATTTGGGACTACCTCAAATCATAGTATCAGGGTAGTGAATGAACCAAAAGTATGAAGGCACTCAACTTGGGTAGAGAATTTGAGATGCAGGGCATGAAGGAGATGGAAACTATCAAAAGTTATGCTGACAAACTTTCGAGCATCGCAAACCAAGTACATATCCTCGGTAAGGATAATACAAAAAATACTTGTTAATGTACCTAGAAAGTATGAATCCAAAATATCAGCATTAGGGGAGTCAAAAGGACTTGTCAAAAATCACCTTTGGAGAATTGGTAAATGTTTTACAGGCCCAGGAACAGAGGAGAACGATGAGACATGAGGAGGAAGAGACAACACAAAGTGCATTTCATATAAAAGCACAAAACTAGGAGGAGGCAAAGATAAGAAGAACACCAAATGGAAGAACAGGAAACTAGAAAGCTTCAACAAGCACCAAAGTGACACATTTCCACCTTGTCCACACTGTATAAAAACAAACCACTCTAAAAAAAAATGTTGGTGGAGGCCTAACATCAAGTGCCGAAAATGTGGCAAGCTGGGGCATGTAGAGCGGATTTGCAAGTCACCAGAGGAGGCAAAGGTGTCCATAGAGCAACAAGAAGATAAGCAGCTCTTTGTTGCAACATGCTTTGCTACAAGACACAGTTCCAGTGATTTATGATTAATAGACGTGGTTGTACAAACCATATGTCAAACGACCTAACGCTTTTCAAAGAGCTTGATAAAACCATTATTTCCAAAGTAAAAATTGGAAATTGTGATTTGATATCAGTCAAAGGAAAAGGAAATTTTACTATCGAAAGTTTAACAGGTTTGAAACATATATCTGATGTCTTATATGTGCCTGACATTGACCAAAATTTGCTTAGTATGGCACAACTAGTTGAAAAGGGCTTCAAAGTTATATTTGAAGACAGGTGGTGCTTGATTAAGGATGCAAAAGGCAAAGATGTGTTTAAGGTAAAAATGAAGGCCAAAATTTATGCTCTAAATCTAATGGAGGAGGAGCAAATAGCTTTTTCAAGCACCTACAACAACATTGAATTATGGCACAAAAAGCTCGGACATTTCCACCTTGCGGGACTTCTATACATGCAGAAGCATGACTTGGTTAAAGGTGTAACAGTGCTTGAAGACAATTTGGCTGATTGTGTGGCTTGTCAATATAGTAAGCAAATTAGAAGACCATTTCCTCAAATAGCTTGGAGAGCAACACATAAGCTGTAGCTGGTACATACATATGTTGAAGGACCTCCAAGAGTATCATCTTTGAATGGTAATAAATATTATATTATATTTATTGATGACTATTCAAGATTTTGTTGGATTTATTTCTTTAAGTTCAAGACTGAGGTTGCTAATATATTCTGGAAATATAAAGCATTTGTGGAAAATCAAAGTGGTTGCAGATTACTAACTGTAGACCCTAAATCTTGCCCGACCTCAAAATAAGAGCAGAAGACCTCCTATTCGAAGATGGACAGAGCCTAAAAAGCCACTAGGAGAGACTATTATGCCCCATATTAGAGTAGGAACGCTTTTTTGTACAAAAATAAGGATTTTCGCCTTCAGGGGTCGAGACCGCCATCTCGCTTTTCGGGACCGCCGTCTCGACTAATGGTAAGTCGAGACCGCCATCTCGTTTGGCGAGACGGGCGTCTCGCTACTTACCATTGGCGAGACCCCCCTCCCATCTGGCGAGATGACCCTCTCGTCACTTGGCAAGTCGAGACCGCCGTCCCGAATGGCGAGACTGCTGTCTCGACCTGACAGGCGTGAATCCCTATAAATAGGGGGCACTCTCTCCTTCATTTCACACAGTTCTTCCATTTCTCCTCCTGCAATTTCTCAAAATTCTTCTCCTAGAGCCCCTCCAAAGCATTTCCGGAGTTTCTGAGTGCTTAAGAGAGCTTTTTATAGCGTTTTCGAGAGAGAATTCGACGTTGTAAGAGCGAAGGGCTGCCAAAATGCACCCTATTTTTCAAGAGAATTAATCAAAGCTTGCTTCGAAGGTTTCTTCATTCTCCCTCCCTCTCTTTTATCGCTTTATTATTTATATATGCATTAATTAGGGCCATGTAGTCATCATTTTAAAATTCTGTAAAATAAAGGGTAAAAGCATCATTTTGAAAGTTTATTTATAAAAACAACTGGCCTATCATAGGGAACCCGAAATGGGCGTCGTAAGGGAGCTAATATCTCATTTACACGTAACTAACTCCCTTACCCAACTCTGGTTTTAACGACCAAAATTGGTTTTTCTTAAAAAACCAACACCTTTTTCTCCCCTTTTTCGATGTTTCTGGTAAAAACATCGGTGGTGACTCTATAAGAACCCTTTCAAACTTGTTCTTAGGTCATCTCAGTTATCGGACGATCTAAGAACACCCTTTCAAAAACCTCACCCTTTGGTTCAGCCCGGTTATCGGATAACCTAAAGGCGTTGTAACCTCACCCTAAAAATGCGAAAAATGGAAAGTCAGAATCATCGCGTCGCTCCGACCGCCTCCTTTGATGGCAGCAACAGATGGGACTCCACTGGGGAAGCCTAGAGAGTTGATCTCATTTAGTGATGGGCCAATTTAATAAATAAACATAAAAATTTCGCTTTTACCCTACCTTGTATTATAACATGTTTACATGTTTGACTTTAACAACTGTTGTTTTTTTATTTTACGCAATTGTTTGATATAAAAACTGTACACAAACCTTTGTACACAACAGTTCCCTCTATACTCGGGGGTAAGTGAGAAATCCATAGGGAGTGGGTGACAGGTATGGTTTGCCATAGTGAGGGCCATGTGCCCACCGGTATGATCGAAAACCACCACTCAAGGTGATAACCTTCCTCTTTTGGTACAAAGACTGACTATGGCCTTAGTGCTAAGCATGGTCGGAGGACTGGAGAGTGGGAATCCTATAATGGGGGCACCTTGAGAGCCTAAGCCTTGGTGAGAACAGTTAGAACCTACCTTTGCCAATGCACTTTTCTATAGGAAAACCCTACCTCGTGATTAAAACGACTTCTCACGTGTTCGCGGATGAGTGAATTGTATGTACATTTGTTTTTTGCATTTGATTGCATAGCATAACCAAACAACAGAGAAAAAACTAGAAAATATCTTTTACAATAAACACCCTTATCTCGGACAGTTTGCCTTTTAGCTAGCCTGACTTCAGGTTCTTTGTAAGCTAAGTAGTCACACAGTCCGACAGAAGAGATAAGAGATGCTAATATTATTCTTTCGTAATAAACCATTTTATCTCGGATAGTCTGCCTTTTAGCTAGCCTGGTTTCAGATTCTTTGTAAGCTAAGTAGCCACATAGTCCGATAGAAGAGATAAATGGCTCTAAAAAAATAAAACCAAATAAAGACCCAAATCAAATAAATGGGACTTTGTTCATAAACATTAAATTCATAAATCATCCATATAGGTAGTTTATTTTTCTGAAAATAAACATGCAAATACTATCATACATCATGTAGAAATAAAACATGATAAACATTTAGGTAAAAACAAACACTCGCATGCATTCCCACAATAAGCATCACGTTCATAAAACATGCATTTTGGTTTTTAGAAAATGGAGGGGACTAGTAGACAATTGAAGAAAGTGGACATTCCCCGGTACCATACTGAGAAACTGGAACAATTTTGCGCAATAATGCCGTCGGAGGTCCGCTCCGACTTCAAAAAATCCTATGGACGGATCCTCGACCTATTGAAGATCTGTGTCGATCCCATTTTTATCAGGGTTCTAGTTCATTTTTGGAACTCTAGTCTGCACTGCTTCGAATTCCTGCAGTTCGATATGGTGCCCACTTTGGAGGAATATGAGATTATGCTAAAATGGCCCAAATCAGCTGGGGTCCATATTCGCCACGAGACATATACTTCTGCAGCACAGGTCGCTGTCATCATCCGATTGCCATTCCAGCAGACTACCCTGATAGAAAAAGGGAACATCCAGGGTTGGAAAGTCTCAATGTTAGAAGACCATCTGTCCTCTTTGGTTGAAAGGACAGAATGGGCTTCTTTTAACAAAACCCTGACCTTGATCATATTTGGAACAATCTTGTTTCCCTTCTATATCGATACAGTAGACCAAGCCGTCATGGACGCCTTCTTCGCCTGGGACGTGAACTCGAAGAGTCCCCTGCCTGCGCTTCTTGCCGACACATTGCTCTCGGTGGAATTTTGCCGCCAGAAACAAGGAAAAACACTCTGATGTTGCTCTTCACTACTTTTTGTGTGGGAAATCACACATTTCTACGCCTCTAGTCACATGGGGATGTTCCCCGACCCTTTGAGAAGCTTCTCCAAGATCCCTCTCCACCAACGCCTGACCTTTGAGTGGAAGGTCGAGTTGGAACAATGGGATGCCAACCAATTATCCTAGGTTTGCCCTTGGTTCCGACCCGGCCCAGTCCTCATCAGATGTGGGGATTACCCGAGCATACCGTTGATAGGACTCAGGGGTTGCATAGCCTATTCACCGCGAGTAGCTATGAGACAGCTCATGAGGACTCAAACTACAATATCCCGAGGGGAGCTCGGAGGACTGTGTTTCTTCGGAGACATATGCATGGTTGCTAATTCACTGGCTGTGCGAAGAGCATGGGAGAAACCAGTCTTTATGGGAGACAGAGAGCTAGGAAAAGCTCGAGTGGCTGTCTCCAGTGACTATGAGGAGTGGAGACGGAAAAGAGGGATCTCGCAACCATCCACCTCACTCGCCACGTGTTCAAACAGTGAAGAGATACGAAATCAAGTCGACGCCTTGACCTAGAGGATAGAAATCATAGGAGCCCAGATGAGGGCCCTTGAAGAAAGAGAACAAGAATCTATCCTCACCATAGATGGTCTACGAAGGCAATGCAAGAAAAAAGATCATGAAATAGAACACCTCAAGGATTAGTGTGCCGATTCTAATGAGCAAGCTATCCGAGCATCCAAAGCTGCTAGAACCAGCTCGGATGGCCAACTTCAGGAAATAACTGCCAAATCAGCACGCCTCGAGGCCGAATATGCAAAACAGGCTCAGACGATCAAGGACTTGCTACAAGACCTCACAAGGACTCGGTCAGAAATATGCCAAGAGCGAGAGGCTAACTAGAGACTCAACAAAAGTCTCACTGAGCTACGCTGCAAAGAAAGAGACGGGCTAGCTCAGTACGGTCAAGTACTACGAGAAAAGGACCGAGCCCTTGTAGAACTCGACGAGTTGCAAGCCTTGGTCGTCCATCAAGAGGCGAAGGAAGATCAAAGAGACTCAAAAGTACAGTGAAGATATGAGTCAGGCGGTCCAGAAGCAAAGTGAAGCACTTGCTCGTCACGTCCGGGAAGCCGAAAGAGAATTACATAAGGATCAAGACCCACCTGTGGGTTTCTTTAGGCTTTTCCATTTCTGTCAAAAGTTGCTTCGTAGTATGGAATAGGGGAATGTACACTTTCTATGAGTAAATGAAATTTCTTTATTCAACGATTGTCTACTTGCATGCATAGCATTCATTTGCATATTTAATTTCCCCTCCTTCACTTTTAATAAACAAGATAATAAAAAGGAAGGATTAACTGACACGTCTTCCAAATCAGAAGAATGGAGATAAAGCCGCTTTTAATCAAGCTCTCCCCAACGGTCGATCCACCACCAGAGGATAATAAGTCTTGGCCGTTGGTTCTTAAAATCGATAAGCAAGAGGGGGCAAGGACACCTGTGTGACTATTTATGCCACGTCCTTTCCCTTATGAATCAAATAAAGTTGTACCTTGGAGATACGGAGAATCTTCACCAATAAAGGAGGATATCTCCAATATAGCCGACATTGGGGGCATGACTAGAAGTGGAAGGGTCTACTCCCCCAAGGACTTACAAGAAGATGCCCCCAAGAATAAAGGGAAAAATAAGTAGACCGAAGAAAAAGAAAATAAAGAATCCAAGAAGGAGACCGATGAATTACTCTAGTTCATAAGGCAAAGTGAGTATTCCATTATTGATCAGTGAATTGATCTTTGAAAGATTTTCGCAATTAACAGATTATCTATTTCAAAGATTAAGTATTCTGACCAATTCTTGAATTCCACAACAAGCAATAAAAAATAAATGCAGTTACAAAATTAAAGAAGAAAAAGGTTTAGAAAGATATCACCAAGGTTTATACTGGTTCACCCAATCCCAGGGCTACGTCCAGTCTCCAGCCAAATTCCAGCTGGGTTCCACTAGATTGAATGTTTTACAGATTACAACCTTAACCTCACACTCAATCTACCACAAGAACCACAATTCCAGTTCCTGCACCTAACCTTTCACCAAAAACCAAATTCCAGTTCTTGACCTACCCTGCAGCCAAATTGCAGCTACAGAAACCAGTGCCCACAATTTCAGGCACCCACAATACAGTAAAAGAAAGTAAAGAAACAAACAGAGGAAACTAAGAACGCTCAAACTAGTTTTATGCAGTTCTGCAAGATGTGTTTCTTCTTCAAAAGAATGCAATTTTGCCTCAAGAAAGAACTTTGATGAACTTCACAAAAACAAGTGTGATTCTCTCTTGAAAGTAGCGCTTTTGATTGCTTGACTGATTGCTAAAAGATGTGTTTTAAAAAGGTTAAACAATTCTGTTTATATAGAAGATTTTCAAAACTGCTATTTTAATTAATCTGTTAAAATAATCTTTCAATATGTTAAACCGTTCTTGATTATTTTCCAGATTTGTTTTAACTGATACGACAACGTTTATATCAATTAAAACTCTTTACAAAAAATCTTCCAAACTGTTTTAATCGATTGTTTCAACTTTCAATCGATTAAAATACTGCAAAAAATTCTTATAAACTTTTCCAAGTGATTTTAACTGATAAAAATATGTTTTAATCGATTAAAACACTGTGTAGAAATTATCTTAAGTTGTTTTAATCGATTGAAACATAATTTAATCGATTAAAATAATTTTGATCGATCATAACTCAATTCTGATCGATCATATCTGGTTCTGATCGGTCATAAAGCAATTCTGATCGGTCATCTGTTATACCAAGTGGTTTTAAGCGATTATTTCGAAGTTATATCGATTAAAATACTGCTAGAACACTTCCCTGAACATTTTAAGTGATTTTAATCGGTTATTTCAAAACTGTATCAGTTAAAATGCTGACAGAAGGTTTTCAAAACTTCCTTTAATGAAAACAATCAATTATCTCAAAATTATATCAGTTAAAAACCTGTTACAAAAGTATTAAGAACATTTTAGTTGATAAAGTTTATATGCTATTAGTTAAAATAGTTGGTTAAGAAAACTTTTATCAAAATACTTTGTTTTTAACCGTTTAAACATTTTTTAGAGGCATTTGCAAAATCTTTTAAATGAAGAAACCTCATGCAGTAGAAAGATAAAAATGATTATACCTAAGCAGAACTGCAGACACACTAATCCCTCTGACTTTTGACTGCTACAAAGTTGCCTTTGACTTCATTTTTGTCTTCATCAAATCAACAAGATCTTTGCCAAAGTAATTCAATAAGATCTTCATCACTTTCAATCTCCCCCTATTTGATGAAGACAAACACGACTTTGAATAATAACTCTGCAGAAGAAGTCACTTGAATAATAGATTAGTGAGTAATAAAAAAATAATCATTTCTCCCCCTAAATTGCAGTTTCCCTTAAATAAAGAATTATTCCCCCTAAATTGATCAAAAGTAAAGCAATTATTTCTCCCCCTTTTGACTTCATCAAAAATAGGGATCAGAGGAAAAAAAAATGCATGGTATGTATCAAGTTTTAGATTTTGAAAATAGAAGAAAAAAAAAATAAAAAAATTTGCATACAATACCTCACTCATGTAAAGACCAATCAAAGTTTATTCAAACTTATCTTCATTAACACGTTTGTAATGAATACAATTAATACGTTTAAAGAAAAGGGAACCACGCTTTAGTAGCATGTTACAAGAACAACCATTAACTAAAACCTTTAATTTTTCTTTCCAGAATAAAAATCGATTAAAAACAGGACAAAAATTGATTAAAAGGTTCTTGTTAATGGTTTTAATCGATTGTAATAATGGTTTAATCGATTAAAAAAACTGATGAAATTCGAAAGTTTGAAACATAAGTTCATTTAACCGATTAATTCGACATTTAATCGATTAAAACAGTAAAGAAAAGTGCTGTATAAATGTTTTTAATCGATTTAAAGCTTGTTTGTATCGATTAAAACAACCAGATTTGAAAACTAAGTAATATTTGATGCATCTATCATGCCTAATTTAGTGTGAATTTTGTAAAACCGATCACGAGCAAGAGGTTTTGTAAAAATATTTGCTAGTTGTTTTTCAATTTCTATAAAGAAAATTTCACAATCACCTTTCAAAACATGATCTCTAATGAAATTATGTCTAATTTCTATATGTTTTGTCCTAGAATGTTGAATTGGGTTTTTAGTTAACATAATAGCACTAGTATTATCACATAAGAGAGGAATTTTTCTGAGAATTAAACCATAATCCTCAAGCTGTTGTTTGATCCAAAGAGATTGAGCACAGCAACTTCCAACTGCAATGTACTCAACTTTAGCTGTTGAAAGTGCAACACATGATTGTTTTTTACTGTGCCATGAAATTAGAATGTTTCCAAGAAGATGACAGGTGCCACTGGTACTTTTCCTGTCAAGCTTACAACCTGTAAAATCTGAGTCAGAGTATCCAATTAAATTTAGTTTGGACTCACCAGGATACCATAACCCAACATTTAAAGTTCCTTTGAGATATTTGAGGATTCTTTTTGCTGCAGTAAGATGGGATTCTTTTGGTGCAGATTGAAACCTGGCACACATACAAACACTAAACATAATGTCAGGTCTAGTTGCTGTTAGATATAGTAAAGAACCAATAAGCCCTCTATATTTGGTTTCATCAACAAATTTTCCTTTTTCATTAGAATCAAGATAGCAATTTGTGGACATTGGTGTTGATGCTTCTTTGCAATGTTCCATTTCAAATTTCTTTAAAAGTTCTGTGCAATATTTAGATTGATGAAGAAAATTTCCTTCTTGAAGTTGTTTAACTTGTAATCCAAGAAAGTAGTTGAGTTCCCCCATCATAGACATCTCAAATTCTCCCTGCATATCTTTGATAAATTCTTTACATAAAGACTCATTAGTGGCTCCAAATATGATGTCATCAACATATACTTGAACTATAATTACATCATTATTCAATTTTTTTAAGAATAAAGTTTTATCAACCAAACCTCTTTGATAGCCCTTTGAAATGAGAAAATTACTTAACCTTTCATACCATTGTCTTGGGGCATGTTTGAGACCATACAAAGCTTTCTTTGATCTATAAACATATTCTGGATGAATATGATCTTCAAAACCAAGTGGTTGTGTAACAAAAACTTCTTCATTCAAATATCCATTCAAGAAAGCACTTTTGACATCCATTTGAAATAACGTGAAACTTTTCATTGAAGCATAAGCAAGTAAAAGTCTAACTCCTCTAATCTAGCAACAGGAGCATATGTTTCATCAAAATCAATTCCTTCTTGCTTATTATACCCCTTAGCAACTACTTTGGCTTTGTTCCTAGTATTTATACCATTTTCATCCATTTTATTCCTAAAAACCCATTTTGTTCCTACAATATTTGCATTATCTGGTTTTGGAATTAATTCCCATACTTCATTTCTTGTGAATTCATTTAATTCATCATGCATAGCATTAATCCAGTTATTATCCTTTAATGCATCAGATATGGTTTTTGGTTCAATTTGTGATACAAATGCCATGTGATTGCAAAATTTATTTAAAGATCTTCTAGTGGAAACTCCCTGGTTTATTTCACCAATGATGTTGTCTATTGAAAGATTTCTTGGAGTTTTCCATTCTTTAGGTAGCTGCTCTTCAGATTCTTCAATATCTTCAACCTTGTTTTTGAGAAACTGTTGATTTCGGCGGTTTTAATCGATACATTTTATCGAGTTAAAACATCATCTTCTCGTACTATACTCGAAATATTCTGCATACTTGGGTTAGTCTCATCAAATACAACATGGACAAATTCTTCTACAATATTTAGCCTTTTGTTAAAGATTCTATAAGCATGGCTATTCAATGAATATCCCAAGAAGATACCTTCATCTGATTTGGAATCAAACTTTCCAAGACTTTCCTTTCCATTGTTTAGAACAAAAACCTTACTTCCAAAAACTCTAAAATAGTTTATGTTAGGCTTTTTACCTTTGAATAATTCATAGGGGGTTTTCTTAAGAAAAGGTCTAATTAAAACACAGTTTAATACATGGCAAGCAGTACTCACAGCATCATCCCAAAAATATTTTGGTAATGCTTTCTCATTAAGCATTATCCTAGCTAACTCTTCAAGAGAACGATTTTTCCTTTCAACTACACCATTTTGTTGAGGAGTTCTAGGAGCAGAAAAATTATGCTTAATACCATGTTTATCACAAAATTTATTGAAATTTTCGTTTGAAAATTCTCCCCCATGATCACTTTGAATACAAGAGATCAAATAGCCTTTTTCATTTTGAATTTGTTTCGCAAATTTCTTAAACAAATGGAAAGTATCAGATTTTAATTTTAAAAATAATGTCTAGGTAAATCTTGAGTAATCATCTACTATAACCAGTGCATATAGATTTCCTCCTAAACTCATAGTTCTAGAAGGACCAAAGAGATCCATGTGCAAAAGTTCAAGAGGTCTAGAAGTTGAAACAATATTTTTCTGTGAAAAAGAATTCCTTACTTGTTTCCCCTTTTGACATGCATCACATACTTTGTCTTTCACAAACTTAAGTTTAGGTAAGCCAACTACAAGATCTTTAGAAATCAGTTTATTCAGATGATTCATATGAATATGAGCTAACCTCCTATGCCACAACCAAGAATCATTTTCTTTAGAGATTAAGCAACAATCTTTAGCATAATTAGTATCTAACATGTAAATATTGTTTATCCTCGTACCAGTAATCAGTACCTGTTCTGAATCTGATTTGATTATTTGACATTGATTTTGACCAAAGACAACTTTGTGTCCTTTATCACAAAGCTGGCTAATACTAATCAGATTATGTTTTAAACCCTCAACATATAATACATTGTTAATAATACCTGATTCTGTGCATTTGATGTCCCCTATTCCAAGGATTCTTCCTTTGTTATTATCCCCATAGACAACAGTCCCACCATTCTTTAGTTTTAAGTTGTAAAATTTTGTAATATCACCTGTCATGTGTTTAGAACAGCCACTGTCAAGGTACCAGAGATCTTTAGTTTATTTTGCCTGCAAGAGAAATTAGTATAGTTGTTGTATAAAACGAGACAGAGTTGAAATGCACAATTAATTCTACATTGGAAATAACATTTTAATCGATTAATTTGATATTCAATCGATTAATCAATTCTGGAGAAAAAATATATCAGAATAATAATCGATTTAAACGAGGAATAATCGGTTAAATTTATCCTTTTAATGATTTTAACTGATATAAATCCATTTTAATCGATTAAAACAGCTAAAGTAGATTCCAGAGAACATTTTAATCGATTAACTCGCATTTCAATCGATTAAAACTGTATGGACAAATTTTCTGGTATTCTCTATAAGTGATTTTAACCGATTAAAATAGTTTTATATCAATTAAAATACTCAGTCCAAGAATCCAGAAACAGAATTTGCTGATATGATACCCGGGGACTTCCAGATTTTGTTCCTGCAAAATAGATTTGGCATATTTCTGGTACCCCTTTTTAATTACTAGGTCCAATCATGTTATTTGAAATGAATTTTTGGGTATCCACTTCATTCTACCTTTAGGAATAGCATATTTCTTAATTCTATAATACTTCACAGAATGACCTTTTTTCATGCAGTAAAAACATTTAATAAATGGAGATGACATAGATTTATTATATGCAAAATAGTTTTTAAATGCTCTAGTTTTCTTTCCAATAGAAGGTGTAAAACCTATTCCACCACGATCAATAGCTAATTTTTGAGAATCAAGTATCATATCAAGACTAGTTTTTCCTTGTGCAAGTTTAGATGCAGTTTTTATTAAATATGTTAATTTCTCTTGTAACTCAGGACAGTTTTTGCAATCTTTAACATTACACATGCAATCAGAGTTATTACTTATTTCCAAATTTTCATTCTTGATTTCTTCATCAACTATTTTCTTTTCAAGAATAGTGATCTTGTTTTCTAATAACCTATTCATAATTTTTAATCTTTTATTTTCAGTTTTTAATCTTTTAGCTACTGCATGCATTTCATAAAAAGCATCTTGTAATGAACTATAATTCATAGTAGTTGTTGAGTCAACACTTACACTGGTTATTGGTGAATCCGAGTTGACCATTAAGCATATCTCAGTTGTTTCTTCATAGGTCATTTCAAGGATCTTCCACATTTGTGCAGCAGTTTGACAATGTACTATCCTGAAAAAATCGTTTCTGTTAAGTGCAGATATGATGATATTTTTGGCAATACAATCATCTTGGATTAATTTCTTTTCACAATCATTTAAGCTAGACCAATCTTTGTTAGAAACATTAGTTTTTTTTTCAATGATATTCAACACATTTATACCAACAGATTCAATAAAGATCTTCATCCTAATCTTCCAAAATGGATAATCTGTTCCACAAAACAGTGGAGGTCTATCAATACAAGCACCCTTAGAAAATTTGTTTCCAGCCATGGATCGAAAAACTTGAATAATTCTCAAGAACCTTGCTCTTGATACCAATTGTTAGAAATGTAGGTCGAGATCAAGAGGGGGTGAATTGATCTTTGAAAGATTTTTGCAATTAACAGATTATTTATTTCAAAGATTAAGTATTCTGACCAATTCTTGAATTCCACAGCAAGCAATAAAAAATAAATGCAGTTACAAAATTAAAGAAGAGAAAGGTTTAGAAAGATATCACCAAGGTTTATACTGGTTCACCCAATCCCAGGGCTACGTCCAGTCTCCAGCCAAATTCCAACTGAGTTCCACTAGATTGAATGTTTTACAGATTACAACCTTAACCTCACACTCAATCTACCACAAGAACCACAATTCCAGTTCCTGCACCTAACCTTTCACCAAAAACCAAATTCCAGTTCTTGACCTACCCTGCAGCCAAATTTCAGCTACAGAAACCAGTGCCCACAATTCCAGGCACCCACAATACAGTAAAAGAAAGTAAAGAAACAAACTGAAGAAACTAGGAACACTCAAACCAGTTTTATGCAGTTCTGCAAGATGTGTTTCTTGTTCAAAAGAATGCAATTTTGCCTCAAGAAAGAACTTTGATGAACTTCACAAAAACAAGCGTGATTCTCTCTTGAAAGTAGCGCTTTTGATTGCTTGATTGATTGCTAAAAAATGTGTTTTAAAAAGGTTAAACAATTCTGTTTATATAGAAGATTTTCAAAACTGCTGGTTTAATTAATCTGTTAAAATAATTTTTTAATCTGTTAAACCGTTCTTGATTATTTTCCAGATTTGTTTTAACTGATACGACAACGTTTATATCAATTAAAACTCTTTACAAAAAATCTTCCAAACTGTTTTAATCGATTGTTTCGACTTTCAATCGATTAAAATACTGCAAAACATTCTTATAAACTTTTCCAAGTGATTTTAACTGATAAAAATATGTTTTAATCGATTAAAACGTTGTGTAGAAATTCTCTTAAGTTGTTTTAATCGATTGAAACGTAATAAAGCCATTCTGATCGGTCATCTGTTATACCAAGTGGTTTTAAGCGATTATTTCGAAGTTATATCGATTAAAATACTGCCAGAACACTTCCCTGAACATTTTAAGTGATTTTAATCGGTTATTTCGAAACTGTATCAGTTAAAATACTGACAGAAGGTTTTCAAAACTTCCTTTAATGAAAACAATCGGTTATCTCGAAATTATATCAGTTAAAAACCTGTTACAAAAGTATTAAGAACATTTTAGTTGATAAAGTTTATATGCTATTAGTTAAAATAGTTGGTTAAGAAAACTTTTATCAAAATACTTTGTTTTTAACCGTTTAAACATTTTTTAGAGGCATTTGCAAAATCTTTTAAATGAAGAAACCTCATGCAGCAGAAAGATAAAAATGATTATACCTAAGCAGAACTGCAGACACACTAATCCCTCTACTCTTTTATCTAAGAGACTTTTGACTGCTACAAAGTTGCCTTTGACTTCATTTTTGTCTTCATCAAATCAACAAGATCTTTGCCAAAGTAATTTCATAAGATCTTCATCACTTTCACCTTGGAGATACAGAGAATCTTCACCAATAAAGGAGGATATCTCCAATATAGCCGACATTGGGGGCATGACTAGAAGTGGAAGGGTCTACTCCCCCAAGGACTTACAAGAAGATGCCCCCAAGAATAAAGGGAAAAATAAGTAGACCGAAGAAAAAGAAAATAAAGAATCCAAGAAGGAGACCGAGGAATTACTCCAGTTCATAAGGCAAAGTGAGTATTCCATTATTGATCAGCTCAATCATACACCTGCAAAGATAACTTTGTTATCTCTAATGATGAGCTCGGAACCGCATAGAAACACCCTGATGAAGGTCTTGAGCGAAGCGCATCTACCTCATAATATATCCCAAGAAAAGGTTGAAAGGATCGTTGGTCACATTACGACAAGCGACCACCTCACCTTCACAAAGGAAGAACTCCCCCTCGAGGGGTCAAGCCACAACAAACCCTTGCACATTTCCATCAAATGCAAGGAGTACCTCATTGCTAAAGTTCTTGTGGATAACGGGTCATCCCTGAACGTGATGCCCAAGTGCACACTGGACAAGTTGACTATCTAAGGAACCCGTCTGCGCCCAAGCAGCACTATCGTTTG
The DNA here is from genome assembly GCA_963425845.1 of Sphenostylis stenocarpa. Lineage (NCBI taxonomy): Eukaryota > Viridiplantae > Streptophyta > Magnoliopsida > Fabales > Fabaceae > Sphenostylis > Sphenostylis stenocarpa. The sequence goes on along the minus strand of OY731400.1, from coordinate 59,797,146 downwards.
AGCCTTCGGCGGATCCAAACGAGAAGTAGTGGGGGAAGTCAATTTGTCAATCCAAGTCGGACCCACTATCTTCAACGTCGATTTCCATGTAATGGACATTACTCCAACATACAGTTGTCTCCTCGGCAGGCCTTGGATTCATGACGCTAAGGCAATACCTTCAACGCTCTACCAGAAATTCAAGTTTATAGTGGACGATAAACTAGTCACGGTCCAAGCAGAAGACGATATCCTGATCAGTGGACCATCTACCTAACCTTATGTGGATGTGGCTGAAGAGGCCCTTGAAACATCTTTTCAAGCACTCGAAATTGCCAGTGTAGAAAGATTTCCCAATAACACGAATGTAGCCCGCATGATGATGAGGCATGGTTACCATCCTGGCGAGGGACTGGGGGCAGATTCCCAAGGAATAAGGGAACCCCCAGAATTCAAAGATAACCCCTTTAAGTACGGCCTAGGATATGACCCTACAAAGGGCCGAGCACAAACAAGAAAAGGGAAGTCTCCCCTCCGCACACTCAAGCAGATATTCCAAAGCGGAGGGATGCAAGCGTCAAGAGCTATCCTAGTCATTAGGAGATCTTTTTCTTTACTTAAGGGATGTGAACCTAGTGATTGTTAGAGATTATCCCCCGGGGCTAGCCCGACCTCCGGGCATTTTAGGGCACATATTCCCTTATTAATTAATAAAAAATACATTTCTTACTATCTTCTTCTCTTCTTGCTATTTCATGACTAGACCTCACAATAACCTTGTCTAAACAAACAAAAGAAAGGAAGAATAAAAGCGCGTCCAAATAATCAAAATTTACCATTGGCATAATAATCAAGCTGGTCGATTAGAAGCACAAAATAAGGTTTTACCTCACTATAAATAAAGTCGTGTTTCGCCAATATTGTGAAAAAAAAAAAAAAAAAAACAAAAAGAAAAGAAAAAGCCCATAGAAGCCAAAGGCCAAAAGAAAAGGGCAATATACCCGGTAGGAAACCCACAAAGGGGGCTACGCAAAAGATAGGGTTAACCCATTAGGACACCCGAGCAAAAATAAAGGGTAGCCTAGGCAAAAGTTAGGGTTACAAAACAAGGTCCGCTAGGATTCCCTAAACAAAAAGGAAGGAACCTAGACAAAATATAGGACCAAAATACAATATCCTAGTTCGAAAACCCAAAGAGCGGTCTAGGAAAATCGATCAGCCATAAAAGCAATGGAAATAAGCTAAGGCACAAATCCACACAAAAAAATGTTTGCTTAGACAAAAAATTAAAACACTCAGGCCTAACCTTAACCAGTCGTTCTTACAAAATATTTTCTGAATAAAATCAACCGTCTAAAACACAAGCCATTGAATTTATCCTCTACTTCTTTTCTCTTGACCCTCGCAACATTATTCTAACAATTAGTTTGGAAATATGGTGGCGTATAATCAACAAGAGGATTGAAACCTCTAAAGCAAAGAAAAAGGGCACCAACATGACAAAAGGTGCTTTTCAAAAAAAAAAAGAGAGAGAAGAGGAAAAAATCATTCTTCGGTCACAATATGTCAGGAACAATACAGTCAAGTACAGAAAAAAATGAAGATCAGAGGGCACCCATCTCTACAAGACGCACCAGTTAATCCTTCTGAAAAATTAGTGAAATAGGCATTATAGGAAATCAAACATGAAAACATTGCATGCATAAAATGTATTTTAACAAGGTCCTATTTTCTTTAAAAAAAATCATCTAAAAATTGAGACTGTCGTCTCGTCTTCCCAAACCGCCGTCTCGACTCGCATTGAAATGAGACCGTCGTCTCAAAATTCGAGACCGCTGTCTCGTTTTGGACAAAGACGAGACCGCCTTCTCGTTTGACGAGAGGGTCATCTCGACTTAGGACCAAAACGGGACCGCCGTGACGGCGGTCCCGAATTCCAGCAAAAACTCTATAAATTGAGACCTTTGGGGGGAGGGGGGGGGGTTCCAAGCACTCTCTCCTACACTCCTATACACCTTTCTCCTATATTTGAGTATTTTCCTACCAAAATGCATAAAGGTGAGGCTTCAAGGAAGAGAAGGGGTCCCTCTGGCCCAAGTGCTTCCACAGGACCCGACTCAGCTCTCACCCCACCACCAGGCCCGCCTAGAGCACATCCGGGGGTACACGTGGCATCCCATGCTAAAATTGGACTTCGGCATTGTCGCCGCCGTCCGTTCTGACGTCCTGGGACATCTCGAACGTTAATGCGAGCGGTCGCGAAAAGATGGTTGAGACTCGCGTTTTTTGTTAAAAATATGTTCATTGCTTCCGAGGCGCTCAATGCTGAACTATCCTCTAATAGAAGCAAGGTTTTCGAAAAGGGTTCTTTTGGAGTCGCCACCAATGTTTTAACCATAAACATTGGAAAAGGAGAAAAAGGCATTGATTTTAATAAAAACCAAACTTGGCCATTATAACCAGAGTCGGGTAAGGGAGTTAGTTACGTGTGGGGAAGGTATTAGCACCCCACAACGCCCCTTTCGGGTTCCCTATGACGGATTAATTCATTTAAGTAAAGATTACAAGAAATTATGCTATTACCCTATTTTATTCGTACAGTATTTAAATATGGCTATCTACATGGTTTTATCTGCATTGCATACAGAAAGCAGTAAATAAAGCAATAAAAGGGAAGAGAATTGAGAAGAACCTCCGAAGCAAGCTTTATATTATAAGTCTTTTATACAGAGGACGATTTGCGGCAATCCTTCACTCTACAACGACTCTCCTCTCGAATAAACTCGACTCGACTAAAATTTTCTAGAAGAATCGAATGTCGGAATACAAATTCCTTAACTGATTGTTACCTATTAAAGGCAATCAGAGAGATCATTCGAATGAGGGAGAGAAGAAGACAAGTCTTGGAGTTGTCTGGGGTGTGGAGAATGACAAATGAGGCTCCTATTTATAGATTTCACTGCCTGGAAATTTGGGACGGCCGTCTGGGTTGGGACGGCCGTCCCAACTACACGTTTTGCACTGGGCCAAGCTAGGGGGAGAGTGGGACGACCAGTTTGGGTTAGGACGGCCGTCCCACTTGAATTTTGGGGTTTGGGACGTGCGTCCCAAAGGTGAGACGTGCGTCTCCCTTGTCTTTTGATGTTTGGGACGGCTGTCCCAGTTTGAGACGGCTGTCCCAACCTGTCTTGGCCAGTTTTCGCGTTCTGGGACCCCCAGGAAGCTTTCCTTTCCTTTTTCGGACGTAGATTGATGCCGATAGATGTCCGTTGAATATTTATCTTCATATAGGTAGTCTTCTTGGCCTTTATTAAGATTCCGGGCGAGCTTTTATCTTCGTGTAGGAAGTCTCCTTAGTCTTTATTGTGTGGATGGGTGAATCCCGTCTTGTTGCGGGAGGTCTTTCTCGGTTTTTTATATGAAGCTGGGTGAACTTTATTTTTGTGTGAAGTTTCCCTAGCCTTTATTTTGAGAGGCCGGGCAAAATTAGGGGTCTACAGCTGCCCCCCCTTTACCTGCCTAATTAATTTGTTGGTTTTAATATACCGACAAAATTATTCGGCAGGGGAAGGAGTTAACCCTTTTGCTCGGTTATCCTTCGGATGCTGCTTCTTTGCTGATCCTCCGGATGATAAATATTTTGATAGGTACCAACCCCTATCTGGTTTGAGCCTCCTTTTATAAAGCTCTGGTGAGTACTTACCCTCACCCGGTATAAGTCCGTATTTTACTAGACTTTTGTGGGTACCTACCCCCACTAGGTATGAACCTTGTTCTTACAAGGTTTTGGTGAGTACCTACCCTCACCTGGTATGAGTTCGCATTTTGCTAAACTCTTGTGGGTACTTACTTCCGAGGTGCTCAACACTGAACTATCCTCTAATAGAAGCAAGTCTTTGCACCCGTTTTTAGTAATGCTTCTGGTGAGTATTTTTACTCTACCCGATGCATTTTGCTGAGTTTTTTTTATGAGTATCTACCCTCATCCGGTACAAAACCTTATTTTTTAAGGTTCTGTGGGTACCTACCCCGACCCGATACGAATCTGCATTTTTGCTAGATTCCGATGAGTACTTACCCTCATCCGAGTATAGACCTTATTTTTAAGGTTTTGGTGGGTACCTACCCCACCCGGTACGAATCCGCATTTTTGCTAGATTCCGATGAGTACTTACCCTCATCCGGCTCGAACCCCGTTCGATGGGTACCTACCCCCACCTGGTCCGAATCTCGTTCCGCAAGATTCTCGATGGGTACCTACCCCCACCTGGTCCGAATCTCGTTCGCAAGATTCCGATGGGTACCTACCCCCACCCGGTCCGAACCCCGTTCCGCAAGGCTCCGATGGGTACCTACCCCCACCTGGTCCGAACCCCGTTCCGCAAGGTTCCGATGGGTACCTACCCCCACCCGGTTTGAATCTCGTTCTGCAAGATTCCGATGGGTACCTACCCCCACCCGGTCCGAACCCCGTTCCGCAAGGCTCCGATGGGTACCTACCCCCACCCGGTCTGAATCTCGTTCTGCAAGATTCTGATGGGTACCTACCCCCACCTGGTCCGAACCCTGTTCTGCAAGGCTCTTAGGATGACTTTTTTGATAGTCAATCCTGTGGTCATCTGGTTTTGGAGATGTATTGGCGACTTATTGTTTCTGTTCACGCGCCTATTCCGTGGGGAATATTTGTTTTTACTTTTTGACTTTTCTGTTAGTCATCCAGTTTTACCGGGGATTTTTTGTTTTTGGATTTTTCGTTTAGCCATCCGGCTTTTGCCGGGGGATTCTTTGGGGTTTTGGCTTTTCCTTTTAGCCGTCCGGTCTTGGGCGGGGATTCTTTGTTTTTGGCTTTTCTTGTTTAGCCATCCGGTTTTGCCGGGGATTTTTGTTGGTTGCCTCTTATTTTAGGCGGGAATCCTCTGGGGATTTTGAATTCTTTTCTTGATTGTGCCTCTTGATTAGGCGAAGATTCATTTGGGGATTTTGTTGTGCCTCTTGATTAGGCGAATGCTTCAATAGTGGTGAAGACTTTGAGGGTTTGGATTGCCTCTTGCATAGGTTGATTTCCCATTTCTTGGGGATATTAGTTTTTTGCTTGCTTGTTCCAAGTGAGGGCTTTATGCTTCACTATGGATATCCGTCTTTGGGCGTTATGAGCGACTAACTCCCTGTGGATATAATTTTGTAGTTTGCCTTTGTCGTAGGCTCACTGGGGTAGTTTTCTTGTTGATGATCCACTGGGGAATTAATTTCATTCCGAAGATCTGTCTTGAATTGTCCCTCTAGGGAGAAATGGAGTTTTTCGACTCCTTATTGGTTGCTGTTGTTTGAGCTGGTTTTGCCTAAGCTCTTATTTTGCTGGGGAATGGGTTTTTACCCTTTTCTTGCGATTTCTCTTTTTTTGCGATTTGGTTTTTTGCACTTATGCTCTTTTTATGCACATTGGCTTCTTCTTTGAATGAAAATATATCTTTTTCTTTTTTTTTCTTCGGTGATCCCTAGGGAATTTTCCTTTATTTCTTGGGGATCCAACTTTGATGATGGAGTCTTGGATCTTGGCTTTGTGAAGTTTTTTATTGATCGGGGTGAAGATTTTTCTTCTTTTCCTCTTTGTGGAGATTTTTCTTGATATGCTCTGTTTAGAGACATTTATTTGGCCTTTTTTTCTGTAGTGGCCTCTATTGCAGATGAAAAATTTTCTTTCTTTTCTTTTTGTTGCCCTCCGGTGATATAGGGAACTTGACTTCGTATGATGGGCTCTTGTGTAACCCTTGTTCTCCGTTGGGGAATGAAGTGGAGATCCTTATATGAGTGTGCTTGATGACTCATGTGGTAATGAAGCTGAGTCACGAAGTAGTCTTTTTCATTTTGCCTTTGGAGTAGGCAAGGATCCTCTTGGGGATGGTCGAGCCTTTCCGCTGGTCTTTCTTCTTTGTTGATGTCTTTTCTGGATGGAAGGATGCTGATTGCAGCTCCAAGTGATTTATGTTTGACGACTCATGTGGTGGTGTTGAGTCAGGGAGTATTTTTCTGCCTTTGAATGGGCAAGGATCTTCTTGAGGATGATCAAGCCTTTTCCATTTGGCTTTTCTTCTCCTTCTTTTATTGGTGTAGAAGGTTGATGGTTGGAACTAGTTTTCTTGAAGCTCCTTATTCTGCTGAAGATAATTTTGATTTTTCCTTTTTCTATCGTGATTTAATTTTATCGTGAATTTTTGAAATCCGGCTTTTTAGTATATCATGTGTGCCTTTTATTTTATAGTTTTTGTACACATGGGCTTTTGAAATATGAAACAGAAATAACTACTTTTATTTATTACTGCTTTTTGTTTGATACATTCAAGCATTTTTCAAAATACTAAAAATTATAAAAAGACTCCTCCTAATCATCTGCCTCTGGACTGGAGTGGGAGGACGGTACTGGCGAAGGGAAGCGGCGAAGTAGGCGGCGCTGGAACCTTGTCTGATTCTGGACCAAGCTCTCTATCCGGCGGTCCGTCCTATCTTGCCTAACAGCTTAGCCGACTAAACCGTCGGCGTATGAACCGGAACTCTCCTTCCATGTATGCATGCCCCTCGTCCAGCGCGTCGGTATAGGCCTGGATCGCGTGGATCGCTGCTGGATTCGGAGGTAGTAGGGATGTCTTGCGGCGTATCGAATTCGCGCATATCCCATGAAATCGAGATGATAGGGTTTAAGATGAACCCTGTCCCTTGCCTCGCCGAGGATGTTCATGTGTGTCAACACTCCTCCGTTGATCGGCTCTGGTTGGAGTTCAGCTGGGAGATCTTCTCCATCAGTGCATCCCCAATACTCAGCCAAAGGGGTAAGGAGGGGAGCTATCATGATAGCTCCTCGCTGGTCTCGAGTACCGCATTCCTTTATGGCCTTCAGGAATGCGTATCCCGGTTGCACTTATGCCCCTGGTGCATACAGTAGATGATGAAAAGGTCAGCCAGCGTTACCTTCCCCTGGCTTTCCTTACGGCCGTGTAGGGTCCCTGCAAGCGCTTTATGGCATATGCGGAGCGGAGGAGAAAAGGATGCCCCCTTCAAGTGAGTTGGCAGGTTGTGAGCTCCAAGTGATCTCTTTCCACATGCTAGTGGTGGTGAGAACAGCGAGGTTTTTCCGGATATGCGGACCGGTATTCTGGTGTTCTTGTATCTCGCTCGTTGGCGGAAACCCATTATGACATTAAAGTCATCCGGAACGGTGGTCCGGTAGGCTCCCTCCATCCAGAGAGGAGACAACTTGAGTTGGTGGCACTCCGGAGTTGCGGATGGCATTTCCATCATGTTGACAGAGGCAAGAAATTCCATTGTGGCGGTGCGGTGGATCCGAGTAGGTGGCTCACGGAGCGTAAAGTCCCATCCTATGTTGTGGATGAACTTTCCGACATCTTGCTCCCAGTCGAATGTAGCTAAAATTTCAAAATCCGAGTCGCAGCATAGGATACCGGGCAAATTGTTGGATATTTGCCAGTCGTTGTTGATGTGCCTCTCGCTAGCAACATGTCGGTGACAGGAGTTCTTCCGGCAGCGATCCCGGTGCGCTTTCTCCTGGATGAGGCTTCTCCACGTTCCATTGTGAGCTCTACTCTCTTAGGGATACTAAAAGTGTGTAGAGAAGGAGGAAAAGCAAGATAGGAAGCTTGGATTGAGGTACTGGAGCCAAAACCCGCGCCCCACCTATATAGGCCGCGCATGGAGGTTTGGGACGACCGTCTGGGTTGGGACGGCCGTCTCAACTGAAAAATTTACACACAGGCCAACCCCCATCTGAGACGTGCGTCCCAACTGAATTTGGGCACTTGGGACGACCGTCTGGACTTTGGGACGACCGTCTCAAGCTTCTTATGTTGATTTTTTGTTGTTTTTTTTTTGAGTTAATTTTCGTGTTTTTTGATTAAACTGAAGATATGATTCCCTTCATTTATGCTTTAATGCATGTAATGCTTCATGATATGCATCCTATGATCTATTTCAGTTAATATTTCGACAGTTTTAACTGATGTGCTTTGACTTCGGGCGCATTCTCGCGGTTGTGCCTTTACGTCATCTTGTTTCTTGATCAACAAGCTAAGCTGTATTGATTTGCCATCTCAGAATTTTCTTTGCTATGGCCGAAGAACTATCTTCTGTTCGTAGGGCAACTGCCATATCAATGCCCTCCTTCCTTTCCTTAGGGATTTTGACCTTCCTATTGATCACTATGTTACCACATTCCCCTTTATTACTTGAATGCTTTATAGTGAAATGGTCAAGAGAAGAGAAAGAAAAGGATTTACAACAAAGGTTTGTGTTTTAGAGGGATATTTTTTATAATAGAGGTTTTTGTAAGAATGGCTAGCCAAGGTTGGTCGGTGTTTAGGCTAGTTTAGATAAACGTTTCATTCTTATGATGTGGCATCGTTGTTTACTGATTTATGGCGCCTTTTTGCGATCGATTAACTTCCCTAGGCCGCCCTTTCAGGTTTTCAGTCTAGGATGCTGTGCTTATGTCCTAACTTTTGTCTAGGTTTCCCTTTTGTTTTTATTTTTAAGGAATACCTAGCGGACTTTTAATAACCCTAACTTTTGCCCAGGCTACCCTTTATTATTGTTCGGGTCTCCTGCCGGGTTTACCCTAACTTTTGTGCAGCCCCCTTTGTGGGTTTCCTGCCGGGTATTTTGCCCTTTTATTTTCTTGTCTCGGCCTTTGGCCTCAACGGGCTTTTCTTTTATATGCATATATTTTTTTTTTGCACAACATTGTCAAAACTTGATTTTGTCAAGATAGATTTCATTTGTGTTTCTAGATAGTCAATCATTTTTACTTTACTTTGCGGCGCTTTAATTGTTCAGACGCATTTGGAACAAAACATTTTATCTAAACCTTGTTTATTAAAATGGAGTATAGATACATTTAGTAAGAAAAGAAGCAGATAGTAAGAATAACATTCTTTTATAATTTCAGGGAAATGTGTGCCCTAAAGATGCTCGGGGGTCGGGCATACCCCGAGGAGTGATCTCTAATAGTCACTAGGTTTACATCCCTTAAAATCAGAAGAAGGACACCTAATGACTAACGCTACCCTTTGCGCTAATACCCCTCCTTTTCGGAATATCGTCTTCGAGGGGTAAGACTTCCCTGCTTTCCGTATGGTTTGATCTTTTGTGGGGTCGTACCCTAAACCATACTTTAGCGGATTATCCTTGAAATCTGGTGGCTCTCTTATCCCTTGAGCATTCTTTCCGAGCCCCTGTCCTGGGCGATATCCATATTTTTTCATCATATGGGCCACCTTCATATTACCAGGGAGTCTTTCTATGTTGACAATTTTGAGCGCTTGAAAAGATGTTTCAAGAGCCTCTTCAGCCGCATCCACATATGGTTGGACAGACGGTTTGCTAATCAGAAAGTCTTCTTCAGCTTGAACTGTGACTAGTTTATCATTTGTCATAAACTTGACTTTCTGGTGGAGCGTTGAAGGTATTGCCTTAGCGCTATGAATCCAAGGTCTACCAAGGAGACAACTGTATGCTGGCGTGATGTCCATCACGTGGAAGTCTATGTTGAAGATAGTAGGGCCAATTTGAATTGGTAGACTAATCTCTCCTACTACTTCACGTCTTGATCCGTCAAAGGCTCGAACAACTGTATTACTCGGGCGCATGTGGGTTCCTTGCACTGTTATCTTGTCGAGTGTACTTTTAGGCATAACATTTAAAGATGACCCATTGTCCACAAGAACTTTGGAAATGAGATATTCCTTGCATTTGACAGAAATATGCAAGGGCTTATTATGATTGGACCCTTCAATAGGGAGTTCTTCATTAGTGAAGGTAAGGTGATTATTGGCTGTAATATTACCAATAATTCCTTCAAACTTGTCTTGGGATATTGCATGCGGAACGAATGATTCATTCAAAACCTTTAACAATGCGTTTCGATGCGGTTCTGAACTCATGATGAGTGATAACAAAGTTATCTTTGCTGGAGTACGATTGAGTTGATCGATGATAGAGTACTCACTTTGTCTTATGTATTGGAGTAACTCATCTGTCTCCTCCTTGGATTCCTTTTCTTCTTCGGCCTTATTTTTCGCCTTCTCTTTAGGAGTATTTTCTTGTAATTCCTTGGGGGAGTATATTCTTCCGCTTCGAGTCATGCCCCCAATACCGGCTATATTGGAGATATCTTGATTAACTGGCAATTCTTCTGAGTATCTCCAAGGTACAACTTTATTTGATGAATAAGGGAAAGGACGCGGCACGAATAAACGTAAAGGCGTTATTGCTTCTTCCCTTTTATCGATTGGAATGATTAACGGTGCTTGTTTGTTATTATCTTCGGGTTTATCGACCGTCGTAAAGATTTTGATGACGAAAGGCTTCTTTTCCATTTTTTTGATTTGTGGAAAGCACATCAGTTAATTCTTTCTTTTTATTATCTTTATTATTAAAACGAGGAGGGATATGTGAATGTATGCAACTTATGAATGCAATAGACAATTTAAGGAGAAAAAAATAAATCCTTTTATTAGAAAGTGTATATCCTTTTATACAATGCTTTGAAGCAAGTGTTGACAAAAGCGAAAAAGCTTGAAGAATCCTATAGGTAAATTAGGCTTTCTTCGTAATTCGTCTTCAGCTGTTATTACGTGATTTCTGAGCATTTTGATTTGCTCATGTACCGCCTGGCTCATATCTTCACTATATCGACGAGCCTCTTTTATCTTCTCTTCCTGATGAACGATCAAGGCATGCTGCTGATCAGACCTGTTTATTATTCGGTCTTTTTCAAGAAGTAATTGACCATACTGAGCTAATCCGTCTTTTTCTTTCTCATGTAGCTCCTTTAGGTCTACTCTGTATTTTTCAGCGATTTCCCACCATTTCTGTGCTTCTGACCGAGTTTCTGCTAGGTCATCCTGTATTAACTTGATCGTTTTTGCCTGTTCTGCAAGCGCACTCTCAAGATGTGCTATTTCATCACTCATATCCCGGAATAGACTATCTTGTTCAAGCCTTGGAATTTTCATTGCTTGTTTAGTCTCTTCTTGATAATCAGCACAATCATTCTTAAGGCGCTCTATTTCATGGTCATTCTTTCTACATTGGCTTTTTAGACCATCTATTATAAGGGTTGATTCTTGCTCTTTTTCTTCAAAAGCCCTTAGCTGTGCTTCCATGACTTCAACCCTCTTGTTTAAGGCATTGACCTGCAATTGTAGCTCTTCACTGACTAACGTTGTAGTGAATGCAGCAGATGGTTGGGGTATCCCTCTATTTTTCCTCCATTCTTCATATTCATGGGATGTAGATACCTGAACCTTTCCGAGTTCTTTATCTCCCATGTAGACTGGTCTTTCCCATGCTTTCCGGACAGCAGATACTTCTTCAAAGCTATGGGAATAATGGCATAGATTCAGCCCCCTGAGCTCTTCTTGAGTTGGCGCGGTCTGGGTTCTCATAAGTTGTCTCATAGCCATCTTAGGAGAGTAGGCTATACAACCTCTGAGACCTAGAAGTGGTATGCTCAGGTAATCTCCGCATCGTATGAGAATATAACCGGGTCGGAACCAAGGGCAAACCCATGATACGTGCTCTATGTTCCAGCTTTCTAACTCGGTCTTCCACTCTAAAGCTTGACGATGTTGAAGAGGGATTTTTGAAAAACTCCTTAGAGGATCAGGAAATACGCCCATGTGGCTTGAAGCATAAAAATGAGTAATGCCCCACACGTATAATAATGAAGTGCAACATCTAAGTGTTTTCCTCTGTTTCTGTCGGCAAAAATCTACGAAAAGTAGGGTGTCAGCGAGGATTGCAGGTATAGGACTCTTTGAGTACACATCCCAGGCAAAAAATGCATCTATTGCAGCATGATCCACAATGTTCACATGAAATGGGAATAATATGATTCCAAACATTGCCAATGCTAGAGTTTTGTTGAATGTAGACCAATCTTTCTTTTCAGCCAGAGAAACTAAGTGGTCTTCTATTACAGCCATTTTCCAACCTCTGATATTCCCTTTTCCCTCTAGGGTGGATTGATGAGGAGGCAGTCGTATGATAGTAGCAACCTTACTCACGGCTACGTATACTCCCGAGCAAACATAGACCCCAACTGACTGAGGCCACCTGACCATGAGTTCATATTCTTCTAAGGTTGGTACCAAGTCAAACTGCGAGAACTCAAAGCAGTGTAGATTGGGACTCCAGAAGTGGACCAATGCTCTAACAAATATCGGATCAATACTGATCTTCAAGAGGTCAAGAATTCTTCCATAAGACTTCTCAAAACTAGCACAGACCTCTGGCGGCATATATGTACACAACTGCCTTAACTTCTCTACACGGCATAAAAGGATCTCCACTTTCTTTAATTGTCTATTACCGGATCCCTCCATTATCTAGCAAAAGTGAAAATGCATGATATGAGGATGAATTTTTGTAAATGCATGTATGCAAGTGTTTATTTTTCTAAGTATTATCATGTTTTATTCCTAATATGATGTATGATAGTACTGGGTTTTTCTTGAAAAGAAAGCTTATCTATATGAATGTTTATGGATTTTAATGAAGAGAGTCTTATTTTCTTCTCTTTTTATTTTTATGAGCAACAAGTGGTATGAATTATAGGACTTTTGTTAAAAAACTTTTATTTTGTAACATAGGTATTTTCATGGCTTTGATTTGTTTTTATATTTTTTTATGACCTTTTATCTCTTCTGTCGGTCAACGTGGCTACTTAGCTTACAAAGAACCTGAAACCAGGCTAGCTTAACTGAAGACTGTCCGAGATAAAGGTTTTTTATCTTATCACTTTTTGTGATTTTTAGGGTTTTTCATTTTTTTGTTTGTTGTATGATTACCCTATGCTAATGCATCAATACAAATGCAGCAAACGTATGCACACACAATTCATACATCCACGAGCAGAGCCACGCTTATTTAATCACAAGGTAGGGTTTTCCTGCAGAAACGTGCTTGGTTTAGGCGGTTCTAACTGTTCTCACCAAGGCCAAAGGTCCCCAAGGTGCCCCCATTATAGGGACCTCTCAATCTCTCAGTCCTCGGGTCATGCACGGAACTCTGTGTCGACATCCTTAGACCAAAAGACGAGAGTTATCACCTTGAGTTGGTGGTTTCCGACAACGGTTGTAGCCCCGTGTGCCAACAAGCCGGTCGTATCTGCCACCCACTCCCTATAGGTATTCACTCTTGCCCCCGGGTATAGAGGGACTGTTGTGTGCAATTTATATTTCAAACAATTTGCAGAAAATAATCATACAGCAATTTATTAAAGCCATACAATAAAACATACGGAAGAGGGTAAAGGCGTAATTTCAAATCTTTACTTAGTTTGAATTTATCTGTCACTAAATGGGATCAACTCTCTAGCTTCCCCAGTGGAGTCGCCATCTGTCGCCGCCGTCCGTTCCGACGTCCTGGGACATCTCGAACGTTAATGCGAGCGGTCACGAAAAGATGGTTGAGACTCGCGTTTTTTGTTAAAAATATGTTCATTGCTTCCGAGGCGCTCAACGCTGAACTATCCTCTAATAGAAGCAAGGTTTTCGAAAAGGGTTCTTTTGGAGTCGCCACCAATGTTTTAACCATAAACATTGGAAAAGGAGAAAAAGGCATCGATTTTAATAAAAACCAAACTTGGCCATTATAACCAGAGTCGGGTAAGGGAGTTAGTTACGTGTGGGGAAGGTATTAGCACCCCACAACGCCCCTTTCGGGTTCCCTATGACGGATTAATTCATTTAAGTAAAGATTACAAGAAATTACGCTATTACCCTATTTTATTCGTACAGTATTTAAATATGGCTATCTACATGGTTTTATCTGCATTGCATACAGAAAGCAGTAAATAAAGCAATAAAAGGGAAGAGAATTGAGAAGAACCTCCGAAGCAAGCTTTATATTATAAGTCTTTTATACAGAGGACGCTTTGCGGCAATCCTTCACTCTACAACGACTCTCCTCTCGAATAAACTCGACTAGACTAAAATTTTCAAGAAGAATCGAATGCCGGAATACAAATTCCTTAACTGATTGTTACCTATTAAAGGCAATCAGAGAGATCATTCGAAGGAGGGAGAGAAGAAGACAAGTCTTGGAGTTGTCTGGGGTGTGGAGAATGACAAATGAGGCTCCTATTTATAGATTTCACTGCCTGGAAATCTGGGACGGCCGTCTGGGTTGGGACGGCCGTCCCAACTGCACGTTTTGCACTGGGCCAAGCTGGGGGGAGAGTGGGACGACCAGTTTGGGTTGGGACGGCCGTCCCACTTGAATTTTGGGGTTTGGGACGTGCGTCCCAAAGGTGAGACGTGCGTCTCACTTGTCTTTTGATGTTTGGGACGGCTGTCCCAGTTTGAGACGGTGGTCCCAACCTGTCTTGACCTGTTTTCGCGTTCTGGGACCCCTGGGAAGCTTTCCTTTCCTTTTTCGGACGTAGATTGATGCCGATAGATGTCTGTTGAAGCTTTATCTTCATATAGGTAGTCTTCTTGGCCTTTATTAAGATTCCGAGCGAGCTTTTATCTTCGTGTAGGAAGTCTCCTTAGTCTTTATTGTGTGGATGGGTGAACCCCATCTTGTTGCGGGAGGTCTTTCTCGGTTTTTGATATGAAGTCGGGTGAACTTTATTTTCGTGTGAAGTTTCCCTAGCCTTTATTTTGAGAGGCCGGGCAAAATTAGGGGTCTACAGGCATCCTCGCCGAATTTGGATGGGAAGATGATGTTCGTGCCTACCTCGACAACATCAGATGGCACTTCCTCCTCCAGTCTCCCCCCACCCACATCTACCCACAAGCGGTGATGGAGTTTCTCGCCTCCATCATATATTACGAGCTCCCCACGATGGTTCCAGGACTCCCGTCGGTCAAGATGGTGTCCTATTACATAAATGGGTCATACCGGACGATGAACCTGAACGAATTCAACGTGTCTATTGGATTCGTCCAGCCTGAGGATATCCTGACCCAGGAATACCGAGAGGCCATTTGCGAGTGCCCCCCTACCCTTACAGCCGGTGAGATGTGGGAGGACCTCACTGGGATGTGCTCCTTGCCATCCCTGCTAAAAGGGTCTGCGCTCACTCCCGTTCTCCGCATCTATCACAAGCTGCTAGCTGGGACTGTCCACGGGCGGAAGGAGAGCCAGGGCAAGGTCACTTACCCAGACCTCTTCGCCCTCCACTACATGAGCCAAGGGCGCCGGTGCAACCCTGGCTACTTCTTCGTGAATGCCCTCAAGGACTTCGGGTGCTGTCCTGTGGGAGTCATCCTCATGGCTCCCCTCATCACCCAGCTGGCAGAAAAATGGGGGTGCAGTGGCGGAGAGAACCTCTCCTCCGATCTTCGACCCGAGTCTATCAACGGGTCCATACTTGTCAGCATGGAGATGCTGATCCGCCAAGGGTCCCGGTTGGCCCTCCACCCCTCGCTAGCCATGACTTTTGACCTCCAGGACCTGGTGGCGATGCAAGATCTCCCGACACCCCCGGAGTTCCAGCAACAACAACAACACCAACAGCAACATCAGTAGCAAAAGCAACAATATACGGACAACTTTGTTGGCATCAACCGCAACATTTATAGCTTACGCCAGCAATTCGACCAGATGTCCCTAAGACAGGACCAGATGTCCCTAAGGCAGGATGTCTTCGAGACAAGGATGGAGACCTTCGGCCAGGTACAAGAAGGGATGAGACAAGACCTGGCACTGTTCCGACAAGAACATCTCGACGCAGTCTGAGACCAGGCAGAGTTTCAGAGACATATGTACCGGCAGTTCCCTCCTCCTGGATCATCTCCCGGCTCAAGCCCACCGTCTTAGGGATAGTACTCAAAAAATAAATGCTGTAATCAAATTTTACCATAAATAAAAATTTCTTTCATTCATTTTTGCTCTCTTTCCGAAAGAAAAAAAGTTAGCGTGATGAAAAGAAACTAAAAAGTAAAAAGACCTACGCTTAATCCCGGAAAAGACAAAATCCGAAATCGCGGGAAAAAAGAGATAAAACTGCAGGAAAAAAGGCAAGATTAAAAACACGACAAGTCAACCACATTGACCGAGAGTTTTCCGATGACCAGCAGAGTTAAAATACAAAACAAGACTATCCAGCGACCAACAAGCTGGATGACCACCAAAGAAATCCCAGGCACAAACCGGATGACTATTCCAGAAAAGTAAAAAACAAAGACAAGATAACGCATCTCAACGCTGGCGCATGAGATACTGAGCAGTAAGCCGCACCACCACCAGTCCTACGCAGTGGACTGTACCAGCCTGATGGAGGGTTTATACTCATCCAGCCCGACGCATAGCAAATTGCAACTACCAGCCTGATGGGGGGTTTATACTCATCCAGCCCGACGCACAGCGGACTGCAACTACCAGCCTGATGGGGGATTTATACCCATCAACCGAAGGATCGACTACCGTCAGAAGGAGTATCCTGAGGTTCTACCATGAGTTAACCAAAGGGATCGGCTACCGTCAGAAGGAGCATCCTGGAGGCGCACAACGCATTTTTTCCCAGAGGATCAGCCATCGCAAGACGAAGCATCCGAAGGGTAACCGGGCAAGAGGGTTAACTCCTTTACCCTCCAGCCGATCTTCTTGTCACAATAGGCCAACCGTCGGCTAGTCAGGTGAAGGGGGGGCAGCTGTAGACCCTAAATCTTGCCCGACCTCAAAATAAGAGCAGAAGACCTCCTATTCGAAGATGGACAGAGCATAAAAAGCCACTAGGAGAGACTATTAGGCCCCATATTAGAGTAGGAAGGTTTTTCTGTACAAAAATAAGGATTTTTGCATTCAAGGGTCGAGACTGCCATCTCGCTTTTCGGGACCGCCGTCTCGACCAATGGTAAGTCGAGACGGCCGTCTCGCCACTTACCATTGGCGAGACCCCTCTCCCGTCTGGCGAGATGGCCCTCTCGCCACTTGGCAAGTCGAGACCGCCGTCTCGCCAAACGAGACCATCGTCTTGACAAACAAGACCGCCGTCTTGCCACTTATTCAAGTCGAGACCACCACCCTGAATGGCGAGACCGTCGTCTTGACCTTACCAGTCGAGACTGTCATCTCGACCTGACAGGCGCAAATGCCTATAAATAGAGGGCACTCTCCCCTTCATTTCACACAGTTCTTCCACTTCTCCTCCTGCAATTTCTCAAAATTCTTCTCCTAGAGCCCCTCCGAAGCATTTTCGGAGTTTTTGAGTGCTTAAGAGAGCTTTTTATAGTGTTTTCGAGAGAGAATTCGACGTTGTAAGAGCGAAGGGTTGCCAAAACGCACCCTATCTTTCAAGAGAATTAATCAAAGCTTGCTTCGGAGGTTTCTTCATTCTCCCTCCCTCTCTTTTATCGTTTTATTATTTATATATGCATTAATTAGGGCCATGTAGTCATCATTTTAAAATTCCGCAAAATAAAGGGTAAAAACATCATTTCGAAAGTTCATTTATAAAAACAACTGGCCTGTCATAGGGAACCCGAAATGGGCGTCATAAGGGAGTTAATACCTCCTTTACACGTAACTAACTCCCTTACCCAACTCTGGTTTTAACAACCAAAGTTGGTTTTTCTTAAAACCAACGCCTTTTTCTCCTCTTTTTCGATGTTTCTGGTAAAAACATCGGTGGCGACTCCATAAGAACCCTTTCAAACTTGTTCTTAGGTCAGTTCGGTTATCGGACGACCTAAGAACACCCTTTCAAAAACCTCGCCCTTTGGTTCAGCCCGGTTATCGGACAACCTAAAGGCGTTGTAACCTCACCCATAAAAACGCGAAAAATGGAAAGTCGGAACCATCGCGTCGCTCCGACCGCCTCCTTTGACGGCGACGACACTAACAATAAGATCAGATAATGGAAAGGAATATGAAAATAACACCTTTGACATATTTTGTGAAGAAGCTGGCATAGAGCACCAACTCACTATATTATACACCCCACAACAGAATGATGTAAGTGAGAGAAAAAATAGAAGTATTATGGAAATGACAAGGTGTATGTTGCATGAAAAGGAGTTGTCAAAGAAGTGTAAACCCCTAATCTTGCCCGGCCTCATAATAAAGACCAGAAGACCTTCGATTCGAAGATGGATGAAGCCTAAGAAGCCACTAGGAGAGACTATTAGGCTCCATACTAGGATAGGAGGAATTTTTGGCCCAAAAATAAGGATTTTCGCCTTTTAAGGTTGAGACCGCCGTCTCGGATTCGAGATCGTTGTCTCACTTTGCGCAAATGGCGAGACCGCCGTCTCGACCTTGTCAGATGAGACGACCAGTCTCGACCTAATAGGCGCGAATCCCTATAAATAGGAGCGTTGTAGACCCCAAATCTTGCCCGACCTCATAATAAAGACCAGAAGACCTCCTTTTCGAAGATGGGTGAAGTCTAAGAAGCCACTAGGAGAGACTATTAGGCCCCATACTAGGATAGGAGGGTTTCTTGGCTCAAAAATAAGGATTTTCGCCTTTTAAGGTCGAGACCGCCATCTCGTCGTTCCTGCAAGGCGAGACGGCCGTCTCGACCTTGTCAAACGAGACGGCCCGTCTCGACCTAACAGGCGCGAATCCCTATAAATAGGAGCGTCATTCCCCTCATTTCCCACAGTTCTTCCATTCTCTCTCTAGACTTTTCATCAAATTCTCTTTCTAGAACCCCTCCGAAATATTTCCGGAGTTTCTGAGATTTTTCTAGAGTGTTTTTGAGCGTTTTTTAGAGATTTTGGCGCTGTAAAAGAGTGAAAGGCTGCCAAAAAGCACCCTATTTTTGCGAAAAATTAATAGAAAGCTCGCTTCGGAGGTTCCTACTCTCTCTCTCTGCTTTACCGCTTTAATTTTAATTATGCAATAGAAACTAGGGTCATGTAGTCATAATTTTAAAATTCTGCAAAATAAAGGGTAAAAGCGTATTTTTCACCGATTTATTTATTTATCCAAAGTAGCTAGCCCATCATAGGGAACCCGAAAGGGGCGTCGTAAGGGAACTAACACTTCCCTTGCACGTAACTAACTCCCTTACCCAACTCTGGTTCTAATGACCAAAGTTGGTTTTTCGAAAACCAACGCCTTTTAACTCCTTTTCTGATGTTTCCGGTAAAAATGTCGGTGGCAACTCCAGAAGAACCCTTCAAAAACTAGTTCTTGGTCTAGCCCGATTATCAGACAATCCAAGAACGCCTTTTTGAAAACCTCGCCCCTAGGTTCAGCCCGGTTATCGGACAACCTAAAGGCGTTGTAACCACCAATAAAAACGCAAAAAATGGAAAGTTGGAACCATCGCGTTGCTCTAACCGCCCTCGTTTTGACAGCGGCGACAGATGACGACTCCACTAGGGAAGCCTACGGAAGCCTAGAGAGTTGATCCCATTTAGTGATGGGCTAGCCTAAAGTAAATAAACCAAGAAAATAACGCTTTTACCCTACCGTGTATTATAACATGTTTTAATGTCTGGCTTTAATAACTGTTGTTTGTTTATACTTACGCAATTGTTTGAAATACAAACTGTACACAAACCCTTTCACACAACAGTTCCCTCTATACCCGGGGGCAAGTGAGAAATCCATAGGGAGTGGGTGGCAAGTATGGTTTGCTGTAATGATGGTCTTGTGCCCACCAGTGTGATCGGAAACCACCACTCAAGGTGATAACCTTCCTCTTTTGGCACAAAGACTGACTATGACCTTAGTGCTAAGCATGGTCGAAAGGCTGGAGAGTGGGGACCCTATAATGGGGGCACCTTGGGGGCCTTAAAACTTGGTGAGAATAGTTAGAACCTACCTTCACCAATGCACTTTTTTGCTGGAAAACCCTACCTTGTGATTAAAATGACTTCTCGCCTGCTCGTGGATGTTCGAATTGTGTGTGCATCTGTTTGTTGCATTTTTCTGTTGCATAGCATAACCAAACAACAGAAAAAATCACAAAAATCTAAAAAAAAAAAAAAAATTCTTTCTGCAATAAACACTCTTATCTCGGACAACCTGCCTTTTAGCTAGCCTGGTTTCAGGTTCTTTGTATGCTAAGTAGTCACGCAGTCCGACAGAAGAGATAAGGGATGTTAACTATTCTTTCGCATAAAGCCACTTTTTTATTTCGGACAGTCTGCCTTTTAGCTAGCCTGGTTTCAGGTTCTTTGTAAGCTAAGTAGCCATGCAGTCTGACAGAAGAGATAAAAGGCTATAAAAATAAAGATAAAAACAAAAATAAAAATCCGATTCCAAAACAATAAATGGGACCTGGTTCAAAAATATTACGCCCATATAGTTAGTTTATTTTTAAAAAAATGCATCATACAAAACATGATAAATAAAAATAAACACTCGCATTCATTCAATAAGCATCATTTTCATAAAACATGCATTTTGGTTTTAGAAAATGGAGGGGACTAGTAGACAATTGAAGAAGGTGGACATTCCCCGATACCATGCTGAAAAATTGGAACGGCTTTGCGCGGTAATGCCACCAGAGATCCGCTCCGACTTTGAAAAACCCTATGGACGGATTCTTGACCTGTTAAAGATTTGTGTCGACCAAGTTTTCGTCAAGGTATTAGTTCATTTCTGGAACTCCAGTCTGCGCTGCTTCGAATTTCCGCAGTTTGATATGGTGCCCACCTTAGAGGAGTATGAAATCATGCTAAAATGACCCAAATCAGCTGGGGTCCATATACGCCACGGTGCATATACTCCTGCAGCACAAGTCGCTGCCATCCTTCAACTACCGTTCCAGCATACTACCCTGATAGGAAAAGGGAACGTCCAGGGTAGGAAGGTCTCAATGTTAGAAGACCACCTGTCCGACTTGGCTGAAAGGACAGAATGGGTCGCTTTCAATAAAACCCTGGCCTTAATAATATTCGGAACAATCTTGTTTCCCTTCCACCTCGACACAGTGGATCAAGCCGTCATGGACGCCTTCTTCGCCTGGGACGTGCACTCGAAAAGTCCCTTGCCTGCAATTCTTGCCGACACCTTGCTCTCGGTGGATTTCTGTCACCAAAAGCAAGGAAAAACACTCTGTTGCTGCTCTTCACTACTCTTTGTGTGGGGCATTACACATTTTTACGCCTATAGTCACATGGGGATGTTCCTCGATCCTTTAAGGAACTTCTCCAAAATCCCTCTCCAACGACGCTTAACTTCAGCATGGAAGGACGAGTTGGAACAACGGGACGCCAACAATTTATCCTGGGTCTACCCTTGGTTCCGACCCAGTCCAGTCCTCATCAGATGTGGAGATTATCCGAACGTACCTTTGATAGGACTCAGAGGTTGCATAGCCTACTCACCTAGAGTAGCTATGAGGCAGCTCATGAGGACCCAAACTACCATTTCTCGAGGGGAACTCGGAGGACTGTGTTTCTTCGGAGACCCATGCACAATTGCCAACTCATTAGCCGTGAGAAAAGCATGGGAGAAACCTTTCTTTATGGGAGATAGAGAGCTAGGAAAAACTCGAGTGGCTGTCTCCAGTGACTACGAGGTGTGGAGAAAAAGAAGAGGGATGTCTCAACCATCCACCTCACTCATTACAAGCGCCAGTAGTGAAGAGCTACAGGCTCAAGTCGATGTCTTGACCCAGAGGATAGAAATCATGGGAGCCCAAATGAGGGCCCTTGAAGAGAGAGAGCAAGAATCCATCCTCACCATTGATGGTCTGCAAAGGCAATGCAAGAAAAAGGATCATGAAATAGAGCGCCTCAAGGACTAGTGTGCTGACTCTAATGAGCAAGTTATCCGAGCGTCCAAAACTGTCAGAACCAGCTCGGATAGCCAACTTCAGGAGATCACTGCCAAGACAGCACGCCTTGAGGACGAATCAGCAAAACAGGCTCAAACGATCAAGGACTTGTTGCAAGACCTCACCAAGACTCGGTCAGAAATACGCCAAGAGCGGGAGGCCAATCGGAGACTCAACAGAAGTCTCACTGAGCTACGCTGTAAGGAAAGAGACGGGCTAGCTCAGTACGACCAAGTACTACAAGATAAGGACCGAGTCCTTGCAAAACTCGATGAACTACAAGCCTTGGTCATCCATCAAGAGGCGAAGATCAAAGAGGCTCAAAAGTACAACGAAGATATGAGCCAGGCAGTTCAGAAGCAAAGCGAAGCACTCGCTCGTCACGTCCGGGAAGCCGAAAGAGAATTACACAGAGATCAAGACCCACCTGTGGGTTTCTTTAGACTTTTCCATTTTTGCCAAAAGTTGTTTCGTAGTATGGAATAGGGGAATGTACACCTTCTAATGGATAAATGAAATTTTCCTTTATTCAACAATTGTCTACTTGCATGCATATCATTCATCTGCATATTTAATTTCCCCTCCTTTCACACTTAATAAACAAGATAATAAAAAGGAAGGATTAAACTGACACGTCTTCCAAATCAGAAGAATGGAGAAAAATTCACTCCTAATCAAGCTTTCTCCAACGGTCGACTCATCACAAGAGGAAAATAAGCCTCGACCGTTGGTCCTCAAAAATAAGGAAGAGGGGGAAAGGACACAAGTGCGACTATTTATGCCACGTCCTTTCCCCTACGAGTCAAATAAAGTTGTACGGTGGAGATACAGGGAATCTTCACCAATAAAAGAAGATATCACGAATATAGCCGGCATTGGGGGCATGACTAGAAGTGGAAGAATTTACTCCCCCAAGGACTCACAGGAAGATGTCCCCAAAAATAAAGGAAAAAATAAAAAGACCGAAGAGGAAAAAGAAAATAAGGAATCCAAGGAGGAGACAGAGGAATTACTCTAGTTCATAAGGCAAAGCGAGTATTCCATTATAGACCAGTTCAATCGTACACCTGCAAAGATAACATTGTTATCTCTAATAATGAGCTCAGAACCGCACAGAAACGCCCTGCTAAAGGTCTTGAGCGAAGCGCATGTACCTCACATTATATCCCAAGAAAAGGTTGAGAGGATCGTCGGTCACATTATGGCAAGCGATCACCTCACCTTCACAGAGGAAGAACTACCCCTCGAGGGGTCGAACCACAACAAGCCCTTGCACATCTCGATCAAGTGCAAGGAGTACCTCATCGCCAAATTTCTTGTGGATAACGGGTCATCCTTGAACGTGATGCCCAAGTGCACACTAGACAAGTTGACTATCCAAGAAACCCGTCTGCGCCCAAGCAGCACTATCGTTCGAGCCTTCGACGGATCAAAGCGAGAAGTAGTGGGAGAAGTTAATTTGTCAATCCCAGTTGGACCCACTATCTTCAACGTCGATTTCCACGTAATGGATATTACTCCAGCATATAGTTGTGTCCTCGGCAGGCCTTGGATTCATGACGCTAAGGCAGTACCTTCGACGCTCCACCAGAAAGTCAAGTTCATAATGGATGACAAATTGGTCACGGTCCAAGCAGAAGATGATATCCTGATCAGTGGACCATCCACCCAACCTTATGTGGATGCAACTGAAGAGGCCCTTGAAACATCTTTTCAAGCGCTCGAAATTGCCAGTATAGAAAGACTTCCCAAAAACACAAAGGTAGCCCGCATGATGATGAAGCATGGCTACCATCCTGGCCAAGGACTGGGGGCAGACTCCCAAGGCATAAGGGAACCCCAAAATTCCAAGATAATCCTTTCAAGCATGGCCTAGGATATGACCCTACTAAGGGCCGAGCAGAAAGAGGAAAAGGGAAGTCTCCCCTCCGCACACTAAAGCAAATTTTTCGAAGTGGAGGGGTGCAAGCGTCAAGAGCTACCCTAGTCATTAGGAAATCTTTTTCTTCATTTAAGGGATGTAAACCTCATGATTGTTAGAGATTATCCCCCGGGGCTAGCCCGACCCCCGGGCATTTTAGGGCACATATTCCCTTATTAATTAATAAAGAATACTTCTTACTATTTGCTTCTTTTCTCGTTATTTCTGACTAGACCTCACAATAACCTTGTCTAAGTAAACGAAAAAAAGAGAGTAAAAGCACAACCAAAAATTCACCATTGCCATTACAGTCAAGCTGGTTGATTAGAAACACCAAATAAGACTTCGCTTCACCATAAAGAAAAGTCATGCTTCGCCAATATTGTGAACAAAAATAAATACAAAAAAAAAGAAAAAAAAAACATAGAAGCCAAAGGCCAAAAAATACCCGGTAGGAAACCCACCAAGGAGGCTACGCAAAAAATAGGGTCAACCCGGTAGGATACCCGAACAAAAATAAAGGGTAGCCTAGGAAAAAGTTAGGGTTACAAAATAAGGTCCGCTAGGATTCCCTAAAAACAAAAAAAGGAACCTAGATAAAAGATAGCGCCAAAACACAATATCCTAGTTCGAAAACCCAAAGGGCGATCTAGGGAAATCAATTAGCTATAGAAAATCAATGGAAATAAAACTAAGACGCGAATACAAAAAAAGGGGGGAAATGCTTGCTTAAGACAAAAAACTTAAACACCTAAGCCTAACCCTGGCCAGCCGTTCTTACAAAACCTCTTTCTAAATAATACAAACCTTCTAAAACAGAAGCCATTGAATTTACCCTTTTTCTTCTCTTCTCTTCTCTTGACCCTCACAACAATATTCTAATAACTAATTTGGGAATATGGAGGCGTATAGTCAACAAGAAGATTGAAACCCCTAGAGTGAAGAAAAAGGGACACTACATGACAAAGAGTACTCTACAAAAAGAGAGAAAAAGGAAAAACAAGCTACCCTTCGGTCATAAGAAGTCCGGCATGGTACAGCCAAACGCAAAAACCTGGATCAGAGGACATCCGGCGCTACAAGACACGTCAGATAAATCCTTCTGAAAAAACTAATTGAAATAGGCATTATAGGACATCAAACATGAAAACATTGCATGCATAAAATGTTTTTGAACCAGGTCCTATTTGCTTTTAACAAAAAAAAAAACCCCGAAATTTGAGACGGCCGTCCGAAATTCCAAGACTGCCGTCTCGGTCTCCAAGCAAAATGAGACCGCCGTCTCAACTTAGCTGAAAACGAGACCGCCGTCCCGCTTGGCGAGACGGTCGTCTCGTTTAAGGCCAAAGTCGAGACCGCCATCTTGATTTCCCAGACGACCATCTCGACTTGCACAAAAACGAGACCGCCATCTCGACTTCCCAGACGGCGGTCCCGGATCCGAATTTTCCCCTATAAATAGGGGAGGCGTCCTGGAGCTCCTCACAACTCTCTGGCACTCCAACTCTCAGATATATCACTTCCAAGCACCTTCTCGACAAAATGTTCCGTGGAAGTCAGTCAAGGAAGAGAAGAGGACCTGCTGGCCCTAGCAGTTCCTCAGCGCCTACTCCTCAAGACCCCGCACGGCTCTCACCGCTACACCAGGCTCGCCTAGAGCACATCATGGGGTACGCTTGGCATCCCATGCTCAAGCTGGACTTCGGCATCCTTGCCGAATTTGGATGGGAGGACGACGTCCGGGCTAACATCGACAACATTGGATGAGGCTTCCTCCTACAGACTCCTCCTACCCATGTGTACCCTCAAGCAGTGATGGAGTTCCTGGCCTCCATCTCCTATGCCGAAACTCCCTCCATGATCCCAGGCCTGTCACCAACGAAGATGGTGACATACTTTATGGGTGGGATGTATCGGACCACCACCCTGGACGAATTCAACGTGTCCATTAGATTCGTCCGGCCCGAAGACGTGCTGACCCGGGAATACCAAGAGGCCATCTGCGCACAGCCCACCAACCTCACCGCCGGCGAGATGTGGGAGGAGCTCACCAGGGCCCCCACTCTGCCCACACTGATGAAGGGCTTAACACTCCCCCCGGCCCTCCGCATTTGCCACAAGCTGCTGGCGGGGACCATCCACGGCAGGAAGGAGAGTCAGAGCCCTCAAGGACTTCGGGAGCAGGCCAGTGGGAGTTGTCCTCATGGCCCCCCTCATCACCCCTTGGCAGAAAAATGGGGGTGCAGTGGCCGGGAAGAACTGGCCTTCAGTCAACAGCTTGAATCTATCAACGGGTCGATACTGGTCAGCATGGGGATGCTCATGCGCCGCGGAACCCAGCTGGTCCTCCACCCATCGCTGGATTTCGCCTTGGACCTCTAGGACATCGTGGCAATGCACGATCTCCCTACACCTCCCGATTTCCAACAGCAACAACAACAGCAACATCAGCAACAGTACACAGACGACTTTGCTAGCGTAAACCGCAACATCCACGATCTGCGCCAGCAATTCGAACAGATGTCTGTGAGGTAGGAGCAGATGTCCCTAAGGCAGGAGGTCTTCGACACAAGACTGGAGACGATATACCAATACCAAGAGGGAATGCAGCAAGACTGGACAACGTTCCAGCAAGAATACCGTGACGAGATCCGGGACCAAGCAGAGTTCTGGAGACATATGTACCAGCAATTCCCCTCCTACGGATCGTCTCCAGACGATAACCCATAGTCTTAGGGATACAAAATAGGGTTGTTGTAATAAAATATTTCATAAATAAAATTTTATTCCATGCATCTTTTTATCCCTTCCAAAAGTTTGCGTAATCAAAAGAAAATAAAGAGTAAAAAGACTTACGCTCAATAAAAAAGCCAAAATCCAGAATCGCGAGAAGAAGAGATAAAACCGTGAAAAAAGGCAGGATTGAAACAAAGTCAACCACCTTGACCAATAAAACTTCGACAACCAACCAAGAGTCGAACACAAACAAAGCCCACCCGACCAACCAGCAAGAGTCGGGTGATCATCATCAAAAGACCAAAAACAAAGAATCCCCAGCAACCAACAAAGCTGGATGAACACCAACAAAATCCCCGGCACCGACTGGACAACCAAATCAAAGACAAAGAGAGCACATCTCAACATAGGCGCATGAGCTAGAGCAGTAAGCCGCCACCATAGCCAAAGGATCGGCTACCGCAAGAAGGAGCATCCGGAGGCACTTCACCAGATGAGGGTGTGTACTCATCAGGCCTTACAAAAGGGGGCTTACCGGACAGGGGTTCATACTCGTCAAACACCAGATGGGGGTGTATACTCATCAGGCCTTACAAAAGAGGGCTTACCGGACGAGGTTTCATACTCGTCAAACCAAATAAGGGTTCGTACTTATCAGCCGAAAGGATCAGCTATCACCAGAAGAAGTATCCTAGAAGCACACCTTTTTCCAGAAGATCAACCGCCGTAAGTCGGAACATCTGAAGGACAACCGGGCAAGAGGGTCAACTCCTTTACCTTCCAGTCGGTCTCCTTGGCACAGCAGGCCAGCAGTCGACTAGTCGGGTAAAGGGGGGGCAGTTGTAGACCCCAAATCTTGCACGGCCTCATAATAAAGACCAGAAGACCTCCTTTTCGAAGATGGATGAAGCCTAAGAAGCCACTAGGAGAGACTATTAGGCCCCATACTAGGATAGGAGGGTTTTTTGGATGAAAAATAAGGATTTTCGCCTTTTAAGGTCGAGACCGCCGTCTCGCCGTTCCTGCAAGGCGAGACGGTCGTCTCGATTGGCGAGACGACCGTCTCGACCTTGTCAGACGAGATGGTCATCTCGATTGGCGAGACGACCGTCTCAACCTTGTCAGACGAGACGGCCCGTCTCGACCTGACAGGCGCGAATCCCTATAAATAGGAGTGTCATTCCCCTCATTTCCCACAGTTCTTCCATTCTCTCTCTAGACTTTTCATCAAATTCTCTTTCTAGAACCCCTTCGAAGCATTTCCGGACTTTCTGAGAGTTTTCTAGAGTGTTTTAGAGCATTTTTGAGAGATTCCGGCGCTGTAAAAGAGTGAAGGGCTGCCAAAAAGCACCCTATTTTTGCAAAGAATTAATAAAAAGCTCGCTTCGGAGGTTCCTACTCTCTCTCTCTACTTTACCGCTTTAATTTTAATTATGCAATAGAAACTAGGGCCTTGTAGTCATAATTTTAAAATTCCGCAAAATAAAGGGTAAAAGCGTATTTTTCACCGGTTTATTTATTTATCCAAAGTAGCTAGCCCATCATAGGGAACCCGAAAGGGACGTCGTAAGGGAACTAACACTTCCCTTTCACGTAACTAACTCCCTTACCCAACTCTGGTTCTAATGACCAAAGTTGGTTTTTCGAAAACCAACGCCTTTTAACTCCTTTTCCGATGTTTCCGGTAAAAACGTCGGTGGCGACTCCAGAAGAACCCTTCAAAAACTAGTTATTGGTCTAGTCCGGTTATCGGACAATCCAAGAACGCCTTTTCGAAAACCTCGCCCCTAGGTTCAGCCCGATTATCGGACAACCTAAAGGCGTTATAACCACCAATAAAAACGCAAAAAATGGAAAGTCAGAATCATCGCGTCGCTCCGACCGCCCTCATTTTGACGGCGGCAACAAGTGCCATTCCCCTCACTTCCCACAGTTCTTCAATTCTCTCTCTAGACATTTCTTCAAATTCTCTTTCTAGAACCCCTCCGAAGCATTTCCGGAGTTTCTGAGAGCTTTCTTGAGTGTTTTATAGCGGTTTTGAGAGATTTTGACGCTGTAAAGAGTGAAGGGCTGCCAAAAAGCACCCTAATTATCAAAGAATTAATAGAAATCTTGCTTCGGAGGTTTCTATACTTTCTCTCTATTTTACCGCTTTAATTTTAATTATGCAATAGAAACTAGGGTCATGTAATCATAATTTTAAATTCCGCAAAATAAAGGGTAAAAGCGTGTTTTTCACCGGTTTATTTATTTATCCAAAGTAGCTAGCCCATCATAGGGAACCTGAAGGGGCGTCGTAAGGGAACTAACACTTCCCTTACACGTAACTAACTCCCTTACCCAACTCTGGTTCTAATGACCAAAGTTGATTTTTCGAAAACCAACGCCTTTTTACTCCTTTTCCGATGTTTCCGGTAAAAACATCGGTGGCGACTCCAAGAGAACCCTTCAAAAACTAGTTATTGGTTTAGCCAGGTTATCGGACAATCTAAGAACGCCCTTTCGAAAACCTCGCCCCTAGGTTCAGCCCGGGTATCGGACAACCTAAAGGCGTTGTAACCACACCAATAAAAACATGAAAATTGGAAAGTCGGAACCATCGCGTCGCTCCAACCGCCTCGTTTTGACGGCGGCGACAAGAAGCTATGGGTAGAGGATGCAAGCACTATAGTATTTTTTTCTTAACAGGCTGCCAACCAGAGTTCTTAACAAAAAAACTCCATTTGAAGAATGGTTTGGATACAAACCAGATTTACAAAATCTAAAGATTTTTTGTTGTGTTTGTTTTTCATATGTTCCACAGGTTAAGAGAGACAAACTTGATAAGAAAGCGGAACTTGAAGTTTTCATTGAATACAACAACACGTCCAAAGCTTATAGAATTTTTCAACCACAAAATGAAAGAATTCTTATAAGCAGAGATGTAAAATTCATGGAAGACAAGAAATGGAATTGGGAGGAGCCAATGAAGAAGAAGTTGCTAGAAATTCCATAAGTTCTTGATGATGATGATGATGATGATGATATAAATGACATCCCTGTTAGAGGTACAAAATCTTTATATGAAATTTATGAAAAGAGTAATCTAGCTATCTTGGAACCTGCTGATTTTAAACAGGCTGAGTTGGATGATAAGTGGATAGAAGCAATGAAGAAAGAGCTAAAGATGATTCAAAAGAATGACACTTGGGAGCTAGTGGACAAACCTCAACACAAGCAACCTATAGGATTCAAATGGGTTTATATAACTAAGCTAAATGCAGATGGTTTTATAAATAAATACAAAGCTAGGTTGGTTGTGAAGGGCTATGCTCAGGTGTTCAAAGTGGATTTTTTAGAAATGTTTGCTCCGATTACACGTCTTGATACAATAAGAATGTTGCTTGCTTTGATCGCGCAAAAGGGATGGAAATTTTACCATTTAGATGTGAAGTCAACCTTCCTAAATGGTTATTTGCAAGAGGAAATATTTGTAGAACAACCAGAAGGATTTAAAGTAAAAGGACAGGAGGATAAGATCTACAAACTGAAAAAGGCCTTGTATGGTCTTAAACAAACCCCTAGAGCCTGGTACAACAGAATTGATGATTATTTTCAAAACCTTGACTTTATTAAAAGCCCAAGTGAAGCTACATTGTATGTGAAACAGACGGGTGCTAATTTAATCATAGTTTTTGTCTATGTTGATGACTTGCTTCTAACAGGGAATGAAGAAAATGTTAATAATGAAGTTTAAAGGTGAAATGTTACGAGTGTTTGAAATGACAAATCTTGGCCGAATGTCTTTCTTTTTGGGTATGGAGGTAAAGCAAGATCATGGTGGAGTCTTCATATGCCAAAAGAAGTACGCAAGGGAAATACTAAAAAAAAATTGCATGTAAGATTGCAAAAGCACCGCTACTCCAATGAACCAAAAGGAAAAATTCAGCAAAGATGACAGGAGTAATAATGTTTAAGAGCATCAATTCAGAAGCCTAATTGGTTGTCTAATGTATCTTAATGCAACCAGGCCTGACATCATGTTTGCAATAAGTATGCTTTCAAGATTTATGCATTGTGCTAGTGAAGATTTATGCATTGCAATAAGTATGTTTGCAAACGGATTGTGAGCTATGTCAAGGGGACTATAGACTATGGTGTCAAATACATTCACTCTCAGAATTTTCAGTTTTACGGTTATTCTGACATTGATTGGGGAGGTTCAATTAATGACATGAAAAGCACAACAGGTTACATTTCAGCTTTGGTTCAAGTATGTTTTCATGGAGTTCAAAAAAACAAGATATAGTGGCTCGGAGTACAGCTGAGGTAGAATATGTGGCAGCCATTACAGCAGTAAATCAAGCTATTTGGCTAAGGCATATACTTGTTGATTTACATATGGAACAAAAGGAGCCTACACATATTCTTGTTGATAATCAAGCAGCTATTTCCATTTCAAATAATCTTGTTTTTCATGGTAGGACTAAGCATTTCAAGATCAAGTTGTGTTTTTTAAGGGAAGCATAAAGAGAAGGTGAAGTTAAATTAATTTACTGCAGAACTGAAGATCAAGGTGCAGATGTCTTAACAAAAGCTCTTCCAAAATTCAAATTTGAAGCTTTAAGAAATAAACTAGGTGTTTGCAACTAATGAGGCAAGGAGGAGATTTGTTGAACGTGTGTCACAATAGCTGTAGAAGTGGATGTTTAAGACCTATTCTTTAGGATATTGTTGATTATGTTTTATCAATTTAGAAAATATATGTTAAAGTAACCGTTGGGGACTTTTTTTCATAAATAATATTATTTTAAAAAATATTTCCAAAAATAATAAATTTGGAACATTATTTACCCAACTAGCATTCTTTACTGTTCATGGTACTTTCGCTCAAGCGAGAAATTCATCGCTTGAGCGAGGAGACCTGGAATTAACGGGCATTGTGGGGTTTAATTTCGCTCAAGCGATGTAATTCTCACTCGAGCGAGAAGTTCTCTCGCTCAAGCGAAAAACCCTTCGCTTGAGCGAGGAGACCTAAAACTAATGAGTAATATCAGGTATTTTTTCGCTCAAGTGATGGGTAATTTCACTCGAGCGAGAAGTGATTGAAATATGTGATGACCCAAGTTGCATTATGTGGCTAACTGCTTTGGACCTTTAGCCTGTGGTCATTTTTCGCTCAAGCTATGGGTAATTTTGCTCGAGCAAGAAGTGATTGGCTAACTGCGTTGGACCTTTAGCGGTGGTCAATTCTCGTTCAAGTGAGAAATCCATCCTTGAGCGAGGAAATTTATAATCAATTATAATTTAAACTAATCAATCATAATTTTAAAATAATCGAATATTTAAAATTATGATCGATTATTTCTCTCTCGCTCAAACGAGAAATTCATCGCTTGAGCGAGGAGATCTAAAACTAATAGGTAATCTCGGGTGTTTTTTTGCTTAACCGATGGGTAATTTCGCTCGAGCGAGAAGTGATTGAAATATGTGGTAACTCAAGTTGCATTATGTAGCTAACTGCGTTTGAGCTTTAGCCTGTGGTCAACTCTCGCTCAAGCGAGAAATCCACGCTTGAGCGAGGAAACCTACATCTATTTATAATCGATTATAAGTTAAACTAAACAATTATAATTTTAAAATAATCAAATCTTATATCTTAACTAGTCAACTTAAGCCTTTTGCAATAATTGTTTCATAAAACCTGCAAAGGCTTATCTAATTATTTTTGTATTCAAAAATTTGTCCTTGATAATTTTAAGTTATACACTCCCTGGACTGCAAATTGCAACCTTGTCAGCATATCTTCGATTCAGCCATGAACAAGATTGAACAGCAAAAGGACTAAAGTGAAGGATATTAATAATTCATGCAACAAACTAGTATTCCTATTATGATTTGTTGCCAATATAGTTATCCTTATTGTAAGAACAAATGAGCCTTGAGTTACTACATTGTAGGTAATCCCCACTCTGCAAAGAAGAAATTTTATTAATTGAAAAATTCCTAAGTTTCATACATTGGGATATTTCTTAACTAACATAATCTAATCATGCGAAGTAGATGCACGTGTTATTCTCGCTTGAGCAAGTAATTGTATTTAGGTTGGGGTCATTATAATATGCTTAAGTTCAATTCAAATATGTGTTGTCCTATTATAAGATATAAGTTTTGGTATATTACTAATTTTTGGGGCCACAACTATTATATGTTTATATATAATAATTTATAGTTTTATTTCTATAAATAAAAAATAATTACTCTAAATTAATCAAGTAAAGAAGAAATTTTATTAATTGAAAAACTCCTAAGTTTCATACATTGGAGCATTTTTTAATTAACACAATCTAATGATGCGAAGTAGATGCACGTGCAACATTGTGGCATGTTCTTCTGGTATGACCAGGGGTATGACAACATGAACATTTTTTAATCCTACTTTGATTTTCTGTAATATCCATCTCAATTCTTATGCGGCTTGATTTTGGTCGGCCCTTTGAAGTTCTTTCCATTTCTGGATTTGCACACAAAGTAGGTCCTGTGTATGTTGACCAATATTCTTCATTTCGCAACAACCCAAATTGTGTTTCGTATACCTTTGAAACTTGTTGTAAGGTATACACTGGATCTTTGAAGTTCTTTTCATTTCTGGATTTGCACACAAAGTAGGTCTTGTGTATGTTGGCCAATATTCTTCATTTCGTAACAACCCAAATTGTGTTTCGTATACCTTTGAAACTTGTTGTAAGGTATACACTGGATGAATGCAGTTGTTGAAGTCATGGTTGCATGCTTGCATGCAGCAAGAACATGTGAACAAGGCATGCGAAATTTCTGGAATTTCCCACAGTCACACCATAACTCATCAAGGCGAACTACAAACTTCCCTACTGGTCGAACTTCACGCGGGTTTTGTATTTCTTCTACTACAAATTTTGTGGTAAATCTATCAAAATTTATGACCCTATGCGTGTTTACCTGTGTTTTCCTGTGTTTGTGCTTCCTCTAAATTCGTGACCAAAATTTCAGAGTATACATGACCAGCATTGATCATGGCATCTATCTACCTCCCTCTTTTAATGAAAAATTTGTTGCAGCGGGTATACATTGCATTGACCATGGAGCAAATAGGTAGATTTCTTATTTTTTTAAAAAACAGAGTTGATAGACTCTGCTATGTTGGTCGTCATGTGGCCTCAACACCGTCCATTGTCCCATGCAAGTGCCTATTTTTCTCTAGGTATCT
The DNA here is from genome assembly GCA_963425845.1 of Sphenostylis stenocarpa. Classification (NCBI taxonomy): domain Eukaryota; kingdom Viridiplantae; phylum Streptophyta; class Magnoliopsida; order Fabales; family Fabaceae; genus Sphenostylis; species Sphenostylis stenocarpa. Next base: position 59,763,528 of record OY731400.1, on the reverse strand, counting down.
CATCCAACCAATTAGCTATTTTTATGTCATATTGCCTCAAGATGTTCTAATAATAGTAGAATCGTGGTTCAGTCATCCCATATGCTACAACAACATTAAAAATACATAGTTAATATAAATATTTATTAGCAACAGTTAAATAATGAATAAATTGTAACAAATTTGAAGCAAAGGAATTACCCATATTTACAACATCTTTCTTTAGTGCGATATTTTTGAAACGTCTCATAAAATTATGTGCACTGTGTCTAATGCAGTAGACATGCACTGAATTATTTTCTGTCCATCCGCTTCCATTTCTCATGTATGCACTTCTAATGGATTCATGTCGGTCTGATATGAGGCATAATCCTTATTGGGGTGTGACATATCTTTGGAGGTTTTTTAAGAAAAAAAAACAGGCATCACTTGTTTCACCTTCAACCACTGCAAACGCAATGGGGAGGATGTTGTTGCGACCATCTTGAGCTATTGTAACCAACAAGGTACCTCTATATTTTCCATACAGAAAAGTTCCGTCCACTTGAATAATGGGCTTGTAGGGAACAAATCCATTTATGCATGGCCTAAACGTCCAAAACACATGCTTAAAAATATTTGAATTTTGTTGAAGGACCTCACCTTGGTAAGATGGTTGTGACTGCAGTTTGTAGATGAATCCAAGAACAAATTGTTGCATGACTTGTAACAAACAAGGCAACTTCTTATATGAATCCTCCCAATTTCCGTAGATGGTCTCCATTGCCTTTTGTTTGGCCCGTCAGGCCTTCCTGTATGTTATAGTGTAACCCGTTGTTAATTGGATGTGGGTTATGATTGTGGAGATTGGTGTTGACGAATCAACATCAATTATTTGACCAATTATTTGGGAAATCATTTTATATCCCAACTTGTTGTGGTCTTGGCTGATTAATGGCGAAACGCATGTATTGTGCCCTTCAAGCTTCATAATCTCCCAATATTGCTCTCTTGTGCACAATATTGCTCGACATCTCCAATTGCATTGGTTATCAACACATTCAACAACATATCTACTTTGGTTTGAAATTTTCACCTTGTATGTGCAGTGATTGACAATGTGAAAGCGGTTAATGGCATCTTGAACTTGTTCTTTTGTTATGAAACGTTGTCCAAGAAATAGAGTTCCTACCAGAGAAACAAAAGACTTTTTGTCCAACGCATGACCATACTCTGGGTCTTGTTGTTGAATGTGACTTTCTAATTTAAGAAAATGTTGTGGTGGGTTGTATGGTTCCATGAAGTTTGGTGCATGTGTAGGGATATGTGGTTGTTCGTCCTCTGAATCATCTTAGTGTTGGATGAGAATTTCATCTTTGTCTTCGTCCTCACTAAAAGGATCAATGACTTCAATTGGGAGGCCAACAATTTTGTTCTCTTGTGTGGGTAGTTCTTCGTTGATGTTGGTGGAAAGCCCATTTAGAAGTTGGGTAAAAGGGATGTAGTCATTATATGTGGGTATTTCTGGGTTAGTGTTTGGGAAAGCTTGGTAGGGTGAGGGTGAGATTTCAGGTGAGTGTGTGTTGGGGTATGAAGAAGAAGTTTTAAATGTAACAAAAATTCCAATACCACATAGACTTGAGTTTTAATCATGAACATCGAACATGGCCTCCACGTCGTCATCATCTTTCAACTCAACAGCAATGAAGTTGTTGATCCCAACTTCGAGTCTAGTTGGGTAGCAAAAATGGATGGTTGCTACATTTTCGGGGGGTTCTTTCTCTAATTTCCTGGGGATCAACTTCTTCAACCTTTGTAGAGAAATTCCTCTCTTTAAAGGAATAAGTTTTGCAGTCCCAGTATTGAAGGTAACTCCCTCCATGGGACATGGATTCATGGAACCATCATAGTGGACAATAGTAGACACTACCCATTTTAGGAGTGTGGAACAAAAAGAAGACTAAAGGTAAGAAGAAGAAAGAATGCAAAGAGCTTCAGAGATTTAGGAGTGTGCAATGTGAGAAATTCAAAGAATGAAAGTGGTCTATTTATAATGAAGTCCAATGGTTTGAACTTAAGGCTCCCTCACATGGCTTCTGACGCACACAAAATCCAAGCAAAGTGGGTGGGTCAGCATCTATTTAAATATGCTTGGATTCTTCTGCTTTTGTCTAACCCAATGCAGGGAATCCAAGATTGGAATCCTGACTTGGGTGGGTGACTCAGCATTGGATTCCTAACTTGTGTGCATCACAAAGGCATGGGAATCCTGACTTGGGTGGGTGACTTAGCATTGGATTTCTAACTTGTGTGCGTTAGAAATTATATTGGGAGGTGCTATTTTGGGAAATATTTTTTAAAAACTTATTAATTATGTAAAAAAGTCGCAAAATAATCGATCATAATTTAAAATAATTGATTATTTTAAAATTATAATCGATTATTTTAGTTTATAATTGATTATAAATAGTTGTAGGTTTCCTTGCTCAAGTGATGAATTTCTCGCTTGACGAGAGAGTTGACCACAAGCTAAAGCTCTAATGCAGTTAGCAACATAATGCAACTTGGGTCACCATATATTTCAATCACTTCTTGCTCGAGCGAAATTACCTATCGCTTGAGCGAAAAAACACCCGAGATTACCCATTAGTTTCAGGTCTCCTCGCTCAAGCGATGGATTCTCGCTTGAGCGAGAAAGAAATAATCGATCATAATTTTAAATATTCGATTATTTTAAAATTATTATCGATTATAAATTTCCTCGCTCAAGCGATGGATTTCTCGCTTGAATGAGAATTGATCATAGGCTAAAGGTCCAATGCAGTTAGCCAATCACTTCTCGCTCGAGCAAAATTACTCATAGCTTGAACGAGAATTGACCATAGGTTAAAGGTCCAACGCAGTTAGCCACATAATGCAACTTGGGTCACCACATATTTCAATCACTTCTCGCTCGAGCAAAATTACTCATCGCTTGAGCGAAAAAATACGTAAGATTACCCATTAGTTTCATGTCTCCTCGCTCAAGCGAAGGGTTTCTCGCTTGAGCGAGAGAACTTCTAGCTCGAGCGAGAATTAAATCGCTTGAGCGAAATTAAACCCCATAATACTCGTTAGTTTCAGGTCTCCTCGTTCAAGCGATGAATTTCTAGCTTGAGCGAAAGTACCATGAACAGTAAAGAGTGCTAGTTGGATAAATAATATTCCAGATGTGGTATTTTGGGAAATATTTTTTAAAATAGTATTATTTATGAAAAAAAAGTCAATGTTGGGTTATGCCTAAAAACAAGGGATATTTGTTTTGTATTTGTTTATTTTAAACTCTATTTAAAGAGTTTGTAAAATAAACCATAACTTCTCATCCTCCGAAAAAACATATCTTCTGTTTTTACAATTTCTACAGCCTCCACCACAAAAGTGTCTTTTTATTTTGACTTTACTATCATGTCATTCCTAATCACATGTTTGTTTTGATAGATTTGTCAATGTCCTTGAGGATGTTTTTTTATTTGGCCATATGATTACTGCATCTATTATCTAAGTACAAACTTTTGTTTGTTTCATCACTAGAGTCTCGGTTAACATAAAAAAAGATGTGGAAAGTCATGCTCTTCAATAAAATTTGTTTGATGCTTGATTTTGCTTTAACAATTATCCTTCACATCTAAACTTGTTATAATGTTAACATTGTGATTTTCCGTGATGCCAACATTATTTCTCCATATAACTTGACCTTTGCCGATATCACATGGAGAATATTTGTCTTGAGTTAATTTAGAGAAACTTCTAGAGTTTTATTTATTTCTAGAAATTTCTTCAATTTTCTTTCCTCTAGTTTGTTTGGAGACCATAATTTGAGTTTTGATTGAAATGTATTTCTGATAGAGTCTTCATTGTACCACTTCAATCTTTACTCATATGCTTTAATAGAGCTTTTTAGTTTTGCCACCGATAAGGCAGATAGATCTTTGACTTGTCCAATCATATTTACTATTATATCATATTTATGGAGAATAAAAATTAGAATTTTCTAAGCATTGTCTTGTCAAAAATATTTTCTTCGCATGTTCTTATTTAACTAACTATCTCTTTTATCTTAGTATAATAATCTTTAATAGATCAAGACTCCTTCATATTTAATAACTTAATCTCACATCTTAGAGTTTGAAGTTTAATAAAACGTATATTTACACTTCCTTAATATTTCTCTTATAATATACTTCGTACTTATTTGACACTTATGACATCCATTATTCTAAAAAAAATAACATTAATCAAAGCTTGTTGTATGAAATATAATATTTTTAAGTCCTTCTTTTTATTCTCCTTCAATTTCTTTTGAGCAATCATTAATATGAAAATATTTATAAGATTACTAAAGTCATGTTCTACATCTATAAATCTTGAAAACAAAAAATTATCTTTATTATAATATCCGATAATACTTACATGTCATAATGGTGACTAGTCTAGAATTTTTATGATAATTTTTTTAATTACAATTTTAAAATTTTGTAGCAAATTCAAACAATATGAAAGAGAAAACCTTCCTTGTAAATTAAAAGGTATTGCAAAACTTAGAACGTATTCCCACAAGCTGTAGAGACGGTTTCAGAGAACGTGTTCTCACACGTTGCAGAAGACCGTTTTAGAGGACGTGTTATCACACGTTGCAGAAGAGTGTTTAGAGAACGTTGCAGAAGACTATTTCAGAGAACATTGCAGAAGACGGTTTCAGATAACGTTTCAGAGAGCGTTACAGACCCACTACCAAGTCTTCTCATAACTGCTACAGACTTTCTCCTATAAATAAAGACCACTTCACACTCTTCAGAAACACACCTCTCTCATCTTCTCTTCTCTGATCTTCTTTCTGTTATCCTGAGTTAATTTACTCTTTTGAGAGTTTCTTGCTAGTTTCTGAGATCCTTGGATATTCCGAGAAGTTCCTGTTGTATCCTGAGGAACTTGCGCAATATAATGCGGATAAATCCTTAAGGACAATGATTATACATGTCTCAAGAATAAAGTTTGTTCGTGTCTCTGTCAGCTTTTACAACAGGGTCACCTTGATGTGTATTAATGTAACCTTTAGTATTTCTAGCTAGCCTTTCCATTCCTCCGAAGAACAACCCGTTGCAACTCTAGTAAGTAATAATAACCATTACACGAATGTTACTCAATAAACATGGCAACGTGTCCACACCAGTTGAACATAATATGGTGCTACATGGAGAAGAACTTACCGCGATATTAAAACCCAAGTTCAGCCTAGCTATGACCAAGTGTTAACCTCCCAAATCTTAATCAGTATCAAGTAATGTGTAATACACTAAATTTACAGAAGTTGGTAAGTTCATTATATATAAAAGTTTTGATTGGATGACAGAGTAAAACTATTTAGTAATTAGTGTGTAATGTATTTGTTTATGTGATGAATAATGATGAAGAAAATCTCACCTAGTGTATCATTAAGGTAAAATAAGTTATTCTTGAAAGCCATTCAATGCTCAGACCCACACACAATGATCTTTTTGGGCTCTGGCTGTGTCTTGTTTAGGCAATGATTGTCGAATCTGGAATACCAATCAGAGTTAGAAGCAAAGGACCAGTCTTTGTTGGCAAGAGGGATGACAAATCGATCACTTCCCCAACTTCTCCCACTCTAGTTGAGAATAGGTCAGATGAGTCGATGGATGAACTAGTTTACGAATTAATTTATTAATAATATTTTTATATATATATTTAAAATATATTTTTAATTATATGAATAATTTTTAAATTTGTATTTATTAATTTATATTTTTATTATATAAATTAAAATTTTGATTATATTTATATATTAAAATATCTAATTATAATTAATAATATTTATAATTTAAATTATAATATTTTAATATATTTATATATTTCAACATAGCACAAAAAAATATAAAATTTTTAATTAAAATTATTTTTATTTTTATTTTAATATATAAATATTTTTTTAAAACATATTAGTCAAGACCATCTCATCTTATAAATGGGTTGAACAAGATAGACTAAAACAGGTTCATGAAACCAGTCCGTGAGACCTGTTTTGTCACTATGAGAAATATAGCAAGTCCTTGAACAAACTTGGTGGCCATATCAGGGTCTATGGTTCTTGTTTTAGCCAAGAATGCAAATAAACAAGGTTTGATCATAGAATAGAGGAAATGTGGAAACAGAAGTCATGTGGTTTGGTGTGGGCAAAGGTGATTGATGTAGGATAGGCCTTGCGTTGACTAAGGAGGGTGTGGGGCATGAAATATATGGCGGTGCCATTCTACCATTAGCCTTTTGGTCCAAAACAATATGGGTTGTTGTTAGGAATTACGTGCATGGATTGAATAATTGGATCATCTATTCATATATCTCATCTCTTTAACCAGTACAAATAAAAATAATCATATGATAAAAATGTACAAGTAAAGGATTATTTTGAATGTGTAAGTTTTTTAAGAAAATAAAGTTCTGAATTAGTTACTGAACAACGAAAAATTAATCTATGGATTTCACAAGATTGCCATAAAATTGATAGTAGAAAAATATAACCTAATGTCAAATTGGTCCTTAAATGTTATTGTTGAATAATAAATAGTTAGTTAAACTTTATAATTGTAGGATAATTGCAGATTAACTGGACTCCTTCGGATACTCGTTGGACAAAGTGTAATAATATTGATGGAGCAAATACGAGACATTTGAACACCTCAACATGTGAAGGAATTTTCAGAAATTATAGAACTGAAAACATAGATTGCTTCGCTAGTTCTTTACATGTTGGATCAACTTTTGAAGATGGGCTATGGGAGTTATTTTACAGTCGAGGTTGCTAATTAGAAAAGATGTAGATTCTTTTATGCTAAGTGGCTATGGTGGATTGGTTTCTGCTCAAAACTGAAAACCACGAATGATTTCTAAGCAATAAATGCGCTACAGTAACACCACACCTTCAGTGTAAGTTTCCAATATCAAATGTCAAAATCACATAGAGCATTGCCTGGTCCATCAGCTATATCAATTGCATTTCAATGATCACCACCCAATAAAATGTTCAGAGTTTATACTAATTTGTAAAAGAAAAAGTTGACAAAATTGTTGGCTAAAAATTTCATATGTAACAATAATCCTTATCCACTTTATTTCATCTGAGCCCCACTCAAAAACTTTAGTAAAAATGAGTTCAAGCCTGAACCTATGCTGCAACAATGTGGATGTTTTCCTTAGCCTGAAAAGAGAGGGTATGGTTTATGAACTGCTCATTTGAACTAAATGATTAAATAATCAATCTATCTGATAATGCATCAGCAATTGTGCAGGGTAACTAAAAAATGGAAAACATGATATGCCTCCACAGTCATTAATTTATCTGTGTATCTGTTTAACTGAGAGATGGAAACCTACCAGAGTGTTATTGGAACATCTTGCTATATGCCTTTTTCTCTTGATCACGCCTATCAGCTATCTGAAACAACAAACATATTTAGATTCCCAAAAGCAAGTATATGATGCTTCAATGCTTGTTCAACTCAGATTGATAAATATATGGCAGTTTGTGTTACAGATTATAAAAAAAGTGATTTTTTGACGGAAATAATTTAGTGATTATTTTTCAGATGTTTTATAATCTTTACGGCTTCTAATATTTTGAAAAGTTTAAATAATCACACAAAAATTAAAAAGAAAATAAAGAAAAGTGATTTTTTAAAGGAAAAAGAAAAAAATGCTGTAATAAATGAACCCTACTCACCTTCCTCCTGGCAGCAGCAAGTCCCTTTTTTATTCCAGCTGAAAATAGCAATATATCAATGAAGTTACAGGAAAGTTTAGATTACTGAAGTAGCAAACTACAGTATAAAGTTTAGTAAAAATATCCCTATGAAATCACACCATTATCAGTCTTTGGTACAATAGACCTTATATTCATTTTATCTTCACTTTCTCTATATTTCGCTCTTCCAATCATTTGGATATTAATTTTCATCTTGTATAATTTAAAAGGTTAAATCCATGTTTTAAATAAGAAAATGTGAAACTGTCTTTCAACATTGCATCAATAGCTTGACTAAAATAAACAAGAAATTCAAATGTATTCAGACAATTTCATAACCAACCATCATTTGGCTCCAAGGTCAGTGCCTTCTTAAAGCTTTCAACTGCAGCATCAATGTCATGTAGTGCCATATATGCCTGGTAAATTGTAAGTAACATAGTTACCAGAGTTAAAAGCATCACTCATTAAATACCAATAACACAGACTGACGTAATAAAGCGTTACAAAAGCTCTAAATATTTGAGAGGAAGCTCTCCAGTTACAATGCCAACCTGTCCTTGGCGAAACAAAGCTTTAGCATTGTTGTCTCCCTCACGCATTGCAAATTCTGTATCCAACAATGCTCCTTTAATATCCCCTAATTTCAATTTTGAAGCCTTCAAATAATGACATAACACAAACAATGAGATGGGAAACAGAAAATTCAGTTAATATAATAGTATAACATAGGAACTCCCAACTTACAGAGCTGTTTGTGAAAATCTGAGACTTCGTTTTTCTCAATCCTGAACTTATCTCTGCAAAGGCATATATACCGTAATACACTAGTGTGATCAAAGTAGGTCAAATGCAGTTGTGGCATAAGATAACCACTGCATTGCACTGTTAAGTTAAACAAATAGAAGGTATGGGAAGCATATACCTTCATCAATGCCTTCCTTCTCCCAACAAATATCCAGGTACCGCAGAGCTTTCCGATACTTCCTTAGAGCCATTTTGTAGTCTTGTTTCTACCCAAAAAAAAAAAAAAAAGAAAATTATGTTCTTACTGAGAATTACAGAAAAAGGGGAACAACTATTAACTGACAGAAAAAAAATTATTTCATTCATATCTCAGAAAATGAATATAACTCTTTCAGGTCAGGGTATGAAATAATACATCAGAATAATAATCTGAGATGGACCATGGGAAAGCACCAATACCCTGTAATACTCATTGCCAAAAGTCTTAATGGTGTCAACAGATTTCATCCACCAGTCAAGCTCATCAGGGCTCTCATCAAGGTCTGCTGGCCAATCAGGATAGGTGTCTCCATCTTTGAAGAAGTTAGATATCCCATCATCTTCCCCTTCACGAATTTCTCCACAATCCACAATTGTAACATCAAGAGTGGGACGATCATCCTCTCCGATTACAACATGCTCAATTGATCGGACCACTCCCATTCCTTTAACTACTTTTCCAAATACAACATGCTTACCGTCTAGATTGGAAGTTCGGGTGGTAGTGATAAAAAACTGTGACCCATTTGTATTGGGACCAGAGTTTGCCATTGATAACATCCCTTTCCTTTCATGCTTCAACTCAAAATTTTCATCTTCAAACTTAAGCCCGTATATAGATTCTCCTCCAGTGCCATCTCCAGCAGATATATCACCTCCTTGAATCATGAAGCCTTTAATAACACGATGAAAACAAGATCCCTGAAAATACAATAGAACATTACACGATTTCAGAAATTGACCTTCGAACTAATATCAGATTTATCTCTTATGGAAGAAGCATTATAAATCAAGGACTCTCTAACGCAAGAAATCAATTAAGAAAGTTAATAATAAGAAGACTTTGTTTGTCCTTTTGCTTTATTATAAGCAAAGATTTATATTTATACTACCTCAACAGATAAGTTAAGAGATGAAAACTATTTATCATCCTACTCTAAATCCGTAATCCATATTTTCACAAAGCACAGTGCACACATGAAAATTTTGATTCAGTTGATGTAATGCTGAACCGTCTTCAGTACTAAAGCCAACAGATTCAGAACAGCCTACCAAAACATAGAACAACAGAGCCAACAAGGCAATAGATGCTTGAGTAATATTCTTCCCAATTTTAAGCATGTTTTACACTATATTCTTGAGCAATAAACTAAGAACAGACACCAGAAGAATAATGAATTCCCTGTTGTAGTAGTAATCAAGATAAATAAAGAACAATTTTTATACTACCAATATAACACTAATTAATATTTAAACTATTATAACTTCCAACATCTTTTCATCTGTAATCATCTTTCTGCTTTCCCTTCTGCATTGCTGTGATAAAATTCTATGTTAATCATTATATCATTTTAAAACCAAAATCTGGAACACCAGAAGGTTGGCATATCTCTTGGATATTGTATTAGCAATTGCCATTTATTAAACAACAAGTTGACCAATATTTACCAATAGAAATAATTTATGGAATTTTAAAAGCAACCCGTCCGGGAAAAACAAAGCTTTGGATTGAACAAACAGTAACAACCTCAACATCGATACATGTAAAAGAATCCGTTTGCAGGAAAAATAAAATAAAATTGAATGACTATTATAAGGTATCTACAATCAAAAGAATAAAGCGCATTGTTGTCTTTTCAAACTCTTCTTCTAAAAGTGAGGAAATAAAAAGCACCTTCAAATTCAACACTTGGATTACTACAAAGTCCACATCTTAGAGCAGCTAAAATACTCAAAATCATCGGGACAGGCAATGAACAGGAAGCTACTTGACATGCAGTCAATGCTCCAAATCGAAATATCATGTTTTGAACAAAAAAATATCAATTCTTTCACTCAATCGCATATAGGACTCACTCAGAAGAATTCATGGACAGATGCATAAACCATTTCACAAAGTGCCAAAAAAAAAATCTTTGAGAGGTGAAAAGAGAGAATTGAATAGATGTCGAAGAAGGGCATGTGCATAAAGTGAGAAACGAAAGGTAAGATTAAAAAAATAATAAAAGGAAAAAAAAAGACCTTGAAATGGAGGGGCACGCCAGTATTTGGACCAATGCCTTTCTCACCAGTGCATAGCGCTCTGAAATTCTCAGCAGTTTTGGGAGCAACATCGTCGTAAAGCTCCACCACTATCCTTCCTTCTAGCTCTTCCCCTATGCCAATGTCCAAGAAGCACCTTCCTCTCCCCATCTCCCTCTCTCTCTCTCTCTCTCTCTCTCTCTCTCTGCGATGTGATTCACAGAGATGTTGGCTGCGGTTGAAGTAGAATGCTTACAAGACCTTCTAGACTCTTCTCTGAGGTCAGTCTTCAAAGTTCAATTGGTAACAAACACAAGTGTGAAAAAAAAAAAAAGGGGGAAAAATAATTATTGGGAAAACTAATAGATGCAGATAATAATTGAAGAAATAAAAACAATGAAAAGAAAAGAAAAAATTGGGGTGTTTGTTAAGAGGAGCCCCACTCATTCAACCCTGTGCTTGCTATGGCGTTTACCTTCCTTTCTCAACTCTACTCAACCCTTGCCTCACTGCTACCAGCTTCAACTTTCAAACCTCTCAAATCTATTTTTATTTAAATAAATGTATTTACTTCCCTGTCTGTCTGTAATCAGTATCGTATGGTAACTAGGTAAGGTTGTTGCATTGTTTTCTCAGCTAGACCATCTTGGTTGCCAAATTTGGATATATGTAGGGTCCCTACAGTAAAGGGTAATTTTTAACCAGAATAGATACTCTTTCTCTTTTCTTCCTTTTCTGGTCTTTTAGCTATGATAGAGAGACACTAATCTCTTCAAATGTTGAATCTTTTCAGCTGGTTAATCTTTCTTATTATACTTTATAATAACTACTATAAGATAAACTGATTTTTCACCCAAAAACAAATTGATATAATTCCTCCATATCAAATAAAAAAACTTTAATTGTGTTATAATTCCCATATGTATTTGAGAAGTTTTCGAAATTTATGTAAAGTAAATATTTTTAAACCTATTTAAAAAACTTTAAATATTCAAAGTTTCAAAATGAAATGAGTAATTAATGTTTGAAACTAAAAAGAACATGTTCATGGCTAAATTTGGAATTGAGTCCTTGAATAAAATATGTCCTAACGAACTATGCTACTCCAATTTTTTATAGCCAAAAGTTGTGATTATAGACACTATGCTACTTTGGTAATATAGCTAGGCTGTCTGATTCATTCATTTTTTACCTACTTGGTTGTCTGATGAAACTGCTTGGTTTTGTGTTCCAGATCTTGGACTCCTTGCAGTATAGTAATAAAATATACATGCACGTTAATGTCCCAAAAAAAGTTACGATTGTTCGAGTTCTTTAGGAGCACATTGTATGTAATTATTTATCCAAGCAACCCATTGTTTGTATCAACAATTATTGTTTAAATTGTATTTTATGTTACAAAAAAATTATTATGGAAATTATGGGTAAAATATATAAAATTTAATTAGGCACTTATATTGTCAATCTTAGTATATTAGAGTGAATTTGTATGTAGATACTTAAATTTATATATGGTAAGATAATAAAGTTCAAAAAAGTAAGATAAACAATCTATTTTATAGCATCTATTTTTCGTTCCATAGATTATTATCTTGGCATGACAATTTTCTTAAAAATTAAGAGGAAGAAAATAAATATACTTTCATACGCACATACAAGAATGTTCCGTTTGTTGAATTTATTTATATATTGCTTTCACACACGGTTGAATCCTCTCGTCTTCACCTTCTATATATAGCATCGTTTGCATGGCGTTTGAAGGGTGGTAATGGTTGAAATCCAACCCACTTTGGATTCTTCTCGTGGTTAATTTGTCGTGTTCTCTTTAATCAATTCATGATCGTTGCGAATGAAAACAAAGATAAAATTATTTATATTTATATTTATATTTATATTTTATTTATAAAATAACAACAATGTTATAATAAGTGATAAATAATAGTTGTCTAAATATGTTTTTAATTTACGTAAGATATCAAAATTTCTTTTTAAATATATTTTTATGAAATTTATTAATCATCATGATTTTAGTATTTTTCATACGTTTCTTCCGCTAAAATTTTAAATAAAGGTTTGTAGTATTTAATATTTATTTGAAGGATCTTAAAAGTGTTTTATTAGCTAACACATATATCAATTAATACTATATTGCAGCGTTAGTATTTGTCACTTCAAATAATCATTTAATTTTTTATTTAATATATAAATATACTACTCGAATATCACTTATTTCTTGCACTTTTTTCTGCAAAAAAATATGTATAAGAAATAGTTACAATTTTTCTATAAAAAAAATTAAAAATAACTACAATTTTTTTTCAAAAATTAATTAAAAAAATTTCTGTAAAATTTATTACAAATTTTATTATATTATTTTGCAAATAAAAACCTGTAAGAAATTTGACAGGAAAAAAATTATTTCCTATTACAATATTTTAAATAAGTTTTCCAAAAAAATATTTAATAATATTTTTTTAAAATGGCAGAAAATTAAAAAAATATACATTTGTTTAAAAAAAATGAAATAATAATATATAATATATTTTAATTTATTATTTTTGAAATAATTAAAAATAATTTATAATTTTGGATAGTTATTGAAGCATAAAATTTAAAACTTATAGTCTCTTTAACACTAACCTAGCCTCACAAATATTGATTGTACTTCACCGTTGCTTTAATCACTCGTTAACGTATTCTTAAAGTGGTTTTTTTCGCGTGTATAGCATTGTTTTAACATAAAATTTCATACATACTGTACTTATTATTTTCATGAGTAGCACAGTTTTTGAAAAGTCAAATATTTCAAATAAAATAATAAGAATCTTCAAATCCACAATTCTCTTAACTGCTTGTGATAGGCGTCTATAGAAATACTGAGAAAAATATTTTTTTACATATCATACAAATATATTTATATAATTATATTATTAATATATTTTTATAAATATAATAAATATAAATATATATATATATATATATTTAAATATTTATTTATTTATAAATATAATAAATACATGTATATTTATATATTTAATAAATATATATTTATATCTTTCTATATACATAATAACATAAATAAATTATATATATATATATATATATATATATATATTAATTAAGTATAAATAATATTTCTTTTATAAAAATATATAAATATTTTTATTATATTTTAATATGTTTGGTATAAATATTTTGTTAAAATTCTGTATAAATAAAAATTTTAATTAAATAATTTGAGTAAGATATACTATTTGAATTAAAGTGAATTGATATTTTAGATATTAAATCAATGAAATATGAATAAACAACGAAACATGAATAAACAAGTTAGAAAATCACAAATGAGTAGAATAATTATTTATTAATGATTATAATGTCATATTACAAAACTACAATAGATTTATCTATGAGAAGTTGATCCCCTAAGGTCAGATTTATGTGGACAATGATTTCTTGTGTGACCTGGAGTGTGACAATAGGAACATTTTTTCGCAGATATCCATTTCAGTCCTAATTCGTGTTGACTTTGGACGACCCTTAGAACTTCTTCTTGTTGCTGGGTTAGGGCAAAGTTGTGGGCCTTGATATGATGACCAATAATCTCCGTGCCTAAGCTCCCCAAACAAATTGTCATACACTTTGTTGACTATATTCAACCTGTAAACAGGATTGATGTACATCTCATAATCATGGTGAGCATGTTTGCATGTTGTAACCACATGGAAACATGGTAGATGAAGTTTTTGGAACTTCCCATAATCACACCAAGCTTCATCTAGTCTAACAACAAAATTACTAGCCGATCGAAGTTCTCTTGGGTTGACGATCTCCTCCACCAAGAATCTTGTGCTGCTTCTATCGAATTCAAGTACCTTATGAGTGTTTGATTTTGTATAAGCATCTTGTAAGACCTTTGATGCAACTTCTGAATCATTGTTGTGATTTGCCTCCCTCTTTTTGTGAAAATTTTTTTGCATCTTATGTATGTGGCAATGACCATAGAGGAGATTGGTAAATTCCTTGTTTTCTTTAGGACTGAATTGATGGATTCAGCTAAATTGGTTGTTAGATGACCCCATCTTCTACCATCATCATATGCAAGTGCCCATTTATTCCTTGGAATTTCGTCAATCCAGGTTACTGCTTCTGGATTGGCTTGTCTTATGATGTTGTAGTAGTAGTTTACTCTTGGCTCAGTCATTGCGTATGTTGCATATTGAAGTAATAAAAGTTAACATAGAATAAACAAGATGACATAGTAAAACAATTTAGATAGAATAAAAGTTGTTACCCATATTGACAAGGTCTTTTTTTAGAGCTGCATTTTTTAATCTTCTCATAAAATTTTGTGCAATATGTCGAATGCAGTACACATGCATATAATTACCATCAGTTCATCCACTCTCAGGTCTTGTGTACGCTGCATGAATTGAGTTGTGACGATCCGAAATTAAACACAAGTTATCCTGAGGTGTGACATACCTCCTTAGGTTTTTTAAGAAAAACATTTGATGTAGATGGACCAGTTAGAAGCTGGTTGTATGATTGTACATCAGCTTCCCATTGCCCTAAATAGGTGTTGTTCAAATCAAATGTTTGTGTTGTGGGTTGTCTTTGTGAGTGATGGTGTTGATCTTGGTATTGGTTAGGAACAAAAAGATTACCTCTATGGTAGGTTGTACATATCTCAGTTCCGGCCAATGTTGGATTTGCGTTTTGTATGTCGATTAGCCCTTGTAAATCTTCGTCGTCTTGAAGCGTAGTTGCAGTGTAATACGCATCTGAGCCATAAACTTGGATGGGTATCTGTACGTGATGGTTGAAAGTTGTTCATGGGGAGATCGACCACATTTTTGTAGAACCATTTGTTTGAAATGCTCAAATGTCATTCCTTTATGAATACGCATCATGATAACATTGTTACTACGAAATAACACCCCCGTTTGAGGGCAAGTCACAATGTCACCATCATCAAAAATAATTGCTCGAATGAAAGAATCCATATGAAAGAAAAAATAATAAAAATGATGAAAGTGTAGAAGACTAGAGAGGAGATAGGGGACGTTTGAACTTATGAGGAATTGGTGTGGGAAATGATGGTAAGGTATGAGTAATTGGTGTGAGAAGTGATGATAAAGTAGACTTTATATAGTAATGAGTGGCATGAGAGTTAGGTAGTCATTCGAGTGGTAGGAGAGTTTAGGTAGACATGTGAGTGACATGAGAGTTAGATAGTCATGTGAGTGGTAGGAGAGTTTAGGTAGACATGTGAGTGATATAAGAGTTAGGTGATCATGCGAGGTAAGTAAGTTTAAATAGGCACGTGAGTGACATGAGAGTTAGATAGTCATGTGAGTGGTAGGAGAGTTTAGGTAGATATGTGAGTGACAACAGAGTTAGGTGGTCATGTGAATGATAAGTAAATTTAGATATACGAATATATATATTTATTAAATATCTTATTATATATATATATATATATATTATAAATTATATTTATTAAATTTATTTAAATATTAAATCTATAATATTGTAATTTATTTGTATTTTTCTAATTTTTTACATCAAAACTATTATTAAATAAATGTTATTCATACAATATCTTATATAAATTTATTTTTTATTTATTATTCCTATAAATTATTATTTTTATCAATTTTTTTCTTCAACTAATTTATATTAAATAAAATTTAAATATTATATATATATTAAATATATTTATATTTACTATATTTATAAAAATATATTAAACATATAATTATATAAATATATTTTTATGATAGATAAAAAGAATATTTATATTAATTTGATATAATTATATAAATAAATATTTAAATATTATATATATATATATATTAAATATATTTGTGTTTATTATATTTATAAAAATATATTAATAATATAATTATATAAATAACATTTTTTATATATATATATATATATATATATATATATATATTTTAATGGATTTAAAACATAAAATTTCTAATAATTACTATTTTTTATTTAAAATGTTTGACTTTTAGAAAAAATTGTGTTACTCGTGTAAATAATAAGTACAGTATGCTATATATGAAATTTTATATTAAAATAATGCTACATGTGAAAAAAAAATTCTCTTAAAATAGTGTTTTAGAATAGTTCAAAGGTACTTAGACCTATTTGGTTACCTATATAACTTTATCTTTTGTATACTTCATTTAAGTGCTCATTGGTCATTTAAGGAGAAAATGCACTCAAGAGAAAGGACTCCAACATGGAATTTTTTTTTTTTTTTTTAAATTGTCTTGACCTTATTTTTTGTCTCTAACTTATTTTTACTTAAGTGATAAACTCTTGCTTAAATAAATATATTTTAGTGGGGAGAGAAATATCTTGATCATATTCTTGCTTAAGTAAGATAATGATCGTTCAAATTATTTAAAAGACTTTATTCAAGTGATAATATTATTATTTAAGCGAAAATACTTCGAAGAGGAATAGAGACTCTAATTAGAAGGTTGTTTAAGCAAAACTTTGTTCACTTAAATGACATTTCCTTACTCAATTATGTGCTTAAGTGTTTAAAATTTTGAACGTGTTATTTATCTTAATGATGATACAATTGTATGAATTGTAATTTATTGTATACATGTTAATGTTAATGATGTGATGAGATGTGTGATCAAACACATATTATTGCCTAAATAAAATCAAATATTTTATAATGAAAGTAATGCAATACTAAGAATAAAGTAAATGCAGGAAACTAAAGTCTAAAAAAAGAAGTAAATTAATATATAAAAATAATAAATAAAAGCATTTAAAGAAAACAATAAATCTAATTATAAAAGCATGTAAAGAAAGTAATAAAGTGCAAAAAATGTAAAATAAAGAAATTAACAAAAAGCATGTAAATAAGTCTATATAAAGTACAGGAAAACATAATTAGAAAGTAATGGTTGAATATCTAATTATCATCTTCCTTATATGATTATCATTTATTTCTAAATTTTATCTTGTAATCACAAAAATAAATTTGCAATGACTCTAAACAATTACAATCCAGCTAAAATAAGAAAATATAACTCAATTTCTAAGTTAAGCAATTACTTAAACTTAAAAATTGAATTATGATGTAAAATGAAACATCCAATCAAATAATCTCAATCACATTAATTATAATTAATTATAAGTAGTTAGAGTCATTAATAAATAAATATAAACTATACAAAACAAGTTTTAATCAATTAATCAACCTTAAAATGAATCAAATATGGATAAGAATAGTAGAAGTGCACAAAAACTAGTAAACACATAAAAGGAAAAACACAAAAATAGTAAAGGAGAAGACAAAAATTAAATGGAAGAAATAGAGAAAGGAAACAAATCTTATATAAAACATCTTGATTTAATTAACTTCAAGGAACAATTCATATAAGAGCGACAGAACTCGAAGAAGAAGAACTACACTAAGAACATGGATTGAATAAGAGAGAAAATTTTAATTTACTCCTTATTGAAGCAATCTTAAGGATATCTTATGACTTTTGGCTTTAAAAAGCCTATTTATACAACATTAATCTATCTTAACACACGTAGCGTCCATTCAAAACCCATAATTATTCAACTACATTATTTGAAACTTAAATTATACTTTTATATAATTGAAGTTGTGCGACAAATTTGAACAACAATTGTTTTACTCACTTAGCAAAATCGACGATTAAATTAGTTGATGAAGAACGACACTCTTGCTCAACGAAATACTTCATCTCGCTTCGACAAATTACAAAATCTTGAACGACACTCTTGCTCAACGAAATACTTCATCCAGCTCGATGAATTAAAAAATCTTGAATGAACTCTCTGATTAATATTCATTGGGCAAAACTCCTCTTCATTGAATGAATTCTTCGTAATAAATATTTATATTTTCTTTAATTTATCATTCTTGTAAAAATAATTAAATAAGTAGTTACAATGTACAAATTAAGCAATAATTTAGATACAAAGACATTCTTTTTCTTTTATTAAAACTATACTAATAATTAATTAATTATATTATATATATATTACTAAAATTATTGATAAAATATATTCATCAATAAGTATGGCAATTATCAATCGAGGTGATATTATGTAGTAACATGTTATTGTGCATTTAATTAAGAATTAATTAGAATATTACCTAATTCTACTAATATTGGGCTCACATGAGATAAATATTAAGTGGTAAGAGTTGGTTGAGGTTCTTACTCTTAGAATTAATTTAATTAATTCATTTTATTGTATGACTCATGTGAAATATAATGATGAGTCCAAATATAATTTAATAAATATATAAGAACTTATTGGTTATTATGAGAAGTTATAATAAAATAAACATAAAATAAAATAAAACTGACCAACTTGATGGACATTGGTTAATAAAAGGGGATTAGGGTTCTGTTTCTGATTATAAGGTTTTTTTCACATTAAGTCATCAAAAAAATGTGACAGGAGAAACAAAGGTAAAGAGATAAATTGGGAAAAAGATGTTGGAGAACAAGATATTGAAGTACGCATTCTTATTGAATATCCCTCATGGATCAAGGTTAATCTCTTTATTATGATTTATTTTATTATGTGAGAATCATTAATCTAAAGATCATGTAGAGTAGTTTTCTGGAACGAATGAAGAACGTAAGAAAACTACATAATAAGTTATATGTGGTATCAGAGTCATTGTTATTAGATTTATGATTCTCCTCTTATGATAGTTTTTTCCAAATTATGTTTTTACCAAATTAAGATAAACCATAATTATGAATTTAGGGATTTCTCTGTCAAATTAGTATGAACCCTAATTTATCCCCAAATTTGTTTAGGAACCCTAATTATCAGTTTTAAGGATTTTATTTTTTCTGTAGCAATTGATTTCAAATTGAAATTATAAAATTCTGAACATTTGTAATTTGATCAAACAATTTCAAAATCCCATTGCAAATTGAATGGATAGCTATGATGAATGTAAGCATATGTGCGTTTCTGCTGCCACTATGCATGATTGAAAGCTCCGTTGTGTACGTGAATTGGTTTCACTTTGTTGCATGTTATAATAATCAAAATTGAAAAAGGCAAATCATGTATCCAATTTCGTGCATGAATTGGTTTGGTTGCACATGATTCATTTTTTTAATCATTATAAAATTAATATAATAATTATTTATTATAGATATGTAAGTTTATATCCCAATGAATCATTATATTAATTGAATTAGGTTATTCTAAAGGTTTTATGCATAATGGTATTTGTGAAAAGTTAATGGTGATGATGTTATTTGTTTATTTATTTATTTAATTTTTATCTGTTATATGTCATTATAGTTTTTTCTCGAAAGTGCATATATTTAGAAAGTTAGATTCAAGTGCAGTGATGTTATTGGTTTATGTCACCAGTAGAATTAATGTTGATATTTTATTATATAAATAATGTATTTTTAGATTGCAATAGTGGTATGTTATAGATAATTTATAATTAGAATTAAATGAATAATTGTCACTGGGATGAGCCAGTGTATAAATGTCTTAATTACAAATTTTATTTTTCAAATTGGATTGAATTATTTTCGTTGTGTTTAAATTATGCATAAAAGTTTTGAATTGATGACAATTTCTTTTTTAGGTGAAATGCAAATAAAGGTCTTGGATTGAAATTATGGGTTTCAATTTTATTTATGACACATAATATGTTATTATGTGAATAATGTACATATTTATTAAAATTAATGAAAAATGCTATGAATGGTTAATATCAATTAAAGATGTTATTTATTTGAAATTAAGCATAATAAATTTTATTAGTCACCAAAGTGGTCAAAATTTTAAGATTATTTGATTTCAAATTATTAATAATTTATTTCAATTACCTGTAGTATGAATGCTAAAATTATGAATAATTGATTTATGGGTTAATTGAAGTTCATTATTATAAGGCATTTCAGGATCACCTAAAGGTTGATTAGTTGTTATTATAAAGGTAGATAATTTTGTGTGCATCACTAGTTTTATTTATATACCCAAAGGTGTTAGGTGATTCTAGTGGATGCATATTTTAATTATCATTAATCTATAAAATGGCTAGTGTCATTATGTTTGTGTGTTAGTGGATTTCCCAAAGGAGAACATTAGTATGCATAGAATGATTATTTATGTTTGAATCTGTATTTATGTTTAGTTTTTATAACTCAAAGCGTTAATATTAGACATGTGTTAATTGAAGTATATGTTCTTGTATCTCCACATTCGCTCACTTCGTCTATTCCAGTCTTTAATGGGTTAAATTTCCCTGACTGGAGTGAACAACTCCAATTTCACTTAGGTATGTGAATCTTGATTTGGCTTTCCAAGTTGAAAAATCGGTTGCTATCACTGATGCTAGTAGCAATGAAGAGAAAACTCAATATAGAGATTAGGAAAGGTTAAATAGACTTAGTCTTTTGTTTATGGAAATGAGTATAACAAACAATATTAAGTCTGCTCTTCCTAAAACTGAGGACACGAAAGAGTTTATAAAATTTATGGAAGAATGCTCCCAAACTGCTGACAAATCCCTCGTTAGGACATTGATGAGTATGTTGACCACCATGAAGTTTGATGGTTCTCGTAGTATGTAAACACGTAATCAAAATGACAAATATTACAGCAAGACTCAAGTATCTTGGAATGACAGTGGAAGAAAAAAGAAAGTTGTTAAAAAACATGAAAAGGGTAAATGACCATTAAATATTAGGGAATCCTATACTAAAATTTAGAAGAAAAATGACAAATGTCATTTCTGCAGGAAGTTTGGACATTTTCAGAAGGACTACTTAAAACATAAAGCTTGGTTCGAAAAGAAAGGGATTCCTTTCAACCCGAACCATAAACCCAAATGAGAAGTTTGTCTTCATGGGGAATAAAATGAAAGTTGCAGTGGAAGTTGTCGGGACTTATGTTTAATCATTGATATTGGATATCACTTAGACCTTATGGATACTTTTTATGTACCTAGTATCACTAGGAATTTAATTTCTTTGTCTAAGCTTGATGTTTCTGGATACTCTTTTAAGTTTGAGAATGATTGTTTCAGTTTGTTTAAGTGTACTTATAAGATTGGATATGGTTAGGAGTATGTTAAGTAGTTCATGTTTACCTGTATCGTGTTGGATGTATGTTTTGAAGACTATTATGTATTTGTTGAACATGGTTCCTAGTAAAGTTGTTCAAAAGACTCATTTTGAGTTATGGGCAAGTAGAAAACCTAGTTTGAGACACTTGCATGTTTGAGGTTGTCAGCAGTGGCGGATCTTCTTGGAAGCTGAGGGGGCCGTGGCCCCCCCAAAGTTTTGTAACTCCCATGTAATTTATGATTTTGGCCCCCCCAAACTTAATGAACATTTAATATATTTACTTGTTTATTTATAATTTTATCCTCTTAGCCTCTCCTCAGCTTTGTAACTCTCATATAATTTATTATTTTGTCCCCCTGAAACTTAATGATCATTTAATATATTTAAGTATATATTTACAACTTATCCTTTCACCCTTTCATCTTCTTTTTTTTCTTTTATATTTATTTATTATTTATTAATAATATATTATTTGGCCCCCTCAAGATCAATGCTCAAGATCCGCCATTGGTTGTCAGTCAGAAGTAAGAATTTACCATCCGCAAGAAAAGAAACTAGATGCAAGAACAATCAGTGGATATTTCATTGGTTATCCAAAAAAATCAAAAGGCTATATGTTTTACTGTCCTACACATAGTATAAGAATTGTTGAAGCAAGAAATGCTTGGTTCATTGAAAATGGTGAAACTAATGGGAGTGAAGCTTCACAAAATGTGGAGATTAAGGAAGTTAGAGTACAAGTTCCTGTAATTAGTATATCTTCTTCAAGAGTTGTTGTTCCACAAGTTGTAGAACCATACAACAGTCAAGAAGAATAACAAATTAATGATCATGAGATTAACAATGAGCTAATAACACAATAATCACAAGAAATACTATTAAAAATATCTAACAGAGAAAGAAAGCATGCTATTTCGAATGATTATGCAGTTTATCTACAAGAGTCAAAAAATGACTTAAGTATTAATAATGACTCAGTTTCATTTTCAGAAGCCACTAATGGTGATAATTCTGACAAATGGTTAGATGTTATGAAAGATGAGCTTAAATCAATTACACATAATGGTGTATGGGATCTTGTGGAATTGTCAGAAGAATGCAAGAATGTTGGGTGTAAATGGGTCTTTAAGACTAAGCGTAAATCTCACGGTAATATCGAATGTAACAAGGTCCAACTTGTTACCAAAGGTTTTACTTAGAAAGATGACATTGATTATAAGGAAACATTTTCACCTGTTTCTAAGAAAGATTCTTTTAAAACTATCATGGCATTAGTAGCACATTATAATCTTGAGTTATATCAAATGGATGTTAAAATTGTCTTTCTAAATGGGAATTTAGAGGAGGATTTTTAGATGGACCAACCGGTGGGGTTCATTGAAGAAGGAAGGGAACACATGGTGTGTAAACTTAAGAAATCAATATATGGACTTAAACAAATTGTTTGGCAATGGTATATTAAGTTCAATGATACTATTTTGTCCTTTGGATTTAAGGAAAATACTATTGATCGATGTATATATCTGAATATCAATGGGATCAAGTTTATATTTCTTATTTTGTATGTTGATAATATCTTACTTGTAACTAATGATTTTGGTCTATGAAGTGAGACTAAGAAGTTTCTCTCTAACAACTTTGAAATAAAAGATATGGGTGAGGCATATTATATGATAGGAATAGAAATATTTTGTGATAGATCACAAGGACGGTTATGTTTGTCTTAGAAAGCATATATTAATGAAGTTTTAAAGAGATTTGAAATGGATAAATGTTTAACATCTCTGGTTCCAATATAGAAAGGAGACAAATTTAGTCTCATGCAATGTCCAAAGAATGACTTAGAACGAAAACAAAGGAAAATATCATTTATTCATCTATTGTTGGGAGTTTGATGTATGCTTAAACATGTACGAGGCCATATATTAGCTTTACAGTTGGTATGTTGGGTAGATATCAGAGTAATCCTAGACTGGATCATTGAAAAGTTGCAAAGAAAGTCTTAAAATACTTACAAGGAACAAAGAATCACATGCTTACTTATATGAAATCTGATCACCTTGAGGTGATTAGATATACAGATTCAGATTTTGTTGGTTGTATGGATACACAAAAATCTACATTTGGTTATGTGTATCTTTTAGTTGGAGGAGCGATTTCATGAAAAAGTGTGAAGCAGTCCTTCATTATTGCATCAATCATGGAAGTTGAATTTGTGACATGCTTTGAGACCACAATTTAGGCTAATTGGTTGCAGAATTTTATTTTAGGACTTGGAGTAGTCGACAACATTGTCAAGTCGTTGAAAATTTATTGTAATAATTTCCTAGCAGTCTTCTTTTTTAAGAACAACAAGTATTCCAAAGGTGCTAAGCATATGAAATTTAAATACTTTGTCGTTAAAGAAAAAGTTCAGAAACGAAGAGTGTCAATAGAACATATTAGCACTGATCTTATTATTGTTGATCCTTTAACAAAAGAATTACTGCTCAAGTTGTTTGTTGGTCATATAGTGAATATGGACATTATATTTACTAGTGAATGTTGAATGTTAATGTTATTGTTAATACTTTTGTGACACTCTGAGATCTTTAATGTATAAGTTTATGAAATTTGTGTTTTCTTCTTTATTTATATGCATGCAAATTAGTATGAAGAAAATAAATTATGTTATTATTATTGAAAACGATATTATGTTTGAACTTATTATGAACTTTTCATTATAAAGTCATATTAAGAAGAAAGATATAATATAGTAGTACATGGAAGGGAGCATGTCGATTGAATGACATGTAACCGCTATGACTCTTGTTATAGCTATATATTTAATTATGAATAATGATAAAACTAATTTATGTACGGTCATCTAATGTGCATTATGACTTAAGTATTAAATCACGGAATGATATGAGATCACATGAGTCAAGTGGGAGAATGTTAAAATTAATTTAATTAATTCATTCTATTGTATGACTCATGTGAAATATAATGATGTGCCCAAATGTGATTTAATAAATATATAAGGCCCTATTGTTTATTATGAGAAGTCATAATAAAATAAAGATAAAGTAAAATAAAACTTACCAACTTGATGGACGTTGGTTAATAAAAGGGGATTATGGTTATGTCTATAGCCATAAGGTTCTTCTCACAGTAAGCCATAAAAAAAATGTAATAAGAGAAAGAAAGACAAAAAAGAGTTAGATTTGAAAAAAGAGGTTAGAGAACAAAAATATTGAAGAACACATTCTCATTGAATATCTCTCATGGATCAAGGTTAGTCTCCTTATTATGATTTATGTTATTATGTGAGAATCATGAATCTAAAGATCATGTAGAGTAGTTTTTTGGAATGAAAGGAACGTAAGAAAATTACATAATGATTTACACTTACTTGATTTAGGATGTATATGTAAGTTAATTTGTAGTTTTCCTACGTTCTTAATTCATTCTAGAAAACTACTCTACAAGATCTTTAGATTATTGATTTTCACAATATAACATACATGAATTATAACAAGAAGACTAACATAATCCATGAGAGTTTGTTCTTTAACTTCAACCTCCTTTTCCCAATCTATCTCTTTGTCTTTCTTTCTCTTTTCACGCTTTCTTGATGGTTTATCGTGAAAAAACCTTATGGCCAGAGACAGAACATCAATCGTCTTTCATTAACCTACATCTCGCAAGTTGGTTACCGTAAGTTTTTATTTTATTTTATCTTTATTTTATTCTGACTTCACATAATAATCAATAGGTCCTTATATTTTATTAAATCACAATTGGGTCCATCATTATATTTCACATGAGTCACATAATGGAATGAATTAATTAAATTAATTCTAACATTCTCCCACTTGACTCATGTGACGTTTTCTGTGATTTAATACTTAAGTCATAATGCGTATTAAAGGGCCTTACATAAATTGGTTCTATTATTATTCATAATTAAATATACAACTATAACAAGAGTCATGGCGGTTACATGTCATTCAATCGACATGCTCCCTTCCATGTACCAATATATTATCTTTTTCTCCTTAATATGACTTTATAATGAGAAGTTCATTATGGGTTCAAACATAATATCATTTCAATAATAATAACATAATTTTTTTTCTTCATCATAATTTCCATGCATATAAATAAAGAAGAAAACACAAATTTCATAAACTTATACATTAAAGATCTCAGAGTGTCACATAAGTATTAATAATAACATTAACATTTAACACTCACTACTAGTAAACATAAAGCACATATTCACTATATGGCCAGCAAACAACTTGGGCGATAATCCCTTTGTTAAAGGATCAACAATCGTAAGATCAGTGCTAATATGTTCTATTGACACTCTCCTTTTCTGAATTTCTTCTTTAACGACAAATTATTTCAATTCCATATGTTTAACACCTTTGGAATACTTGTCATTCTTAGAAAAGAAGACTGTTGCGAAATTGTCACAATAAATTTTCAGCGGCTTGGCAATGTTGTCGACTATTCCAAGCCCTAAAATAAAATTTTGCAACCAATTAGCTTGAACTGTGGCCTCAAAGCATGCCACAAATTCAGCTTCCATGTTGGATGCAGCAATAACAGACTGTTTCGCACTTTTCCATGAAATCGCTCCTCCGGATAAAAGATACACATAACCAAATGTAGACTTTCGTGTATCCATACAACCAGCAAAATCTGAATCTGTATATCCAATCACCTCAAGGTGATCAGCTTTCCTATAAGTGAGCATGTGATTTTTTGTTCCTTGTAAGTATCTTAAGACTTTCTTTGTAGCCTTCCAATGATCCAATCCAGGATTACTCTAGTATCTACCAAACATACCAATTGTAAAGCTAATATCTGGCCTCGTACATGTTTGAGCATACATCAAACTCCCAACAACAGATGCATAAGGGATATTTTTCATCTGTTTCCATTCTAAGTCATTCTTTGGACATTGCATGAGACTAAATTTGTCTCCTTTCTGTATTGGAACGAGAGATGCTGAACACTTTTCCATTCTGAATCTCTCCAAAACTTTATTAATATATGCTTTCTGAGACAAGCCTAACAGTTCTTGTGATCTATCACGAAATATTTATATTCCTATCACATAGTATGTCTCACCCATATCTTTTATTTCAAAGTTGTTAGAGAGAAACTTCTTAGTCTCACTTAATAGACCAAGATCATTAGTCGCAAGCAAGATATCATCAACATACAGAATCAGAAATATAAACTTGCTCCCACTGACCTTCAGATATATACACCGGTTAACAGTGTTTTCCTTAAATCCAAAAGACAGAATAGTATCATTGAACTTAAGATACCATTGCCAAGAAGCTTGTTTAAGTCCATATATTGATTTCTTAAGTTTACACATCATGTGCTCTCTTCCTTGTGTAATAAACCCCATTGGTTGATCCATATAAACATCTTCCTCTAAATCTCCATTCAGAAAGGCAGTTTTAACATCCATTTGATGCAACTCAAGATCATAATGAGCTACTAATGCCATGATAATTCTAAAAGAATCATTCTTAGAAACAGGTGAAAATGTTTCCTTATAATCAATGTCATCTTTCTGAGTAAAACCTTTGGCAACAAGACGAGCCTTGTAACGTTTGATATTACCAAGAGAGTCATGCTTAGTCTTAAAGACCCATTTACACCCAACACTCTTACATCCTTCTGGCAATTCCACAAGATCCCATACACCATTATGTGCCATTGATTCAAGCTCATCTTTCATAGCATCTAACCATTTGTCAGAATTATCACCATTAATGGCGTCTGAAAATGAAACTGGGTCATTACCAATACTTAGGTCATTTTCTGACTCTTGTAGATAAACCACGTAATCATTCGAAATAACAGACTTTATTTTTCTGTGAGATCTTCTTAATACTATTTCTTGTGGTTGTTCTATTATTGGATCATTATTAATCTCGGGATCATTAATTTGTTGTTCTTCTTGATTGTTGTGTGGTTCTACAACCTGTGGAACAACAACTCTTGAAGAATATGTACTAGTTATGGGAACTTGTACTCTAACTTCCTTAATCTCCACATTTTGTGAAGCTTCACTCCTACTGGTTTCACCATTTTCAATGAACCGAGCATTTCCAATTTCAACAATTCTTGTACTATGGGCAGGACAGTAAAACATATACCCTTTTAATTTTTTTGGATAACCAATGAAATATTCACTGATTGTTCTTGCATCCAGTTTATTTTCTTGCGGATTATAAATTCTTACTTCTGCCTGACAACCCCAAACATGTAGGTGTCTCATACTGGATTTCCTACTTGTTCATAACTCAAAAGGAGTCTTTTGAACCGCTTTACGAACCCTGTTTAACAAATACATGACAGTCTTCAAAGCATACATCCACAACGATACAAGTAAACATTAATTAATTAACATACTCCTAACCATATCCATTAAGGTTCGATTACGCCTTTCAGGCACATCATTTTGTTGCGGTGTGTCTGGCATTATATATTGAGCACAAATACCACGCTTCTCAAGGAACTTAGCAAACGGATCAGGGTGTTGTCCACTTTCATCATATCTTCCATAATACTCACCACCTCTATCTGACCTGACAATTTTCACCTTTCTGTCTAATTACCTTTCCACTTCATTTATATAACATTCTAAGGCATTTACTGCTTGAGATTTCTCATGTAGTAAATAGACATGTCCATAACGGGAGAAATCCTCAATGAAGGTAATGAAATACTTCTCTTTATTAAAAGAATTTACGTCAAATAGACCACATATATTAGTGTGTATGATTTCAAGAAGTTGAGTGCTTCTTGTGGCTCCTTTCTTTGTGTGTTTTATTTGTTTTCCTTTAATACAATTTACACATATATTCAGATCAATAAAATCTAAATCCGGAAGGATTTCATTGTTTACTAATCTTTGCATTCTTTCTTTAGAAATATGTCTCAAACGCTTATGCCACAATTAAGCAAGTCGTTCATCCACCAAACTACGTTTAGTGCCAACATTATGATGCAAGGTCATGAGAGTTTCAGCATATAAATTATCCAAATTTAATTTATATAAGCCATCATAAAGTGTACCAGTTCCAATCATACAAGTATGCTTAAATAAACTGAAACAACCATTCTCAAACTTAAAAGAGTATCCAGCAACATCAAGCTTAGACAAAGAAACTAAATTTCTAGTGATACTAGGTACATAAAAAGTATCCATAAGGTCTAAGTGATATCCAGTGTCAAGGATTAAACGATAAGTACTGACAGCTTCTACTGGAACCTTGACTTTATTCTCCATGAAGACGAACACTCATCTTTCTTTTCGAACCAAGTTTTACGCTTTAAGCAGTCCTTCTGGAAATATTCAGACTTCTCGCATAAATGACATTTGTCATTTTTCTTCTGAATGTTAGTAGAGGACTCATTAATCTTTAATGGTCCTTTACCCTTTCCATGTTTCTTAACAACTTTCTTTTTAGCTCCTTGATTTTTTCACATAATGAATAGAGTGTCTTCCTAGGTTCTTGAGTCTAGTCTCCTCTTGGACTAACATACTGTGCAATTCATGCACATTCCATTTGTCTTTCATGGTGTTATAGTTCATGTGAAATGGACCATACTCAGACAGTAACGAGTTCAAAATGAACTGCACAAGAAATTTTCTTCCACTACCATTCCAAGAGACTTGAGTCTTGCTATGTAAACCCCAAATTTTGTCTGGCCTCAAAATAAAGAGCAGAACACTTCCAATTCGAAGATGGGTAAGGCCGAAAAGGTCCCTAGGATAGACCAATAGGCCCCATATTAGAGTATGAATGTTTTTTGTACGGGAAAAATAAGAAATTTCACCTAGATGGCCGAGACCGCCGTCTCGCCATCGGCAAAGGGTGAGACCGCAGTCTCGTTTGGCGAGACGACCGTCTCCCCACTTGCCAATGGTGAGACCGTCGTCTCGTTTGGCGAGACGGCCTTCTCGCCATTTTCCGAGGGCAAGACCGTCGTCCTGTTTGGTGAGACGGCGGTCCCGACCTGACAGGCGTGAATTCCTAAAAAAGGGGGCGCGACCTCATCCTTTACAGAGGATTCTTCTACTTTCCCTTCTGCAACTTTCTCAAATTCTTCTCCTAGGATCCCTCCGAAGCATTTTCGGAGTTTCTTAGTATTCTTAGTGAGCGTTTTCTAGTGTTGCGAGAAAGAGCGATCAGCACTGTTGAGCGCGGAGGTTGCCAAAAAGCACATTTCTTTACCAAGAATATTAATACAAAGCTTGTTTCGAAGGTTCCTACACTTCTTATCTTCTTTTACCGCTTTCTTATTACATCTATCTGTGCATTAACTGTTAGGGTCATGTAGTCAATAATTTAAATTCAACAAATGAATAAATAAAGGGTAAAAGTGTAATTTTAGAGTTTTTTATTTATAAAATAAACGGTCCATCATAAGGAACTCGAAAGGGGCATCATAGGGAAGCTAAATACCTTCACTACACGTAACTAACTCCCTTATCCAACTCTGGTTATAATGGCAAAAGTTGGTTTTTCTAAACCAACGCCTTCTTTTCCTTCCTTTTCCAATGTTTCTGGATAAAACATTGGTGGCGACTCCAGAACCCTTTTCGAAAACCTCACCTTTAGGTCCAGCCCAGTTATCGGACACCGTAAAGGCGTTGTAACATCACTTTAAACACGTAAGTCGAAGCAAAATCATCGCGTCACTCCGACCGCCTCTTTTGACGCAGCGACATGCTGCGATATTTATCATTTTGATTACGTTTTCAATGGTTTGAGAATGCTCTTCCACAAATTTCATAAACTCCTTCACGTCCTCAGTTTTAGGAAGAGCAGACTTAATATTGTTTGCTATACTCATTCGCATAAACATAAGGCTAAGTCTGTTTTTATCTTTCCAAAGCACTATAATGAGTTTTCTCTTCATTGCTACTAGCATCAGTGATAGCAGCCGATTTTTCAACTTGGAAAACCAAATCAATATCCAACACACCTAAGTGAAATTGGACTTGTTCACTCCAGTCAGGGAAATTTAATCCATTAAAGACTGGAATAGACAAAGAAAGTGAATGTAAAGCTACAGGAACATATACTTCAATTAACACATGCCCAACATTAACGCTTTGAGTCATAAAAATTAAACATAAATACAGATTCAAATATAAATAACCATTCTATGCATACTAATATTCTCCTTTGGGAGATCCACTAATACACAAACATAGCTAATCATTTTATAACATTAATGATAATTAAAATATGCATCAACTAGAATCACTTAACACCTTTGGGTATATAAATAAAACTAGTGACGCACACAAAATTATCCACTTTTATGCTCATTAATTATAATAACAATTAATCAACCTTTGGGTGATCCTGAAATGCCTTATAATAATGAACTTCAATTAACCCATAAATCAATTATTCATAATTTTAATGTTCATACTATGGGTAATTGAAATAAAATCATTAATAGTTTGAAATCAAAATAACCTTAAAATCTTGGCCACTTTGGTGACTAACAAAATTTATCATGGTTAATTTCAAATAAATAATATCTTTAATTCCTATTAACCATTCATAGCATTTTTTATTATTATTAATTTTAATAAACATGTAAATTATTCACATAATAAAATATTATATGCCATAAATAAAATTGAAACTCATAATTTCAATTTCTATTATAGGATTAATTTTCAATCCTAAGACCTTAATTTTATTGAACTTGTCAATTCAAAACTTTTATGCGCAACTTATAGCAGAAATAATTCAATTCAATTTGCAAAACAAAATTTGTAATTAAGACATTTATATATGGGTACATCCCATAACATGACAACCATTCATTTATAGGTACCACGTAAAGTAAAACTGGGCACATCTCGTGACAATGCATTATCAACCGTCATTTACTACATGTATTATACGTGGACAAAATAATATGTAAATATAATGTAATAGCTAATTATTCACTACCAAAAAAAAGTCTCTCAGAACATATAATAATCATGCATAATAAAAAGAAATATGCAAATGTGCTCTGCAAGCACGGTCCATGATACATACTAACAGTAGCAGTCAGTAAAAACATAAAAATATCAATTTTATTGTTTACCTTTCTTCCATCATAATTATAACATCCCATCATAATTATAACATAATTATAACATCACATCATAATTATAACATACAATGAAATCAATTTCATACATGATTCACCATAACCCAATCACGTCATTTGCCTTTTCAATTAAAATCAATTACGGGGTCATTCACGCATAGGGGCTATAAAATTGGTTTCAATTTGAACTTGAAAACATAATTAGGGTTTATTCCTTTATTTAATTTTGAGAAAAATAAATTTGAGAATAAATTAGGGTTCATACTAATCTGATAGAGAAATTCCTAAATTCATAATTTGGGTTTATCTTAATTTGGGGAAAACATAATTTGAGAAACACTTTCATAAAAGGAAAATCATAAATCCAAATCATGCTCTGATACCACATGTAAGTTAATTTGTAGTTTTCCTACCTTCTTACTTCATTCTAGAAAACTACTCTACATGATCTTTATATTATTGATTTTCACAATATAACATACATGAATCATAATAAGAAAACTAACATTGATCCATGAGATCTTGTTCTTTAACTCCAACCTCCTTTCCTCAATCTATCTCTTTGTCTTTCTTTCTCTTTTCACGCTTTCTTGATGGTTTACCGTGAAAAAATCTTATGACCAGAGACACAACCTCAATCATCTTTCATTAACCCACGTCCATCAAGTTGGTTACCGTAAGTTTTTATTTTATTTATCTTTATTTTATTCTAACTTCACATAATAACCAATAGGTCCTTATATTTTATTAAATCACAATTGGGCCCATCACTATATTTCACATGAGTCACATAATGGAATGAATTAATTAAATTAATTCTAACAGTATATTCATCAATAATAGATAAGTGTTAAGAAATTACCCTAGTTATATTTTTCGTGATGATATGATTATGAGTAGGGATGGCAAAACGGTCAAGCTCGACGGGCCGGTCCGCCATAATATGGCGGGGCAGGTTGGTGTTTTCAGCCTACCAACCCGCTTTGGCCCGCCTACCAACCCGCTTGGCCCGCTGCACAACCCGTCGAGCTAACTCGCGGACTGGGCGGGCCAGCCCGCGGCCCGCCTAATTAATAAAAAAAATTATTGTAATAAAGTTAATTATAAAGATAATATATAAAGTTAAAACTTTTAAAAAGAGAATTAAAAAGTTTTACTCTCACAACAAATATTCTCCTTATTGAAGCACAACATTCTCTCTTGTTCTCTTTGTTCTCCTAAGCACTAATTATTTTTATCCTTTTGACTTGAATTAAAGGTGTAAGAATTACTCAAGCAAAAATAATGTGAAGTTTTATCAAATAAAAAAATATAGGTATTTGAATTTTTCAATATAAAAAATATAAATTTTATAAGTTTTAACGTTATATATATATATATATATATATATATATATATATTGTTATTATTTATTATTATGTAAATTTTATTATTGTTCTAAATTATAATTTCTTAAAACAATGTATTGATTTATATTATTAAATTGAAATAATATATATATATATATATATATATATATATATGAATTATTGACAAACAAATAATAATCTTATTATTAAATTTATTGAAAATTTTGATTTTAAAAAATAAATTATTTTTTTATAAATTGTGGCGGGCCAGTCCGCCAATCCGCGCCTTTATAGGGCGGGTCAAGGTCTACAGCCCGTCATGACTATAACGGGTCAGTCCGCCCCGCCCCGCTTTTGGCGGGCCAAAATGGGGTGGGTTGACCCATTTTGCCATCCCTAATTATGAGAACCTAGGTTGTTCAATTACTTAGGCGAGAAAGTGTAATAAGTATAGAGAAGTGTGAAGTTAGATGGATTGGTATGTGATGTACATACTTGATTAATATTGTGTTTTCAACAATGAATATGTTCAAATATAACATTATATGGTATGAGTGATTTAGTATAGCATATTTTTGAAATGATCGTTTACTTATATTAGTTTACCCTACTTGCAGTGGCGGATCTTAACCATTAATCTTGGAGGGGCCAAATAATATATTATTAATAAATAATAAATAAATATAAAATAAAATAAGAAGATGAAAGGGTGAAAGGATAAAATTGTAAATATATACTTAAATATATTAAATGATCATTAAGTTTGAGGGAGACAAAATCATAAATTATATGAGAGTTACAAAATTGAGGAGGGGCTGAGAGGATAAAATTGTAAATATACAAGTAAATATATTAAATGTTCATTAAGTTTGGGGGGGTTAAAATCATAAATTACATGGGAGTTACAAAAATTTGGGGGGCCACGACCCACCTTAACTCCCAAAAAGATCTGTCACTGCCTACTTGCTTGTAGTTATGTTGGTTTGATTATGATGACAAGTGTCAATGTTTTTATACAAGAGTATATAATATTACAAATACTTACTTGCATAATATTTGATTGTACTTTTAAGATATATAACCTTACCAAATAGGATAACTAATGAATTTCATATATCTCATGTAAATATTTATTATTTGTGAAGTTTGAGGGAGGTCATCACTCCTCATAGTTTGTTAACTTACATTAACATTTATGATTTTAGTCTCTCAAACTTAATGATTATTAAATATATTTGTTTGTATATTATAAAATTGACATCTCACCCTTTTATATTTTTTTATCTTTTTATATTCATTTATTATTTATTAATAATATATTATTTCAGCCCCAAAAATCTTTATTTAGACTTTTCTTTGGTTAATAACAAGTAACAATTTATGAATGGTTAAAGTTTTAGTTCTTGATTTTCAATCAAAAATTAAAAAAAAAATCAAAACAAATTCAATATAGATTGTTTTTAGTTTTCTTTATCTATTTATAATTAATTTTTAAAATTGATTTGGGTTCAAACACTATAATATATAGTATTTATGTCATACTCTCCTTAGCTCTAGAATACTTTTGGTACTAAAGAATTGAAGTCTAAGAAGTTCAAAAATAAGATTAGGAAAGACCAATAAAGTAGGCTCAAAACATCTTAGAAATGGGAGCTTTGTGCAAAGACAATTTTGAATTTCTAGAAAAAATATGAGTGCTTGAAGAACCAAATTTGTATTTTGAAGAGGTGGCAAAGGAGTAAAAAAAAATTCATAATTAACATTAAAGCACAATTGTACTTCCAATTAGAGAAGTTGAATGTGTATATTGTCAAATGCTACCAATCAAGTATTAGTTAGAAGATTACTCATGGTTTGAGAACAACATTTCAATTTATTAGGAGAGAATCAACCAATCCAAAATTCTCATTCAACATTTTAAAAGCTAAGCATATTAAATTAAACATCAATTTATTATAGATTATGAGAAAAAGAGTTTTTTTTTTATTTAACCTTTATAAATATTGATAACTAATGGATAAATATTTTCATGGAAACTTTACTAGAAGAAATATAAAAGATAATCGTTATCTAATAAAACTAAATAGATGAAAATGAAACACATATAATTTTATCGACAACATCTTATGTGTTCATTGTCTAACATATGCATGGTAGAATGGATGCATTATCTAATATGTGTTTTCCAATGACATATTAGAAGATGTGTATGAGCATTTTAATGTATGTGTTCAGAATATATAAAATGGGAGTTGCTTACAATAATTTTTATGAATAAAATATATGTAACAAGTCCCACATTGGGGAGGTCTCCTTACCAGGAGGCCTTATAAGGTAGGAGGTTCTCCAACCTATTGAGCTAGCTTTTGAGGGATAGTTCCCCTCTTAGTCTTATGGTTGTTACATTGGTGCTTTCGTTGAGAGCCAGCCAACTCGAAAAGGGCTACCCACGGAGGGTTCTGACTGCCGGAGGGTTCTGACCACTGGAGGGTTCTGACCGGTAAGAAGGTTGAGTGAAGTGTCGGTGAGTGAAGTGTCATGGAGTGCAGCCATCGAGGACGCTGGCTTTCGAACGGGGTGGTATTGTAACAAGTCCCACATTGGGGAGGTCTCCTTACCAGGAGGTCTTATAAGGTAGGAGGTTCTCCAACCTCTTGAGCTAGCTTTTGAGGGATGGTTCCCCTCTTAGCCTTTTCAGCCATCTTGGTTGGTAGGAAATTCCTTACAGATTTTAATAAAACAGTACCATCATTTTCTTTCTTATCTCTTCCTTATCTGTATTCTCAAATCTCATCACATTGGTGCTTTCATTGAGAGTCAGCCAACTCGGGAAGGGCTACCCACGGAGGGTTCTGGCCGGTAAGAAGGCCGAGTAAAATGCCAGTGAGTGAAGTGTCATGGAGTGCAGCCATCGAGGACGCTGGCTTTCGAACGGGGTGGTATTGTAACAAGTCCTACATTGGGGAGGTCTCCTTACCAGGAGGCCTTATAAGGTAGGAGGTTCTTCAACCTCTTGAGCTAGCTTTTGAGGGATGGTTCCCTTCTTAGCCTTATGGTTGTTACATTGGTGCTTTCGTTGAGAGTCAGCCAACTCGAGAAGGGCTACCCACGGAGGGTTCTGACCGCCGGAGGGTTCTGACCGGTAAGAAGGCCGAGTAAAGTGCCAGTGAGTGAAGTGTTCGTTGAGAGTCAGCCAACTCGAGAAGGGCTACCCACGGAGGGTTCTGACCGCCGGAGGGTTCTGACCGGTAAGAAGGCCGAGTAAAGTGCCAATGAGTGAAGTGTCGTGGAGTGTAGTCATCGAGGACGCTGGCTTTCGAACGGGGTGGTATTGTAACAAGTCTCACATTGGGGAGGTCTCCTAGGTAGGAGGTTCTCCAACCTCTTGAGCTAGCTTTTGAGGAATAATTCCCCTCTTAACCTTATGGTTGTTTCAATATATTATTTGAAAATG
The DNA here is from genome assembly GCA_963425845.1 of Sphenostylis stenocarpa. Classification (NCBI taxonomy): domain Eukaryota; kingdom Viridiplantae; phylum Streptophyta; class Magnoliopsida; order Fabales; family Fabaceae; genus Sphenostylis; species Sphenostylis stenocarpa. Next base: position 59,726,667 of record OY731400.1, on the reverse strand, counting down.
AGTCTCACTTACAAATTCCTTAAAACAAGTCATACTTTATACAAAAAAATTTCCCCCTATTAAATAACTATTAACATGAAAATTATATTAAAATAGTGTATTTTATTTATAAGAAATCTTATAAATAATTTCCACTAAAATGTTTCTATGTGTGCAAGGTATTTGAAAAGATAATGATCAGAGATGTCAATTACAATTTTTTCTCTCTCTTTTTGAAAAATGTCCCCAGAAAATTGTAATCATAATTAATATTTTAAATATCTTATTAATGCATCAAACACTTTTTTCCTACCTTTTTAGCCAAAATAGTAAAAACATTTTCAACCTTTATTCCCTTTTGCTAGTTTATACCTTGATATCGGTTTAATATTGAGCTTGTTACCACTGCATATAACTCTTTTGTGATGTTTACGCCCCGAGGAAGAAAAAAAGAAGGAGAAATATCAAATAAGAGGGAGTTAAGAAAAGAAGAACAAGAAATTAAAGAGAGAGAATAAGAAGAAGAAAAGACAAATTAAAAATCTTATATTTGATAACAAAATGAGTTAGGTGAGATGGATTAATCTCCTAAAAAAATAACCGAAATGGATTTAAGATTTCAATCCATTATATCATTTTGGTTAGTTCTGTTTAATTTGTCAACTCAACGAGTAAAGAAAAATTTAAAATATAAGAAATTATAATTAAAAATATTATATTTTTTATATTATTTTATTAAAACATGTAAATATATTATAATATTATAATTTAAATTATAAAAATAAAATAAATAAATTTAAATTATTAATTATAATTAGTTATTTAATAAATAAGTGTAATATTTTTTTTCAATTATCTAATAAAAATACTAATTAATAAATTAAAATTAAAATTTATTCATATAATTAAATATATATGTTAAAAAAATAATATAAAAATATTATTGATGGACTGATCTACTGTTAACTTGTCATTTGGTAAGACGAGTTAGAGTATGTAACCTGTCTTGATTACGGTGGTTTAGTCTACTTCATCCTAATTTTTTTAGTTAAAGATAAAGAGCGTTAAGATAGAAATATTTTAATCGTTTTATCATTCGTAAAATTGAAAGAGTTATATATTTTAATAAGTAAAAGTCTTTTAGATATTCATATAATGTTTTTAAACAAATTATGATAAAAAAAAGTGGAGATTTGTTAAATAAAAAATTATTAGAGACCTTATTTTTATTAATAACGTACGACTAAATATAATTCAAGACTGTACATCAAACAAATAAACAATAGATGATACAACATCTATGATTTCCGGTAGACAATTTGTTATTTACCCATTATATAGTCTAGATTAGATAAAAAAGTGTTAAGTATTCTAAATGTTTTTAATCACCATAAATGTTATTCTTTTCAACATTTAAAAATTAAGAGATAGCTGATAAATGCTTATCAAAATAGGTGCTTTCAATATAAAGGCATGGGAAATAACACATTTCATATCCTACAAATCAGTTATCAAGTTAAAGATAACCTACCAACTAAATAAATAAATAATCTGTTAACTTATCAAGAAAATAAATTGGTGAAATGCATTAAATAAAATTTAATGAACAATGATCACCTTCTTGTCTTCATTTTAAAAAAACTAGAACTATTGACATCTTTCAACATCTCCCAACAACTAAAATTTTCCAAAGATTAGCATATAAAATACTTTCAATCATGAGAAAAAAAAACTATTTATCTATTTTTGAAACTCTTTCGTGTTTACAACAAATTTCAAAAAGTTTTTTTTTTTTACCTCGTGTAATACGCTAAGAATATATCTTAGATAATTAACGTAGAGTGAACATTTAATTTCATTATTACTTTTCTAAGTACTTTTCAGTAACATTATTTTATACCTTAATAGTACGTAGAACGCATAAAAATACTTCTTAAAAAATATCATAGAGTATGTAGAAAGATAAAAAATTACATGTAAATAATAGAGAGTGAATAACAAAAAATTATTGTGTACAAAATATATAAAAAATAAATAAATAAAATTGAATGAAAATTAACTAAAAAACAATAATTATAATTTCAATAATTAACCAACTTAGAGATTTTCAAAAATATATGAAAGCAATGACGAGGAGATTGATGAAAATGTCCCTACATTCCCAAGAGATGATTTTGATGATGATTCAAGTCAACTACATTCAAGTCAGCATCATTCAAGATGAATTAAGGACAAACTGAATTTATGACGTTGGTGACAATAGGAAACATTTTTCTACATGTCCAAGATATGTTTTTGATAAAGATGATGATTCAAGTAAGCTCAAGATGATTCCTGAAGACTAGATAGAGTCTTAGAATACTGGATATGGAGGTACAAGTTGATAAAGTAATATTATGCATAAGTCTCCAAAGCACAAGTGTGATAAAATTCATAACGTGATATTTTTCACTGTCATAATCAATTATGAAGCATCAGAAATGGAAAAATGATTTTCTCTGTCATAATTGATTATACTGGTAACATAATCAATTATGGCAATTCAAATTTGAAAAATATATCTGTTTTGAATAATAAATGTTTTTGAATATATCCTGATTTTTATTCACAAAAATATTAATGTCCAACAGACATTTTCTAATGCTATTTTTCTATTTAATTAAGTTTTGATGAAAAATAAAAAGCACACAATTACAGAATTCGAAAATACAATTTACATTCAATCAGTTTTGAGAAAAGAATTCTGAGCAAGTCAACAGAGATATTTTACACCTTCTGAGAAAACCCTCTTCTCTACTGCCTTTTGTGTTTTCATTGTTAATCACACTTGTTCTTGGAAATTGGCATTCTACAGGCTTCTACAATTTGTTGTCTCCATTACCCAGGTGTGACTGTTCTTATTTTTATTACCTTCATCCTTTATGTATTGGTGGCAAAGGAGGTACTTTTCATCCCTAGTGTGATTCTAGGGAGGTGTTCATCCTTAATGAGATTCTAAGGAGGTGTTTTCATCCTTTGATTTGTTCAAAGGAGGTGTTCATCCCTAGTGGGATTCTAGGGAGGTGTTCATCCTTAGTGGGTTTCTAAGGAGGTGATTGTCTTTTTAATTAGTTTACTTTTTACTGGTTCTTCTGCTGAGTTGATTGTAATTTGTAAACTGAATTTGAAAGATAGTGAATTGGGAGTCACTCTTGTGTTAAGAGTTGACTGGGAATTGGATGAAGGGTTGGCTATACCCGAACCAGTATAAATCTCTGTGTGCTCTTCTCTTTCCCTTATCTCTTTCTCTTTTCCTGATTATATTATTGCTTCCATTTTATTTGTGTTCAAACAAATTATTGACTCACAAATAAATTTTTAATTTGACATCTATTTTAAGTTGTGCATCTATTCACCCCCCTCTAGATGTCATTTGTCTAACAAGTGGTATCAAAGCTTGGTTAGATAAGATATTTCTAAACGATCTGTCAAGATGTCTATGTAGAATCAGGTTTACAGGGAAGGAGCATCGATAAACAGACCACCATTATTTGAAAGAGAAGACTATCTGTTTTGGAAGGCGAGAATGGAAATATTTTTACAAACACTAGATTACGGTAATTGGGATGTTGTACTCAACGGTCCCTACATTCCGATGAGAACAACGGAGTCTGGAGCTGTTCCAAAGACTTTTGATCAATGGACGTCGGATGAAAACAAGCGTGCCCAATATGATGTAAGAGTCTGAAACACTATTGTTTCTGCCTTAACTCGTAATGAATTTTTCAAGGTCTCACAATGCAAGACGGCAAAAGAAATATGGGACACTCTTGAAGTAACACATGAAGGAACAAATGAAGTAAAGCGAGCACGTAAGAACACACTCATCCAGGAGTATGAATTATTTCAAATGCAGCAAAATGAAAGCATCACGGATTTCCAGACACGCTTCACACATATAGTAAATCACTTGAAAGCATTAGGAAAAAGTTTTGACAATGAGGAGTTGAGCACAAAGATCTTAAAATCCTTAGACACGAATTGGCAACCAAAGTTCACTGCTATTACAGAATCAGAGGATCTCACAGAAATGAATATTGTTACTCTATTTGGAAAGCTACGAGAACATGAGATGGAGCTACAAAGGTTAAAGAATGGTGAACAGAATCAAGCCAAGACGATAACTCTAAAAGCATAAAAATCTTCACAAGACGAAAGCGAAAATGAAGGTAAGTTTTCGGACTCTGATATGTCTCTTTTTGTTAAACAATTTTCTCGTTTTATGAAGAACAGGAAAAAGAGACAGCAAATAAAGGAGAAAACAAATAAATACCATTGTTATGAATGTGAAAAACCTGGTCATATCAAATCAGACTGTCCGGAACTTAAGAAAGATGTGAAGAAAGGGAAGAATGGTATCTATAAGAACAAACACAAAGCTTATATTGCTTGGGAGGATAATGATTCTTCCACAACACAAGAGAGTTCTTCCGAAAGCAGTGATGGAGAAGAAGAAGCAAATCTTTGCTTGATGACAAAAAGTGATGATGAAGCCTTATCACAGGTAAGCATTACAAAATCCTTAAATGAATATGATGAGTTGTTTAAAGAATATCAATATATATATGAAGGTTTTACCAAGTTATCTAAGAAATATAATGTACTTAGACAAAAGTTTGATGCATTAGAAAATAATGTTGGTATTCTTGAAAAAGAAAATGAGTGCTTAAAGAAAGATGTTGAGAAATTTAAAACTTTGTCTAAAAATAAAGAAGTTGCTAAACCTTGTGAAAATTGTAATCATTTAGAAAATGAGATTTTCAAGTTAGAGAAAATAATAAGTAAGTTTTCAAAATCTTCTAAAAATCTTGATTCTATATTAGGTTATCAAAGAGGGAATTCTAGCAAAGTTAGACTTGGTTACAAACCTAAAGAAAGTCTAGAACCTCATAAAACTATTTTTGTGAAAGAGTCAAGGAAAACAAATGTGAAACCAGTTTCAAAAACTTTAAGAAACTCATTTAGACCTTTTCAAAGAAAACCAACATGTTTTTATTGCATGAAAATAGGCCATACATCAAATAGATGTTACATAAAACATTTTGGCATATCTAATGGAAAATATGAATGGGTGCCTAAATGAACAAAACATTTATACATGTCTAGATGATAGTTTGAGTATCTAATTGATTATCAGAATCAAATTTTTTTTTCTTGTTGTCATAATCAATTATGTTGATTCTGAAGGTGCTGTGATAATCGATTATTATATCATGGTTATATCCTTAGTCTTTTGGCAGAGACTTGTGATTCTACTAACCTTTTTAAGGACCCAAAAATAATTAAAGGGTACCTAGATTTGTATATTGATGTTGCAGGTAATTATCAAGGATAAGAAATTAATACAGGTTATTGAAGTTAAATGGGTATACAGGAACAAGCTAGATGAACAGAGAAATATTACAAAGATAAGTTTATGATTGTCTCTCAAACCTCTATATTGAATATCTGCACTTATCTGTCACATAAATTTGATTGTTGACCAACTTTGAAATTTGAAAGTTTAAATTTTGAAAGTTTGAATTTTGAAAATTTGAATTTATGAAAATTTGAAATTATTAAAGTTTGAAATCTTGTAGTTTGAGATTCTTGAAATTTGAAATTTTGCAGTTTGATTTTTTTTTTTTAATTTGCAGTATGAGATTTTTGAAATTTGAAATTTTGCAATTTGAGATTTTTGAAATTTGAAATTTTGTAGTTTGAGATTTTGAAATTTGAAATTTTTGTAGTTTGAGATTTTTGAATTTGGAATTTGTTGGAATTTGAATTTGAATTTGAAATTTGAAATTTGTTGCAATTTGAATTTGAAATTTGAAATCTGAAATATGAGTGCATTTGAATTTGAAAGTTGTCTAAATAAGAAGACTGCAATTGAGGGAAACTACTGCATTTCATTCCATTATCTCTATAATCATTCTATTCCCCTATCTTTTTCTCTCTTCATTTGTCTTGGGTATCCTAGATATTGCCTCGTTAATATGATGTTTTTCTCTATGACACTTTGTAATGCATTATCTTCTTTACCTTAATTTATGTACTAATATGTGCAAATTTGTTCTCAATTTCTATTACAATATTTTTCATAATTATCAATGAAACAGGGAGATATTTTGATGATATTGATCTGTGTGAAACAGGGGGAGATTTTTTTCTCTTATAATATTTTTAATAATTGTCAATGAAACAGGGAGATATTTTGATGATATTAATCTGTGTGAAACAGGGGAGATTTTTTTATGAATTAAAATCTATGTGAAATTCATTCCTATCTCTAAATTAAACAAGGGGAGTTAAGAGAAGTCTTTACTCATATGAGTTAGGGGGAGTCTTGTTATTAATATATCCAGGGGGAGATTAAGAGACTCTGACACTTGATACAAATATGTGCTAATTTGTGCTAATCTTGAGTTGGTTATATAGAGTCAAGCATTTTAATTCATTTCAGGTATTTCCTTGATCATCATCAAAAAGGGGGAGATTGAAAGCAATGAGGGGGAGATTGATGGAAATGTCCTTACATTTCCAAGAGATGATTTTGATGATGATTCAAGTCAATTACATTCTAGTCAACACCATTCAAGATGAATTAAGGACAAGCTGAATTTATGACATTGGTGACAATGTGAAACATTTTTTTGCATGCCCAAGATATGTTTTTGATAAAGATGATGATTCAAGCAAGCCCAAGATGATTCCTGAAGACTAGATAGAGTCTTAGAATACTGGATATGGAGGTATAAGTTGATGAAGTAATATTATGCATAAGCCTCCAAAACACAAGTGTGATAAAATTCATAACGTGATATTTTTCACTGTCATAATCAATTATGATGCATCAGAAATGGAAAAACGATTTTCTCTGTCATAATTGATTATACTGGTAACATAATCAATTATGAAAATTCTAATTTGAAAAATATATCTGTTTTGAAGAATAAATGTTTTTGAATATATACTGATTTTTATTCACAAAAATATTAATGTCCAACGACCATTTTCTGATGCTATTTTTTCTATTTAATTAAGTTTTGATGAAAAATAAAAAACACACAATTACAGAATTCGAAAATATAATTTACATTCAATCAGTTTTGAGAAAAGAATTCTGAGCAAGGCAACAGAGATATTTTACACCTTCCGAGAAAACTCTCTTCTCTACTGTCTTCTGTTCTTTCATTGTTAATCACGCTTATTCTTGGAAATTGGAATTCTACAGGCTTCTACAATTTGTTGTCTCCATTACCCAGGTGTGACTATTCTTATTTTTATTACCTTCATCCTTTGTGTATTGGTGGCAAAGGAGGTATTTTTCATCCCTAGTGTGATTCTAGGGAGGTGTTCATCCTTAGTGAGATTCTAAGGAGGTGTTTTCATCCTTTGATTTGTTCAAATGAGGTTTTCATCCATAGTGTGATTCTAGGGAGGTGTTCATCCTTAGTAGGATTCTAAGGAGGTGTTTTTCATCCTTTGATTTGTTGTGTTCATCCCTAGTGAGATTCTAGGGAGGTGTTCATCCTTAATGGGTTTACTTTTTACTGGTTCTTCTGCTGAGTTGATTGTAATTTGTAAACTGAATTTGAAAGATAGTGAATTGGGAGTCACTCTTGTGTTAAGAGTTGACTGGGAACTGGATGTAGGGTTGGCTATACCCGAACCAGTATAAATATCTGTGTGCTCTTCTCTTTCCTTTATCTCTTTCTCTTTTCCTGATTATATTATCGATTCCGCTTTATCTGTGTTCAAACAAATTATTAACTCACAAATAAATTTTTAATTTGACATCTATTTTAAGTTGTGCATCTATTCATCCCCTCTAGATATCATTTGTCTACCAGTATAGACAAGAATCGATGAGCAGAAAGAGAAATTTATATAAAAAGTTTTAGTGCATTCTTTCTTTCCCTACTTTCCATCATTCTAAAATTATTTTTATAAAGAATTTTTGTTTTCTTGATAAAGAAAAAAGAGAGGATAAATACAACAAGTTTTTCAAAACACAATTCAAACGACATTCCAGGTTAGCACTATCAATTTTGGAATAACCAAGGATGATACGTCATTATCTAATTTTTGGACCGCGAACTTCTGATAATTGCATCAAGGGTGAATGTTTACTCTTAGCTTCTGTTTTCTGTGTCGGTTTTTTCTTACAAAAATAAAATTATTATATCAGTGTCGGTTGATCACCTTTGACATGGAAGTAAGGTTTCTTTACCTCCGTTGCAATATGATGATGCTTAACAAATTATTTGTAGAATATATTTAAAGAAAACTAAAATAGTGTCTAAAAGTGATCTTAGGGTAAAACTTTAAAATCTGAAGATTGATTCAAAATAGGGTTTTTAACTGTTCTGGGATTCATTTATTGAACAGAAGATGTAAAAAACCACATATGTGTATGATTGATTGCTCAAATTCCCAAGTCAACTAGGTTAAAGTGGCTATCACTATTATTGGCTAATGTGGCCCACATAAAGGCAGCACTTTAGTGGGAGGAAATGAAACCTCTCCTCCCCATTTATTAAGCCATGCCACCTCTCTTCATTATCTTTCCTGCCCTCTCTGTTCCTTCTATCTGCCTGTGTCTTGTGGGTGATTTTGAAAACAGATGGGTCCCATAATGCAGCACCATCATAAATATAGCCCAATGATCGATGATTCCATTGCTAACTCTTAACAAGCAAACTTAACCATATAAAGGTTACTTTGATGTTGTCTTAGAAAGGAAAGATTTTCTCATACATGCTTTTACAACACCTAAATAATTTTTTCTAAAGAGAAAATCATTTTTGCACTTTTAATACATAGGAGTTTTGCATTTTTTTTAATTTCAAATCTATATGTACCTTCATTTTTAATGAATTTTCAGTATATAACTTTGGCACTTGCATTTATTACTTTTATCATAATAAAAGTTAGATCTACCCAATACAAAGTTAAGAATGTTAGTAGGGCAAATAAGTGGCTTGTTCACTTTTCTTGATAGGAAGGAAATAAAATGATGCATGAGTGGACAGTGTGCATATGGCGGTTGTTTCTATTTCTATTTCTAATTCATCCTCCAACCAAAATATTCCATTAAAAAGAAACAAAAGTACGTACAAACAAACAACCTCCCACAAACTATTCAACATTAACATTCAAATAAATGATAAAAATAATAAGAAGAATAAACTATTTACATTAAGAATCATACCTACCATTATTTATTTATTTATATAATTAATGTTTTTTACATGATCGTACATATATCAAGTATTATTAATATTTAACATAGTTGAATTAAATATATAAGACTTGCTTTAGTTTGAAGAATTGTATATAAATTAATCCAAGCTTTTTGCATTTCAATTTAAAAAAAAATTGATTTTGATCATATTTGTTTCTCAACCAAACACATTATAATCGATTTCGATTTTGTTCTTCATTCAAAATAAATTATTATGTAATCTCGAATAATCATGTGTCTATGGTGGGATTAGTCTTTCTATGTTACATTTATTATGACTTATTTACATTTTATATAAAATTATAATGAAGACTATGAAAATTCTGAAATATATATTCAATATTTTTTTTTCTAGTTTTCATGTCCACCGGAATATAGGGTAAATTACTAATTAAAATAGAGAGAAGACCCTTCAATATAAAATAAAAAATCGTGATATTAAATACTAATTAATTTGGAACGTGAATCGACAGAGAGCACATAGACGATAATTAAGGATAAATGAATCCTTGGCCCATTAAACTTAAACTCTTCAACCTTTCACTAAGCCCAGCTATTAAGCTAAAACCCAAAAAATATCAAGCCCAACTCATGTTTTTTTTTTTTTCAATTAATAAGTTCATATAAATTCATGAATAACTGTGATTTCATTTCAATGTACTATTTATTTATCCATGAGAAAATATCTGTAACCACTATTCTTTCTCTGTCACTGGACTATGCTTCGATTGTCACTTTATTTTTTTTACATTATTTAAAATAAAAATGTGAAACAAGTAGGTCATTTTTGTTAACTTCTAACACTAAATACGTGATGCAAGTGAAAATTTATATCAAAGCAGATGGAACCAACCAATTGGTAGAGATAGGTTCTATATGTAATAAGTGAGAAATAAATCTCCATCTGTAACTCTTGGTTAAGAAGTAAACTTACTATTTTGATTCCCAAAGTCATTGAACTAGAATTTTGTGCATGCACCACAGTCAATGACCTGTTTTCTTTTTATGAGTTGTGTTCATCAAATTAACACTGAAGAACTTATTTTTCTGCTCATTAAAGCCTTGTAACATTAAAATATATATGGTACCTTTTTTATCTCAAAAAATACAAGGATGAAAGTGGTGTATTATTGAAGAAAAACATGGTGATTGAGGTGTCTAAAAAATTAGAATAATATTAAATATATTTATTAATTTTAATTATGAAGTTTTTATTCACATATATATTGAAGTCTTAGTTCCACATTTAAGACCATTTTATATATTATAAATATTATTTCATTTCACTTTTCTACATATTATGACTATTATATATGAATAGTAAAAATATGGATACTATATAATACATATACTATCCTTTTGAAATTTTAATTTAAAAAAATTAAAATAAAATATGATAATCTTTTTAGAAGAAAAAAATTAATTATTGTAAACTTTTAACTGAATATGTCATTTTTCTTCTCTTGTTTAATGATTTTAACCTTTTTTATAATTTATTAAATTTATTTTAATTTAAATAATTAAATATGAATTTCACATAATTATATTATAATTTCTTTAATTACTGATAATCAAATTAAAAAATAATTTAAACAAAAAACATGTTATTAATGATGGTCTAACATGAATAAATAATGGTGTGAGAGAATGTTAAAAAAAAAAATATAATGCACACAAAAATTTGGGTTGCACTACACGATTTTTACATGGGTACATGGGTACGTAGGTTGATGGGCCTTGTCCGGTACTTTGACTCGTGGACTGCAAGTTAAAATGTTTAATATTTACATTGTCATCTTATTTACATTGTTATTAATAAAAAAAATAATTTATTGTTTTTAATTAATTAGTTTTTTTATTTAATTATCCATTAAGTTAAATAAATAATTTTTTCATTATAATTATTAAATTGAATAAAATATTTTTTTCATTATATTAGTCATTGGTAAAATTTAAGGGTAATATATGTCTTAATGGTATAACGAAAGGTCACGATAAAATATATTTTATTAATTAATATGAAACTTTTTTTCAAATATTAATACAACTTATTCTATATCTTTAAAAAAATATTCTACCTATAAATTAGATAACTATTTATTTAAAAATATAATTTATTATATTTTATATTATAATATATTTTTTATAATGAATGACTTCAAATTTACGCATATAAAACACATCTCTTATAATTAGTAGGATTGTTGTAAAGTGCGGATCCAACGCTCTTCTTTATTAATGTCCCAAATTCACATTTTTTCTTAGTTTATCTTTCCTACATTTTCATACATATATATATATATATATATATATTATCTTACAATAACTTTTTTTGAATTTTTCTTTTTAACTTTTTATATTTTTTTATCATTTCACCATTATAACATAGAAATTTATAATTTATTTTGATATTAAAAATGTGTAAAAAAATTAAGTGAAACTTTAGAAATATTTAAGAATCAAATTATATATTAAAAAAAGTAAATAATAAAATAAACTTTAATAATTTTATATAATAACTAAGAAAAAATTATAAATTTATTTAATTCAATGAAATGTGTTAATTAATTATTTTTATAATATGTTGGTCAAACAAAATTAAAATATATTTTATTTCATATATATATATATATATTTATATTAATTTTAAATATAAATGAGTGATTTATAATTTTTAATAATTTTATATAATATATTTATTTATAATAATAATAATTAATTTTTAAATATTAGTTTCTCCTTTAGAATTTTTATTTAGCTTATAAACTAAATTTATTCTTGTGATCTTTATAAAGTACCATTTATCTCAGGCTATGATTAATGGTGTTGAAAATTGAACCGATCTAAATAATAACTGTAAACCGATCTACAAAACTAAAAATTGAAAATTCATCAAAATCTAAATTGTATTAAAAAATATTTATTCACATTTTTCAATAGATTTCAGATTAAAAATTAAAAATTAAATTAAACTGCTTATTATATAATATTATACATTTTAAATTAATTCTGAAAAGTTGTTTTACAATTTTATTTTATTTATAATATATTTATGCTTATAAAAATATGATAATAATTTTAGATTATAATTTAAATTACACTACTACAGAAAACACTTTCTACGACACAAATCGACGTTGGTTTTTATGAACACCGACATTGTACAAAACGCTGTGGCAAACTTGTAATTATGAAACAATATTTAACGTCGGTTATAACAAAACCGACGTAGGAATGAATAAATAACGTTGGTTAGATAACAGACGACGTTAAATGTTTAAATTTAACGTCGGTTTTGTATAATCGACGTTGAAATCCCAAAATCAACGTCGGTTCCATGATTTAACCGACATCGAAAGCATTATCCACGTCGGGTTTTTGAACAACCAACGTCGAATGTCCTAACATATTTTTTATACCTAATTCGAAAGTGCGCAGTTCTTCTTCTGCTTCTTCTTCGTTCTCTGCTACCCCAGTCCTCATCGTCGTGTTGTATATGCCACCCTTTAGTGTCGTGCATCGTTGCGCCACCACTGCTTCCTTGTTTGACGTGGTAACGCTGCCCCCTCGCTGCGCTCTTAGACGTCGTTGCACCGCCGTTGTTGCCGTGTGCGTGGTACCCCTCGTTGCCCTAAGGAAACCCCTTCTCATCAGGTTAGATTAAGTGGTATGGATGATTTACAACATGCATTTAACATAAATATGGATGATTTAGAGCATTTCCTGCATATGAATAGTGGAAAGATGATGAATGATTTTGTATGGTTTGATTTGATCTAGGTTCCTTTAGGCTTTGGAAGTTTGTTTTCGGTTTCGAAGTGGTATATACTCTTTCATGTAGATGTACACGTTTGACTATGACTGTTTGATAAACATAGAATATACGATTACAAATACCGTATCATGCCATGATTCTACATGATTAATTTTTTCCATATTTAGCTTGGCATGACAGCGATGCACAGTGATGCACATTAATGTCATATCTGTTAATAGACAAATTTAGGATACCGACTATAATGGTTAGCGTAATTATAGCCTAGAATGTTTCTGTATTTCATGTATATATTGTGCTATCATATTCAATACAAGACAGGGGTTTTTGGAAATATTTTTATCATGGTATCAGAGCGAACCAAACTCTGATATCCAACAGCCCGAGAACACAGTCGTACTTCTAAAATGGCAGAGAGAGGAGAGACGGTGAAGAAAACACCATCGCCATACGATCTGAGTGCCAGTGATAATCCTGGAAATGTGATTACACAGGTACAATTACGAGGAGAGAATTACGAGGAATGGGCAAGGGCCGTGAAGATATCTCTGCGGGCTCGAAGGAAATGGGGTTTCATAGATGGAACTCATAAGGAACCTGAAGAAGACACATCTGAGATAGAAGATTGGTGGACAATTCAATCGATGCTTGTATCTTGGATACTAAACACTATAGAACCTAGTTTGCGTTCCACTGTTGCATACATGGAAAACGCAAAGGACCTATGGGATGACATCAAGGAACGATTCTCGATCGTGAACGGACCAAGAATCCAGCAGCTAAAGTCAGAGTTGGCAGAATGCAAACAACAAGGAATGACTATGGTTTCCTATTATGGGAAGTTGAAAACGTTGTGGGATGAACTGACAAATTACGAGCAAATCCCACAGTGTAGATGTGGGGGATGCAAGTGTAATATTATGACGCAACTTGAGAAACGAAGAGAAGAAGAAAAAATTCATCAGTTCTTGATGGGGCTAGATGATGAGGGCTATGGAACTGCACGGTCAAATGTTTTGGCAACAGATCCATTACCCTCGTTGAATCGGGTGTATGGCACCATGGTGCAAGAAGAAAGGGTGAGAACAATCACCAGGTCTAAAGAAGAGCGAGGAATGATCGTGGGAATGGCTATGCGAGCGGAAACCAGGAGCAAGTTGCGCAATGAAGCGAAAGAAAAATCAGTTGTTTGCATGCAGTGTGGAAGGAAGGGACATGACAAAGGCAATTGCTTCAAGATCATTGGTTACCCAAAATGGTGGGGAGAGAGACCACGAACCGATAAAAACGATGAAAAAAATCAACAAAGAACAGGAACCTTCCGAGGAAAAGGAGGAACGGCTCGCGTCAATATGGCGCACACTGGTGCAGATAACGTTGGTTCAACCGAAAAACCAGAAGTCGCAGGACTGAGTAATGAGCAATGGCAGATCTTGACAGCAATGTTGAATTCTCGCAAGGCAAATGAAACTGAAAAGATGACTGGTAAGAAAGCATGTGACTTGTGGATTATTGATAGTGGCGCCTCTAATCATATGACAGGAACACTAGAAAACTTGAGGGAGAGTCGAGCCTTGGAAGGGTGCCCAGTGGGACTACCAAATGGTGAATTGGTGCTGGCAAACAAAGAAGGATCGGTTTTCCTTGATGGAGGACTGAAACTTAAACATGTTCTATATGTTCCGAAATTGAATTGCAATTTGATTTCGAGTATCACAATTGATCGAATGAAGTAAAATGTACAGGACATTTTACTCGATAGATTTTGTGCAATGCAGGACCACACTTCGAGGATGCTGATTGGTGCGGGTGAACGAAAAGAGGGACTCTATTGGTATCGTGGTGTGAGTGGCATAAAGGCGTATCAGACCAATGCAGAAAATCAACTAGAGATTTGGCACAAGCGAATGGGACATCCTGCCTACCAGATTGTTAGAAAAATTCCGCATCTGAACAGCGTGAATAGAAATACGGATACAACTCGTGTGTGTGAAGTGTGTGAGAGATCAAAGCAATGCAGAAACACATTTCCTTTAAGTGATTTTCAAGCATCCAATATATTTGATTTAATACATTGTGATGTATGGGGTCCATATAGAACTCCCTCGTCTTGTGGTGCATCTTACTTTCTCACTTTGGTTGATGACTGTTCTCGAGCTGTGTGGATATATCTCTTGAATAATAAGAAAGATGTGTCACAAACCTTAATGCATTTCATCGCCTTAATAGAACGACAATACGAGAAACAAGTCAAAATATTACGAAGTGACAATGGAACTGAGTTTATGTGTCTTCAACGATATTTTCAGCAACATGGGATACTCCATCAAACCTCATGCACTGGAACACCTCAGCAAAATGGGAGAGCCGAACGAAAACATCGACACATCCTAAATGTAGCTCGTGCTCTACGATTTCAGGGAGAACTTCCACTTCAATTCTGGGGAGAATGCATTTTGACCGCAGGATACTTGATCAATCGTACACCCTCAACCGTTCTCCATGGAAAAACTCCATATGAAATATTGAATGGGAAGCCACCCACTTATGACCATCTACGGGTATTTGGATGCTTGTGTTATGCACATAACCAAGATAGGAAAGGTGACAAATTTGCAAGTAGAAGTCGCAAGAATGTATTTGTTGGATATTCAATCGAAAAAAAGGGCTGGAAATTGTTTGATCTGGAAAGAGAAGTCTTCTGGACTTCGAGAGATGTTAAGTTTGTAGAACATGAATTCCCGTTTGCCTCTCTTGCCCACAGTAGACATTCAGAGGTAGGATTGCCTACTGTTGATGTTGGCATTGTCGAGGAAGCATTGCCTGGACTTGGTGCAATGAACAATGCAGAACACGTTGTGGAGACTGATGACGTTAACCCCACAACAGAAGATGTGCCCACAACTGAGTTCAGGGAGGGCCACGCTGAATGCCATGAACAAGAGCCTCCCACCCAGATCGTTCTCCCACCAGAACAAACTGACTCTATGATGACAGAACTAGAGGTTCCTGAGGAGCATACTGTCCCTGCATCCCTGGGGAAAGGTCTTCGTGTACGAAAGCCATCTGTGAAGCTTCGTGATTATGTCACTAACACCACTTTACAACTCGGTCCCTCAATTCGCACTCCACATTCAGCTTCCTCAGGTATGCCTTACAGTTTGACAAAGTACTTAAATTGTGCTAAATTCTCCTTCCCCCACCGAACCTTTCTTGCAGCCCTTCATGCAGAGAGAGAACCTGTGCATTTCTTTGAAGCTGTTCGGGATGTTAGATGGAGAGATGCCATGGCTAGTGAAATTCAGGCCCTCCAAAGTAATGAAACATGGGACATTACTCCTCTACCGGCAGGGAAGAAGCCTCTGGGTTGCAAGTGGATTTATAAAATCAAATATCATTCTGATGGGAGCGTTGAACGCTTCAAAGCCCGATTAGTTGTCTTGGGAAATCACCAAGTTGAGGGGATTGACTATGACGAGACTTTTGCCCCAGTGGCAAAGATGGTCACCATTCGGACAGTGTTGGCAGTGGCAGTAGCCAAAGACTGGGAACTTCATCAAATGGATGTCCATAATGCTTTTCTGCACGGCGATCTTGAGGAAGATGTGTACATGAAAATGCCGCCAGGGTTCTTGGTGTCTCAAAAGGGTATGGTGTGTCGTCTCCGCAAGTCCCTTTATGGTCTTCGTCAAGCTCCTCGGTGTTGGTTTGCCAAGCTCTCAACTGCTCTTGTTCAATATGGGTTTCAACGTTCTTCGTCTGATCACTCCTTGTTCATCTTTCGCAAAGGAGATGTCGAACTGGTTGTGTTAGTTTACGTGGATGACCTAGTCATTGCTGGCAATCATCATGAAGACATTGCGCAATTCAAAGATTATCTTCATCAATGTTTTCGTATGAAGGACTTAGGGAAATTAAAATACTTTCTTGGGGTGGAGGTTGCCAGATCTCCTACAGGAATTTTCTTGTGTCAACGGAAGTATGCGTTGGACATCATAGCTGAAGCAGGATTGCTTGGAGGGAAACCTGTGTCCACGCCAATCGAAGAAAATCATCGTTTAGCATTGGCTGATGGCGAACTACTTTCTGACCCGAGTCAATATCGACGTCTCGTCGGTCGCCTTATTTACTTGTGTTTTACACGACCTGAATTATCTTACAGTGTTCATGTCCTATCTCAATTCATGCACCAACCGCGTCAGGAGCATTGGCGGGCTGCACTCCGCGTGGTACGCTATTTAAAGGGCAGCCCAGGTCAGGGTGTGCTTTTAAAAAGAGAGAGTGACCTTCGTCTTTATGGTTGGTGTGACTCGGACTGGGCAAGTTGTCCTCTAACTCGAAGATCTCTCACCGGTTGGTTTATTTTCCTTGGTCAATCCCCCGTTTCCTGGAAAACCAAGAAGCAACATACGGTTTCTCGATCATCCGCTGAGGCAGAATATCGTTCTATAGCCAACACGACATGTGAGTTGAAATGGCTTCAAGGCCTTCTTTTGAGCCTAGGCATTACTCACACCGACCCTATGACTCTCTACTGTGACAACCAAGCTGCCCTTCACATTGCCAAGAATCCTGTGTTTCATGAACGGACAAAACATATTGAAGTGGATTGTCATCTTATTCGTGATGAAATACAACACAATCATATCCAACCCTCCTATGTGTCCACTCATCATCAACTGGCTGATCTCTTCACCAAATCTCTTGGCGCCACTAAATTTGGTTCTTTTTTAGGCAAGTTGGGCATTCACAACCTTCATACTCCATCTTGAGGGAGGGTGATAAACATAGAATATACGATTACAAATACCGTATCATGCCATGATTCTACATGATTAATTTTTTCCATATTTAGCTTGGCATGACAGCGATGCACAGTGATGCACATTAATGTCATATCTGTTAATAGACAAATTTAGGATACCGACTATAATGGTTAGCGTAATTATAGCCTAGAATGTTTCTGTATTTCATGTATATATTGTGCTATCATATTCAATACAAGACAGGGGTTTTTGGAAATATTTTTATCACTGTTTTTGGGGTTATTTTCCCATTCTTTATGTGGGAAATCAGATTATCATTATGAGCAACTTGTTTGCTATCTTTTTTTTTTTTTATTGTTTTGCTAAACCTTTCCAATAAACCTTCAGTATCTAGGCAAGCCCTTTTGTGTATGTTAGATGGATCGAAGTTGGGTGAATGTAAGTCGCATGTCAGAAGAGTATGAGAATGGAGTTGACTCCTTTTTTAAATTTTCCAAAAAAAATGCTCCCAAAACGAATGGAAAAATCTATTGTCCATGCGTTAATTGTGTAAATAGCAGAGTACAAGAGATGGACACAACGTGGGAACATCTTATTTGCGATGGGATTATGAAGAATTACACCATATGGACATGACACGGTGAAGTGGTTGATATTCCAACAGTATCACAAACTATTGAGGATGATGTGACCTGTGAAGATTGAATAGAGGACATGTTTTGTAATGTGGGTCAAGAGAGCTTTCTTGAAGCACATGCATTTATATATGCTACATTGAGGACCGATTCAGAGACACCTTTGTATCTCGGATGTACAACTTTTACACGGTTGTCGTCTGTGTTAAGATTGGTTAATCTAAAAGCAAAATTTGATTGGAGTGATACAAGTTTTAATGAATTACTCCAACTTTTGAAGGAGATGCTCCCAGACAATAACACCTTACCGGACCGTATGTATGAAGCGAAGAAGATACTTTGTCCGATGGGTTTAGAATATAGGAAGATACATGTTTGCCCTAATGACTGTGTTATACAGGAAAGAATTCTCATCTTTATACCAATGTCCAACATGTGGTATATCACGTTACAAAGCGAAGGATGGTGATGATTGTAGTCAGGAGAGTGATAAGAAACGTCCTCCTACAAAAGTTTTATGGTATCTTCCAATAATTCCAAGATTTAGGCGGTTGTACGCTCACGAAGATGCTGAAAATTTAATTTGGCATTCAAAGAGAAAAACCTGTGATGGGCAAATGCGACATCCATCTGATTCTCCCCAATGGAAGAATTTTGACCGTCTATTTCCAAGTTTTGGTAGTGATGCAAGAAACTTTAGACTTGGATTAACAACAAATGGGATGAATTCTTTCGAAAATTTAAGTAGTAACATAGTTCATGTCTTGTTTTATTGATGATTTACCATCTTCCACCATGTTATTTTTCTTTAACTAAATATGTCATTTTTCTTCTCTTGTTTATTGATTTTAACCTTTTTTTATAATTTTTATAATTTATTTCAATTTAAATAATTAAATATGAATTTCACATAATTATATTATAATTTCTTTAATTAATGATAATCAAATTAAAAAATAATTTAAACAAAAAGCCTGATATTAATGATGGTCTAACATGAATAAATAATGGTGTGAGAGAATAATAATAATAATAATAATAATGATAATGATGATAATGATGATAATAATAATGATAATAATAATAATAATAATAATACACAAAAATTTGGGTTGCACTACATGAAAATCATTTTACATGGGTATCTAGGTTGATGAGCCTTGTCGGGCACTTTGGCTCGTGGACTGCATGTTAAAATGTTTAATAATATATTATGCATTTTCATGACACGTTTTTGGGTTGGTTAGTGTGGCTTGTACCATTGTCATCTTATTTACATTGTTATTAATAAAAAAATTATAATTTATTGTTTTTAATTAATTAGTTTTTTTATTTAATTATCCACTAAGTTAACTAAATAATTTTCTCATTATAATTATTAAATTGGATAAAATATATTTTTTTCATTATATTAGTCATTGGCAAAATTTAAGGGTAATATATGTCTTAATGGTATAATGAAAGGTCACGATAAAATATATTTTATTAATTAATATGAGACTTTTTTTCAAATATTAATACAACTTATTCTATATTTTAAAAAAATATTCTACCTATAAATTAGATGATTATTTATTTAAAAATACAATTTATTATATTTTACATTATAATATATTTTTTATAATGAATGACTTCAAATTTATGCATATAAAACACATTTCTTATTATTAATAGGATTCTTGTCAAATGCGGATTCAACGCTCTTCTTTATTAATGTCCCAAATTCACATTTTTTTTCTTAGTTTATCTTTCGTACATTTTCATATATATATATATATATATATATATATATATATATATATATATATATATATATATATATATATATATATATATATATATATATATATATATATATATATATATATATATATATATATATATATATATATATATATATATATATATCTTTACAATAAAATTTTTTGAATTTTTCTTTTTAACTTTTTAGATTTTTTTTATCATTTCACTATTATAACATAGACATTTATAATTATTTGTCGTTTAGTTATTCTCGGAGATATTTTTACAAAATGATAAAAAGTTAAAAAAAATTATAATATTTTTCTTGAAATAAAAAATACTATACAATATTTTTTATTATTATAAAAAATTAATATATATTATAATATAAAAATATAATATATATTTGATATAATTTTATTTATTATAAATTAATTAATTGTATCAATGTCATGCGATGCTTTATTTTTATATTAAAAATGTGTAAAAAAAATTAAGTGAAACTTTAGAAATATTTAAGAATAAAATTATATATTAAAAAATAAAAAATAAAATAAAATTTAATAATTTTATATAATAACTAAGAAAAAATTATAAATTTATTTAATTCAATGAAATGTGTTAATTAATGATTTTTATAATACGTTGGTAAAATAAAATTAAAATATATTTTATTTCATATATATATATATATATATTAATTTTAAATATAAATAAGTGATTTATAATTTTTAATAATTTTATATAATATATTTATTTATAATAATAATAATAATAAATAATTTTAAAATATTAGTTTCTCCTTTAGAATTTTTATTATGTCTTTATCAGCTTATAAACTGAATTTATTCTTGTGATCTTTATAAAGTACCATATATTTTTATCTCAAGCTATGATAAATGGTGTTAAAAATTGAACCGATGATCTAAATAATAACTGTAAACCGATCTATAAAACTGAAAATTGAAAATTCATCAAAACCTAAATTGTATTAAAGTTTTTTTATTCACATTTTCCAATAGATTTCAGATTAAAAATTAAATTAAACTGCTTATTATATAATATTATACATTTAAAATTAATTCTGAAAAGTTGTTTTACAATTTTATTTTATTTATAATATATTTATGCTCATAAAAATATGATAATAATTTTAGATTATAATTTAAATTATAAAATTATGTACTTTCTTTATAAATTTAAGAGATAAAAATTATGAATATAGAAATAATCATACAAATTTTTTTTACCATGCATCTTGTGACGTTTTTTATTTATTATTATTATTATTATTATTATTATTATTATTATTATTATTATTATTATTATTATTATTATTATTATTATTTGTATAAGAGTAGCAGGTTAAAAAATATACATATATGTAAAAGTAATTTACATCACTATATACAAAATATACAAAAGAAGAAGGAATTTTATTTTAATTCCTTCTATTTTTTTTTCTACAATTTTACAAGTATCTACATTGCAAGTGGAAACAAACTCGATTAAGGGGTTTTGGAAAAAGGTAAGAGACATACAAAAGGTAACCACTACGAGCTCATCTAACATAATGAGATTTCTCATATCGGATACAAATGTTATTATTGAAAATCCTATCCCTCTAAAAGTAACCGAGTTGTCTATAACATTCGTGTTCCAAGTAGTTCCTGGAAAGAAGGCAGTGATGCTTGTAGAAAAAGGGATTTGGAATATTTGGCGCCTCCATCTACTTAAGTTGGTGTTTAAATAAAACATGCACAAAAGATCAAAATAGGGAGTGAGAACATTTATCATTTACAATAATACAATCTTATAATATATAAATATATATGTTTCAATTTCCTCAACACATTCTATTTTATGAAGATTTAAATTAAATTTGTAGTGACTAGTCGGGATAAATGAGCTCAATTTTAATCACTCTCACAAGTGATATTTACTCATTTAAATCCCCAAGGTCCAAGCTCCATCTACAATATCATCAAATCTTCACAAATACATATTATTATGATTGAATAATATAACTATATATTAATAAATAGGATCGCTGCATTACTAGAGATAAAATAAACAGGACCAGTACATAACTGGAGATAATTAAAATAAGACCAGCGCAAGACTAGAGATAAAATAAAATAAACAAACAGGACCAGTACATTATTAGAGATAAATAAACAAATAACTAAAGAAATAGAATGAGGTTAGAGACACCTCACTCCACAACTATAAACAAAATAAAATAGATTTAATGATAATATTCTCCTCCCCTACCTTAAGAACTGCAGATGAGGTACCAAAATTTTGCAAAGACGATTTATCTTTCTCTCCTTTTCTTCTCTTCCTTCCTGTTTCTTTCTTTCTTTATCTCTCTCTCTCTCTCTTCCTCTCTCTCTCTCTCTCTCTCTCTCTCTCTCTTTCCTCTCTTCTCCCTTTCTCTTTCTTTCTCTTTCTCCCTTATCCTTTCTTTCTCTTTCTCCCGCAACTTCCCCCCTATCCCTTTTTATAGCCATTTTTTTTATTTTCTTAATGAAGTCATTAAAATCATTAATGACTTGGATAAAACTTACCCATTAAGATAAGTTAACCTTATCTTTCAATTTATTATTATTTTTGAGATATTACATTTCCCTTATACTTACAGAAATTTCGTCCTCGAAATTTTTAGCGACTAAAATAGATAGGGGTAACTTTCCCTAATTTTCTTTTCTAATTCCCATGTAGCGTCTCCAGTAATTTCGTTCCAAACAACCTTCACTAGTGGGATTTGTCTTCCCCTCAGTTGCTTGATCTTCATATCTGTAATTTGTAGAGACATTGTTTCAAATGTAAGGTTATCATTTAATTGTACTGTATCTGGCATTATTACATGAGAAGGGTCAGAAATATATTTTCTTAATTGAGACACATGAAACACATTATGAAGATTAGAAAGAAAATGGGGTAAGGAAATTTGATAAGCAACAGGATCTATTTTTCTAAGAATTTGATAGGGACCAATAAATCGAGGAGTGAGTTTCTTGGCTTTCATTACTCTACCAACTCCAGTTGTCAGTGTTACTTTCAAGAATACATGTTCACCTTCTTGGAATTCAAGGGGTCATCTTCTCTTGTCAGCATAGTTTTTCTGTCGACTTTGAGTTGTTCTTAATTTTTCCCTAATCATCTTAATTTTCTCTGTGGTTTGTTGAATCATGTCAAGACCTAAGATTAAATTTTCTCCAGTCTCAAACCAACATAAAGGTGTCCTACATTTTCTCCCATATAATGCCTCATAGGGTGTCATACCTATGCTAGAATGGAAACTGTTGTTATAAGTAAATTCAATTAATGATAAGTATCGATCCCAGATACCAGAATCTTCTAACACACATGCTCTCAACAAATCTTCCAAGGACTAAATGGTTCTTTCTGATTGTCCATCAGTTTGAGGATGATAAGATGAAGCTTAGTTCCTAAGGCTTGATGTAGGCTTCCCCAAAATTTAGAAGTAAACCTAGGATCCCTGTCAGAAATAATACTAGATGAAACTCTATGTAACCTCACAATTTCTTTTATGTACAATTCAGTCAGTTTCTCCAATGAATACCTGATGTTAATAGGTAGAAAATGAGTAGACTTTGTCAACCTATCCACGATAACCCATATGGAATCAAATTTTTGAATTGTTCGTGGTAAGCCAACTATAAAGTCCATTACAATACTATCCTATTTCCACTCAAGTATGTCTAAAGATTGTAACATCCCTGCAGACCTTTGATGTTCTATCTTAGCTTTTTGAGAAACTAAGCATGATGCTACATATTGTGCTACTTGCTTCTTCATTTTAGGCCACAAAAATATTTTCTTAAGATCTTGATACATTTTTGTTATGCCTGGATGCATGCTCAATTTACTCTTATGTGCTTCATCTAAAATCAGCTTTCTAATCTCTACATTATTAGGCACACATACTCTACCACTAAATCTCAAAATTCCTGCTTTATCTATGCCAAATTTTTCTCCATTCTTTTGTCCTATCAACTTCTTTTTCTTTTGAATAAATTCATCAACTACTTGTGCCTCTTGAATTTGTCTTTGTAATCCACTAATAATCTGAGTTAAGTTTAATTTTATTCTATCAGGATTCATGGTAATTGATAAATTCATGTTTCTGAACTCTTCTAGCATACTCGTCTCATGAATCATAAGGGAAGAGACATGTAATGATTTTCTACTTAAAGCATCTGCTACTACATTTGCCTTTCCTGGATGGTAATGTAATTCAAAATCATAATCTTTCAAAAATTTCATCCATCTTCTCTGTCTCATATTTAACTCTTTTTTATCAAACAAGTATTTAAGACTTTTATGATCACTAAAAACCTCAAACTTACCACCATACACATAATGTCTCCATATTTTGAGTGCAAAAACGATGGCGGCTAGTTCTAGATCATGAGTTGGATAATTTTTCTCATGTGTTCTTAATTGTCTTGAGGCATATGCAACTACCCTTCTATCTTGCATAAGAACACATCATAATCCCATTTTGGAAGCATAAAAAAATATCACAAAATGTCCAGTTGAGTTAGGTAATGCTAGTACAGGGGAAGTGGTTAATCTTTTCTTAAGTTCTTGAAAACTATTTCGCATTTTTCTGTCCATTCAAAAGCTTGACCTTTCTTGGTGAGTTGGGTTAAAGACATAGCCATTTTAGAAAATCCTTCAATGAATCTCCTATAATATCCAGCCAAACCCAGGAAACTACGAATCTCAGTCACTGTTTTTGGTGGATCCCATTGTAGAATTGCTTCCACCTTAGTTGGATCTACTGATACTCCCTCTTTGGAAATCACATGACCTAAAAATTTCACTTCTTTTAACCAAAATTCACACTTAGACAATTTAGCATACAATTGTTTGTCTTTCAAAATTTGAAGAACAACTTGAAGGTGGTCCGCATGATCTTTAAAAGTTTTAGAATAAATAAGAATGTCATCTATAAAAACCACAACAAAATGATATAAAAATGGATGAAAAATCCTATTCATATAATCCATAAATATTGCAGGAGCATTGGTCACACCAAAAGGCATCACTTGATATTCATAATGACCATACCTAGTTCTAAATGCAGTCTTTTGTACATCTTCTGCCTTTACTCTAATTTGGTGATATCCTGATCTTAAATTTATTTTAGAAAATATAGAAGCTCCCCTTAATTGATCTAACAAATAATCTATTCTTGGAAGAGGGTATTTATTCTTTACGGTGAATTTATTTAACTGATGATAATCTACGCACAACCTAAAGCTGCCATCTTTCTTCTTAACTAATAAAACAGGGGCTCCCCAAGGTGATACACTAGGACGAATGAATTGTTTTCCAAGTAATTCTTCCAATTGTTTCTTCAGTTCTGTCAGTTCAAAAGGGGACATCCTATATGGTGCCATAGAAATTGGTCAAGTTCCAGGCATTAAATCTATTGAAAATTCAATCTCTCTGTTGGGTTGGTAAACCAGGAATATCATCAGGAAAAACTTCAGGAAAATTTTGAACAACTGCTATTTTTTTCAAATCGACTTCCTCTTTTACTTCCACAGAAGATAGTAACAAATATCCTTGAATTTTGTTCTTCAAAGACTCATTTACTGAGTTGGTAGAGAAACTCAAAAGATTTTCAAAATTTGAAAATATTACTGATTTTTCTGCACAATTTAGAAGGACTTGATTGGAAGATAACCAGTCCATACCCAGGATTACATCCAATTGAGATAAAGGTAGACAAATTAAATTTACAAGAAATTTCCTATTTTCAATGAACAAAGGACAATCTAGACAAATTTTATTGGTGATTACAAACTTACTTCTTGGAGTTGAAACAATCAAACTAGTATCTAGAAAAGAAGTCGGCAATTCAAGGTGTTGGACACAATCATTGGAAATAAATGAATGAGTTGCGCCTGAGTCATACAGTACATTTAAAGTTTTTCCTTTAATGAAACACATACCTTGGATCAAATCATTATTCTGAGAAGCTTCAGTTCCATTCATGGTATATACTCTTCCTGTTGTCGGAGGTCTTCTTTTTGGTGTAGAAGGATCAAAATTTGGTTTTTGTTGTCGACATTCAGAGAATATATGACCAGGTTTCCCACACTTAAAATAGACAGGTCCTTTAAGATTATAATCTTTAGCATAATGATCTTGTCTACACTTAAAACACTTGAGTTGATTATTTATACGGTTATTAAAATTTCCTGCAGAAAATTGATTGGGTTGGGATCTCCAGTGGGGGCGGTTGTAAGGTTTTTCTTCATTTTGTCTCCTTTTATTATGCTGGGATCCAAAAGATTTTGGTTTACTATTTTGATAATTTTCAAAATCTTCCAAAAATCTGCATTTATGAATAAGCGTAGGAAAATCAGAAATTTCTAGTATTCCTACCGCTTTTCTCAATTCAAGTCAAGTCCATTCTCAAATTTTATACACTTCATTCTTTCATCAGGGTGATAAAAGAATGCAGAGTATTTTCCTAGCTCTTCAAACTTAGAAGCATATTCTCCTACTGTCATACTTCCTTGTTTTAATTGCATAAACTCTATTTCTTTCGCTCTTCTCACATCATTAGGAAAATATTTTTCTAAAAATTTTGTTCTAAACACTTTCCAAGTGTTGAATATAGAAGAAATAGAGTTTGGGATTAATCTCCCTTGTGTATAAATCACACACAGGGTAGTCTATTTATAGTAGAGAGATACAACTAAAAGAGTAACTGAAAGTAACAGAATAAACAGAAGATATTGTTTGATATTATGGTTAATATCTAACAATATCTTAACAATATTAAATAATATCTAAATAATATCTAACACTCCCCTCAAGCTTGGAGCATACAAATTGTATGTGTCAAGCTTGTTACAAATATAATCAATTCTAGGACCCAGTAAAGATTTAGTAAAAATATCCGCTAACTGATCACTTGAGTTAACAAACTCAGTCTTGATGTCTCCGAGACATAATCTTTTCTCGAATGAAATGACAGTCCAATCTCAATGTGTTTGGTCCTCTCATGAAAGATAGGATTAGAACTAATATGAAGAGCAGCCTGATTGTCACACACAAGTGACATTTGAGTGACATCTCCAAATTGTAACTCTCTAAGCAATTGCTTGAGCCAAACAAGTTCACAAGCAGCTGAGGCCATAGCTCTATATTCTGTTTCTGCACCAGATCTTGCCACAACACTTTGTTTCTTACTTTTCCATGAGACCAAGTTACCACCAATGGAGACACAATATCCAGATGTAGATCTTCTATCCGAAGGAGATCCTACCCAATCAGCATCTGAGTAGCAAACAACTCTTGTATGGTTATTAGAATCATATAACAATCCTTTTCTAGGAGATCCTTTAAGATACGAATGACTGCATTCCAATGATCTTCACATGGGGAATTAAGAAATTGGCTTACCACACTGATTGCAAAGGAAATGTCAGGACAAGTAGCTGTAAGATAATTCAATTTTCCAACCAATCTTCTATACTGCTCAGGATCAGGTATAAGCTCCCCCTGATTTGGTAAAAGTTTAGTATTGGGATCCATGGGCGTATCAACAGACTTTGAATTCATCAACCCAGTTTCCTCTAAAATATCCATGGCATACTTCCTCTGAGATATAACAATACCATCATTGGACTGTGCCACCTCAATACCCAAGAAATATCTAAGTTTGCCAAGTTCTTTGGTCTGAAAATGGTGACAGAGATGTTGTTTCAACTAAGAGATGCCATGGTTGTCACTACTTGTAAGAACGATGTCATCAACATATACTATCAAGTAAACACATCCAGCACTTGAGTGTCGATAAAAGACAGAGTGATCTGCTTCACACCGAGTCATACCAAATTGTTGAACAACCTTGCTAAACTTTCCAAACCAGGCCCTAGGAGACTGTTTTAGGCCATATAGGGATTTGCGAAGACGACATACCATCCCAGAAGACTCCCCCTGAGCAACAAACCCAGGAGGTTGCTCCATATAGATTTCTTCTTGCAAATCACCATTGAGGAAAACATTTTTAACATCTAGTTGATAAAGAGGCCATTGTTGAAGATGACGATAAATAAACGAACAGAAGTCATCTTTGCCACAGGAGAAAAGGTATCTCTATAATCCAACCCAAAAATTTGAGTATAACCTTTTGCCACAAGACGAGCTTTGAGGCGATCAATAGTACCATCAGGTCCAACTTTGATAGCAAACACCCACCTGCAACCAACAACAGATTTCTCAAACGGTAACGAGACCAATTCCCAAGTTCCACTATTATGAAGAGCACTTAGTTCATCTAACATGACTTGACGCCAACCAGGATGAGCTAAAGCTTCACAGACAGTTTTTGGAATAGTCACAGAAGAAAGAGAGGAAAGACATGTATAAAAAGGTAATGACAGTCAATGATAACTCAAACCAATATAATGAGGAGAGAGATTACGTGTAAAACGGATACCTTTTCGGAGGGCAATGGGAAGGTCAGACTCAGGTGTTACATCCGGAGGAGACAGAGTAGTTGACACTTGAGTAGAGTCACATGGTGGTGGTTGTGATTGGTTTCGGAAACTATAAACCTGAAGAGGCAGTGAAGAAGAAGCTGACTACGGAGTAGAATCTAATGGTGAAGAAGACACAGTTAGAGGGTCACAAACAACAGGAACATTAAATGTACTAGGAGTGTTGACAAGATTGGATGGAGACAGAGGTGAAGATTGACTTTTAAAATAAAAAGAGAACTCATCAAAGGTGACATCTGCAGACACAAAATAATGGTTAAGAGAAGGAGAAAAACATTTGTATCCTTTTTGTGATCTTGTAAACCCTAAGAAAACACATTTATGTGATCTAGGAGAAAGCTTGTCAAGACTAGAACTAAAATTATGAACAAAACATGTAGACCCGAAAACTTTTAGAGGTAAGGGATGAAGTGGTTCATGAGGGAATAAAATGGAATGAGGTATTTTATTATCTAGAACCGAAGATGGCATGCGATTAACAAGATAACATGCAGTAAGAAGAGCATCACCCAAAAAATGCTGAGGAACTTCTCCATGAATTAAAAGAGTGCAAGTTGTTTCAATAAGATGTCTTTTTTTACGTTCAGCTACACCATTTTGTTGAGGTGTATAAGCACAAGAAGTTTGATGCAAAATACCATGAGAAGCCATGAATTGTTTAAAAGAATGAGAAAGATATTCACGACCATTATCACTACGCAAAACTCTAATAGAAACACCGAACTGAGTTTGAATTTCATTGAAAAAAGTTTGAAAGATATGAAATAATTCAGAACGATTTTTCATAAAAAATAACCAAGTGCATCTGGAATAATCATCAATGAAAGTAACAAAGTATTGAAAACCTAAAGTAGACTTAACGCGGCTAGGTCCCCAAATGTCAGAGTGAACCACGGCAAAAGGGGACGAAACACCACGTGTGACACTACGAGGAAAGGAAGTACAACTATGCTTGCCTAATTGACACGACTCACATGCCAAACTAGACAATTTAGATAAGGCAGGGACAAGTTGTTGTAACTTGGCAAGACTTGGATGAACTAACTGAGCATGGAGAAGAGAGGGAGACTCTATAACTGCACCAACATGTGTAAAGGGACGAAGATGATAAAGACCATGAGACTCACATCTTGTGCCAATCACCTGTTTCGAACTCCAGTCCTGTAAACACACAGAATTGTTGGTAAAAGAAACAACACAATCAAGAGAACGAGTTAGACGACTGATGGATAACAGGTTAAAAGGAGACCTAGGGACATAAAGAACATTATCAATGGTTAAAGAAGGGAAAAGTTTAACAGTTCCAACACCATGAGATGATACTCTAGAGCCATCAGCTAGTGTAACAAAAGGTAAATGATCAGGAGAGGATAAAGAGGGGAACAAAGATTTGGTACCAGTAATATGATCAGTGGCTCCTGAATAAAAAACCTAAGGACCAGAAGAAGATTGGGTCAGACCAGCAAAAGATGTACCTGTGTGTGCGACAGACACAGTGGAGCTAGAAGACTGTTGATCCTTATACCATTTGAGAAATTTGTTGAACATAGCAGGTGTGTCTGATGAAATAGAAGAAGGAGGATCCTTAGCAGATAAAGGTGGGGAAAGATCAGTCTGAGCAACTGCAGTAGATCGAGTAGGACGACCATGTAATGCATAACACTTGTCAATCTTGTGACCTAGTTTGCCACAATGTTCACACTCATGTAATGCATAACACTGGTCAATCTTGTGACCTAGCTTGCCACAATGTTCACACTTAGGACGTCCTTTTCCCTGTTTGCGAGGGCGAGTTCGATCATCACGGTGAGATACCAATGCAGAAGAATCATTAACAGAAACAGGTGTGTCAGGGTTGGGTTTTGCTAGTATACGCAAAAGAGTGGAGCAGGTCAATGTCAAGGTGGAGACAACCGGAGAACCCAAAATCTGATCACGAATATGTGAATATTGATCAGCAAGTCCGTGTAACGCCCCTAGCATGAAGAACTTTGATCGTTATCCTATCTCGGTGGCAGGGTCGGGGGAAGGAGGCAATAACTCATTGAACTCATGAAAAAGAGCATGAATTTTGCCCATATAATCAGTTATAGAATCTTGATGTTTAGAGGCAATAACATCTACAAATTTAGAACAGACATCATAGAGACGTTGAGTATCATTGGTGTATAATAACTTGGCATGTTCCCAGATTTTGGCACATGTTTCGTAGGAACGAAAAATTTGTTTTAACGAAGGATCAAGAGTACCCTTGAGAACCATGCATAATTGAGCATCAATGGTGTCCCAACGGTCTTCCTCACTAGGAGTGAGAGTAGGTGCTTTCGGGGCAAGATGATCAAGATACTTCTGACTCTTAAGCCATAATCTGACGTCTGATGACCATGTGGAATAATTAGGGCCAGTTAACTTGTCAATGGATAAGTGAACATTAACATAGTTAGTGTAGATGGAAGGATCAGACACAGTACTGACAGAATTGGAAGTACTAAAAGGAGCGGAAGAACTCATAAAGGGCGGAGCGATAGGGACAGCGGCGTGAATCAGTACACCAGGTAAGTTCCCAGGAAAGAGAGGTGGGTCACTAATGGACACGCTTAAATACCAAGTCTTTCCTTGTCAGAACTTTCCTAGACATGCACTTTCACACTACCAAATAACCGACAGTGATAGCGGCGGTGGTGGCGGCTTCAATAGTGGTCAAAGGCGAAAAAAAAATCAAAATAACCTTAAGCTCTAGATACCATGTTGAATATAGAAGAAATAGAGTTTGGGATTAATCTCCCTTGTGTATAAATCACACATAGGGTAGTCTATTTATAGTAGAGAGATACAACTAAAAGAGTAACTGAAAGTAACAGAATAAACAGAAGATATTGTTTGATATTATGGTTAATATCTAACAATATCTTAACAATATTAAATAATATCTAAACAATATCTAACACCAAGTAATGATTATTCTTCCTCCTTCTAGTAATCTCCTGGTACTGTGCCACCAATATTCAGCCTCTCCTATCAACATAAACACAACATAATTCACCTTTGGGTCATCAGGACAATTCATAACTTGAAATATTTTTTCCAATTCTTTAATCCATAATTCAGCCTTTTCTGGGTTATATCCTCCAGAAAATTGCGGAGGTTTGTTTCTCCTAAATTCAACTAAACCTTGTGATCCATTGGTTCCTTCAGGTCTTTGGTTCCTTAATAATGCAGCGGTCATATCTCGGATAGCTTGTACCGCTTCTGTCAACTCGTTGTTCCTTCTATTATTTGTCATCTGGAATTATATAAGTTAGGATTCATAAGATATCATGATAGACTCATTTTACATGTCACACATGAAACGTTGCTCTGATACCATTTAATGTGACGTTTTTTTATTTATTATTATTACTATTTGTACAAGAGTAGCAGGTTAAAAAATATACATATATGTAAAAGTAATTTACATCACTATATATAAAAGATATACAAAAGAAGAAATAATTTTATTTTGATTCCTTCTATTTTTTTTCCTACAATTTTACAAGTATCTACCTTGCTAGGTGGAAACAAACTCGATTAAGGGATTTTGGAAAAAGGTAGGAGGCATACAAAAGGTAACCACTACTCGGCCCATCTAACATAATGAGATTTCCCATATCGGATACAAATGTTATTATTGAAAATCATATCCCTCTAAAAGTAATCGAGTTGTCTATAACATTCGTGTTCCAAGTAGTTCCTGGAAAGAAGGCAGTGATGTTTGCAGAAAAAGGGATTTGGAATATTTGGCGCCTCCATCTACTTAAGTTGGTGTTTAAATAAAACATGCACAAAAGATCACAATAGGAAGTGAGAACATTTATCATTTACAATAATACAATCTTATAATATATAGATATATATGTTTCAATTTCCTCAACACATTTTATTTTATGAAGATGTAAATTAAATTTGTAGTGACTAGTCAGGATAAATGAGCTCAATTTTAATCACTCTCATAATGATATTTACTCATTTAAATCCCCAAGGTCCAACCTCCATCTACAATATCATCAAATCTTCACAAATAGATATTATTATGATTGAATAATATAACTATAAATTAATAAATAGGATCACTGCATTATTAGAAATAAAATAAACAGGACCGAGTACATAACTGGAGATAATTAAAATAGGACCAGATGCAAGACTCGGAGATAAAATAAAATAAATAAACAAGACCAATACATTATTAGAGATAAATAAACAAATAACTAAATAAATAGAATGAGGTTAGAGACACATCACTCCACAACTATAAACAAAATAAAATAGATTTAATGATAATATTCTCTTCCCATACCTTAAGAATTGCGGATGAAGTACCAAAATTTTGCAAAGACGATTTATCTTTTTTTCCTTTTCTTCTTCTCCCTTCCGTTTCTTTCTTTCTTTCTCTCTCTTTCCTCTCTTCTCAGTTTCTCTTTCTCCCTTTCTCTTTCTTTCTCTTCTCTCTTATCCTTTCTTTCTCTTTCTCAAGCAACTTCCCCCTATCCCTTTTTATAGTCATATTTTTTTATTTTTTTTATTTTTCTTAATGAAGTCATTAAAATCATTAATGACTTGGATAAAACTTACCCATTAAGATAAGTTAACCTTATCTTTCAATTTATTTATTTATTTTTGAGATATTACACATCTCTTTATTTGATAATTTTTTATCATAAAATGTTTAATTTTTTTTAAGTATGTGATATTTTTTTTATAAAAATTGTTTAACAACTGAATTGTAAACATTGATTTTGTTTTATTTATATTTGATATTAATTTTTAAATTAAATTGAGTCAAAATTTGAATTTTATGTTTTGTGTAGATGACTATCTAAAATATTCCTTGAGTCCCCAATTATCCTATGATATCTCCAATCTAGAATTTGATTATAGCCTTTGTTTATTTCTAGGAAATCATTAGTTATAACGATAATATTACAAGTAAATTATTACAAGTTAAATGGGAGTGAAAATGCTGTAAGACTATTTTGTAAAGTAAATTGACAAATTTATAATATATATGATTGAATTAATTCTAAACTTATTTGAATTAGTTAAACATGACAGAAATGGATGACTAGATTAATTTCTATGTTACTTTAAATTGATGATGAGATATATGGAAAGAAAAAGAATGGCCATATACTGCTGATTAGGCTAATGGGCCTAGGTGGAAGAGTAGTAATAATACTGTACACCAGAAAGTCACGTGGTATAGCCGTCCTACAAATTTGGGTTACCTTTAGACATGGACAAACATCACCACCAACTTCTTTTTGCTTTCTACTTTGTAGGGCCGAAAGCAAACACATTTTGAAGGTCAAATAAATTCTCAATTTCAAAATGCAAACTGTGATGATAGGGAATAAGCATGTGCAGACCTGCATATGCAAGATATGCAAGATCTGTCATCTGTACCACACTCTATGATCCTCTGCTTTCTGTGTCTCACATCTTTCACCCCCTCCACGTCTCTTTCATAGGGTGGTCTTTGTAAAGTGGAATACAATCAAAAAAATCTTCGTTTGAAAATCATGGTTGAGTTTTTCAATCACGGGTACTAATGGGTTTTTTAATTGTGGTTTGGCAATTAGATCATGGGGGAGTCTTCGGTTCAAAATGCGTCAAGTTTTGGACCACAGAACAACTTTTAATGGAGTTTGTCATCTACTAATAGTGGGGTTTTCTATAACTGTTTGGCTTGATTGTTTACTTGAGTGGGAGTGACTCTGTCTTATCTTCTAGGTGGTCCAGGGTAATCATGAGTGGAAACCTTTGCTACACAATTTATGCAATACAAATAGCTTCCTTCTATTTATGTCTCACTCGCGAGAATCCAGTTATTTTTATATATTTAATTTTAATTTTAATTGTATATTTTACTAACTCGAATTAACCTTATAATGTTATATTATTATAGCGAATATAAGAATAAGATATTTTCATTCTTAAACATAACCAACTGTTGAGAATAGAGTCTCTCATTTTATTTATATATATTATTTAATCATCAACTAGGGATTTATCTTTTGACTTGTGAATCTCACGTCTTTTACTAGGCAAAATAGTAATTTA
This sequence comes from Sphenostylis stenocarpa, assembly GCA_963425845.1. Taxonomy (NCBI): domain Eukaryota; kingdom Viridiplantae; phylum Streptophyta; class Magnoliopsida; order Fabales; family Fabaceae; genus Sphenostylis; species Sphenostylis stenocarpa. The sequence goes on along the minus strand of OY731400.1, from coordinate 59,691,847 downwards.
TATACATCTTTTTTTTTAATTCACCGAAACACATTTTAAGGACAAAATCATGACTGAATAAGAATTCTAAAGCGGACAATACCTCGAAGGTAAAAATTGACCCTAATGATATTATTTAGTCCCAATGATGAACCTTGACCATTGATTTTGGAGGTAAATAATATATTGTTAATAAATAATAATATATTAAATGATCATTAAATTTGAAGAATAAAATCATAAATTAAATTATATGAGAATTAAAATTGAGGTAATTTTAAAAGGATAAAATTATAAATATATAAATAAATATATTAAATAATCATTAAAATTGAGGAGGTCAAAATCATAAATTACAATTGAAGTTACAAAACTTGTGGGAATTACTACTAAATATATTTACTCTCATTAAACACTACTAAATATTTATATTTATTAATTTTACTCTAATTTTTTTTATATCTTTTTTAATTTTACTCTAAATTTTTATTTTTTATATCTTTTTTAATTTTACTCTAAATATTTCATTTTTTATATATTTTTTAATTTTACTCTAAATATTTCATTTTATAAAATTTATTATATAAAATTTAAAATTATACCCACTTTATTTTTTATTAATTGGCAGTCAAATTTTTATTAGAGACCAATATGAAATAACATTCAATCCCACACTATATATATATATATATATATATATATATATATATATATATATATATATATATATATATATATATATATATATAACTCAAAAAAATTTGTAACTTACTATTACTTTCCTCTGATGCAGATTTGCAATATAAGCATGGTAAATATCTTTTATTTACGTGTTCAAATTGATCTTCTACTTTATAACTCAATTTAATATTATACATAAGATACTCCACTGCCACGTCATAATGTATATATATATATATATATATATTATTACTCAAATTTTTATTTTATCAATTTTATTATTTGAATTTAAAAATTATACATGTCTTTACTTTTTCTTAATTAGATACCAATTTATTAACTACGTAGAGGTATAACCAATAACATGTATGATCATACATCTAGTGTAAGGTTTAAGCTGAAGCATTTCTTTGGACAGAAATGAGGAAAAGGAAGCAAATATTAAATTTAAATTTATATCCAAAAATATAATAAGGTGTGAAATTCAAATATTTTAAATAACGTCATGATTTTAGAATATTAAACATATTTATCTAGATTAAAAAAAACTCATGAAAATTAGTTTGAATAATTTTTATAAATATTCATTATTAAAAAATATATTTTTTATTGTTTTATATTAAATATTAAGATTGTAGTAGATTTTAAGTCGGAAGTGATAGAAATAAACTGATAAGGAAAATTACCTTCTAATGATTAAAATGTTTCTCTTATTTATTTATTTAGAGTTATTTCTAAGTTTTAAAGAGGGGAGGGGAATAATTAAATATATGTTTGGGTGAGGAGAATTAATTATTCGAGTAATAATATGTTTGAAAAAAGAAAAAAAAATATAGGTTGAAAAGAAAAAAGTTATGTGTGTGTTTTGGTAACTTAAATTAATGGTAAAAAAATATATTTACGTTATTTTAGTGTTGTATGAATATTTATATTATATGATTATGATTAAATTATTTGTATTTTTTAGTAAAGGATGAGAAAGTGCTAGTAATTAGACAAAAAAAAAAATTTTAACTCCATTTTTATTCAAGTGAGATATGTATTACTTGAATTAGGATAAGATAGTAAAAGATATAATATAAGATGGTGACAGTTCGTTCAAGTAAATTGAAAAATAATTTAATTCTCACTTTTAAAGTAGACTATTTTTGTCGAAGAGGTGTTTTTGAAATAAGAGGGTTGAGGCAACCAAATTCTCGCTCAAGCAAGAAACTTTAGAGGTTGATAGGTGTTTTCTAGCTAGTGTAATTCTAGTTTAAGGGAGAATTATGTATAGGAATTTTGCTTAAGTAAAAAAAAATAAAAAATGCATGCATGATTATTTATATGATTATATGGTGATGTTGGTTAAAATATATTTATTTTAAGTTAAGTTGGGAGATAGATTTATAATCAAATAAGATATATCTATATTGAGGAAGTTGAGTCAGGGATGTAATCCATAATCTACTAAAATATGTCTAGTTGTGAGTATATAGGAAAATACTGTGTGGTATTAATGTAACTACAATATTTGTGTAAATTCAATAAGATTTCAAATTTCATGGATAATCTTGATCAATATAGACAGACAGGTGTATTAATAGGTAAGAAGTCCGTAAGCATATTACAAACAACTTATTCTAAGATAATAAGAGATCGACATGAGAATGAGTAATGTTATCAATAGAGAAATCAAAATAATATTAAAAATTAAAAAATATATAATATAATATTAATTTCAACAAGATACTCAAATATTACTTTTGAAATTTAAACATAACTTTGATCTTCAAAAAACTGTTTATATGATGTAATGAAATGTAATATGATGCAATATAATGTGACGAGTGATAATATACATTATTATATGGATTATAAATATAAATTGAATAAGTAATTATTATTAGAATAATTAACTTATTCTTAATTTTTTTTTCGGATAACTTGGCTACTACACGTTGATTACAGGAGAACAAATAACATTCTGTAGTAAAGATAATATCTCTATAATAAGGTTAATTAAAAATATAATTATAAGAAAATTTTAAATATTTTATGATATAATCTCATATAGATATATTTTTTATTAAATACTTATTGAATATTATATATATATATATATATATAAATTATTTCATAATATAATATAATATAATATAATAATAAAGATTTTAGAGGAATTACAAATTATTTTAAAATAATTTAATTATAATTTTTGAGAATATTGTTTACTATAAAAATATTTAATAATTCTTTGCAATAATTTATATTTTACTGATTAAATTATAAAACAAAATAGCATAAAATCTTAATTTTTTTCTTATAATTATTTATATTATATTTATTATTTAAAACTGTGTTTTAAATTTTTCTATATATTTTTCTCATTTTACCTTTTTATAATATTTTGTGAATATATTAATTATTTTACATGTTTCCAAGTTAATCCAAATAAAATATTAAAAATATAAATCACTGATTATATCATAAAACTATTTATTAACTATTTGCAACAATTTAGAATTTACTAATTATATGATAAAATAAAATAGGATAAAATCTTAAATTTTTTTTCTTATACTTATTTATATTATATTTATTATTTAAATTTATGTTTTAAAATTTTCTATATAGTTTTCTCATTTTATCTTTTATAATATTTTGTGAATATATTAATTATTTTACATGTATCCAAGTTAATCCAAATAAAATATTACAAATATAAATTAAATTAAATTTTAAACATTAATATAGTTTAAAAAGTAAAAGTTTAACTTTTAAATTCCATTCATATCATAAAATATGAATAAATTATACAAATAGTTTTATATTTAAAACTATAAACATTCCATCATCACTTATATTCAACGTATAGTCTAAAATATTTTTATTTAATTTATTAGTTATATCTTCATATCCTTACTTGTTCATCTAATTTATTAATTATATCATCACATGCTTAATAAACTAACAATATAAAAATAAAAATATTATATATATGTATATATATAAATTGAATTTTATATAGTAAAAATAAAATAAAAAATTAAAATTTTATTAGAAAAATTTGTGTAAATACAAAAGTTAAAAAATAAAATATAAATATATTGTATTTTGAACTGAAAGTCATTTTATATTAATCACATTCATCTTATTAATATTTGTGTATACAATTGATAAAAAAAGTAATATACTTTTAAAATTCAATAATAATAATAATAAAATACAATAAAAAAATATACTGTTAAAACATCATATTTATAAACAATTTAAAAATCATTTAAAATTTCAAATCTGCTATTCAAAATGAGAAAGATAGAGATTAATAATAATAATAAAAAAGTTCAATACAAATCATAGATCAACTAGATAAATAGAGAATTATATACCCAATAGAAGTAGACAGACAGAGATGAGACATGACCTAGAAAATGCAGTTTCCTTGTCTTTTCTGCCTCTCCAAAAGTGATGTTTCATAATTAGTCCACTGCTCACCTTAGGAGAATCCAACTAAGATGGATGACAAAAGTGGCACTCTAATTAATAACATTTCCATTTTTATGGATGCACTCAATAAAGAAATACTTAACAAACACTCTAAAACCTAATTGTCCAAAATTAACTTTGTCATTTCAAGCCAAGTGCTTCTATGCTATTCTCCAAGGACCACCTGAATAACTCCACAGCTTCAAAACAAACAAACCACCCATCCAACAAATTTCCTTTAAAGAGCATTCACAATTTCATATAATTCAATGTGCATTAAATAAAACGTCTCTTGATTTAGAGAAAAATAAAAAGTTCAAATTTTTTATTTTTCCATTCAACACCCAATTGACCGCTGGATCATTCAAAGTTCACCATTCAACCCAGTGGAGAAAAAAAAATGCAGATACACCAAAGAACTGAACTAAAAAGCAAGAAAACTCAAAACACATAACTTAAATTACCATAATCTAGACAATGTTGATAATCTAGACAATGTTGATGTCATTCTCTCTGATTGGAATAGATACTTTAACTCGATAATGGTTAATTAAAGGATCATCGAGATAAAATGTAAATTTAAACTGGAAAATAACAATTGATGCAACTAAGTTATGTTTTTTTTTTTTACATTTTTAATTGCAGTATGAACAATAAACTAGCACACTACCTTGATACTAGGTAAATAGTAATCAATTAACTATCACTTTGCGCATGTGAGTTTTGCCTTGAATGTTGTTGTTGTTCTTTCATCTCTTGATGGACTTCGACCGGAGGTGCATCCTCGACAACGACAGGTTCCGGCGGGGGAGGTGGAGGAGGAACAGCGATTCTGCCATCTACGCAAGAGGAGCATTTGGTCTCTACCCAAGTTTCCACGTCATACTCGCCATGACCCATGACCCGACGACCCGAACAGAGCCTACCTATCATACCTGCAATTACGCCAAGAACAGTAATGACTGCGAGGACAGCTATGACTGGTCCAACCGACCCGTGACCCGAATGTGTCGAGTATGCTTGCTGGGTCACTTCTATGGGTGGTGGCTGTTGTACAAATGACATCTGAGACAAGGGTTTGAAATAAAAAAAACAAAAAACAAAACTTTGACTTAATAGAGAGAGGAGAAAAAAATAATCTTTTAGGAGGGATTTATGTTTTGAAGGTTTGAAAATGGGGAGGCATTTTGTGGGTTTGAGAGAGGAAGGTGGAGGAATGGGGATCAGCAAAATGGTTGTTGATTTCAACTTGGCATGTTTTTGGATGCCTTTTGCTCACTTTTACCCCCAGATTATAGCAAAAGTGTAAGGTTGTATGTGGAAGGGTGGTGTTAAGGGTTGTGGTGTTGTGTTGATGATAATGAGTGAAGTGTGTAGGGTGGAGTGTGGAGCAGATTGATTGAAGAGGTGAAAGAATTTTTTGGGTGGGAGGGTGGGGTAACAGAAAGAAAGTGAGAGAGAGGTGGGGTTTTTCAAGGTGCTTTTGGTGGTACTGCAAACAAGTGACTTGGAGAAAAAGTTTTGCACTGAAGAATCATTTGACTACCGACAAGAAGAGAAGTGTAAACAAGTTACAATGATGATAGGATAAAGTTCAAATAATAAAAACAACTTTTGCTAAACAAATAATAATAATAATAATAATAATATTAAATATTATACTATCATCAAATATTTTTATTTTCTTGTGCATATTTACCCATAAATATAAATTATTTATAAGTTATAATATTTTTATATAATATAATATAATATAATATAATTAAATATATATTGTTAATAAAAAGTTCAAAATGGTACTTTATTTTTTAAATTATCAAATTTGTTTTTCGTTTCTTAATATAATTGGTCCACAATTTAAATCACCACTAAAAATTTAGTGACTTTTTTTAAGTGCGTGAAAGTTTATAACCATCCTCACATTATCAAGATTTTTAAACATAATTAAAATTATTATTAATCATAGTAATAATAATGTAATTTTAAAATTCATTTAAATAAAATAGACTAAATTACATCAATTAAAAATAATTAAGAAATGAAATTAAATCTACAATGAAATAAAATTGAATAAAATAAATAAATACATTAATTCTTTATGTTCTTTTCTTATAATCTATCTTTTCTCTTTATATATATAAAACGTTTTTTACAAGGAGTTATAAGATTGGTTTATAGTATAAGGGAAAGGTAGGAGGTGAAATAGGTGGTGGATTAAAATCCTAGTAAGAAATTAATAATTAACATGTGTAAATATGTATGCTCTGTTAATATTTATTTGTACTTGGAAGGATAGCTGGTCCCAAGTGTGGATTTGGCAGAGACCAGTCCCAGGGATGGTGGTGTGTTTTAGTTGCATTGCCTGGTGTAGTGTTCTTGGATGAATGAATATGATACTAAAAATGTAGTTCATGTCAATATCTCCTGCCATTTCCAAGAGTGATGACCACACCATTCATTATGATTAATAGCTTTCACTCCACCAAACATCAAACCAATCAACCTTTGTAAACTTTCACACCTATATATGTAGTGAAAAGTATAGGTCTATGTCCATTTTTAAAAGTTCAAAAAATATGATTAATTAAAAAAAAAAACTTATGGTCTTCAGAATTTTTACTATTTTTATCTTAAATTTTTAATAAATATAATATTTTTATCAGAATTATTTTATCATAATATTTTTTTTCAGAGTATTATGGATAGAATATTTGCAATGTTTTTTTAAACAAAAATTAATTAATATTTATTTAACATAATTTTAAGGTATTTAATTGAGTTTAAACCATTAAATAAATATATTTTATAACAGATAAAATAAGTTAGATTCTAAACCAATATAAAAATAGAAAGATAATCATAAAAAGAATAAAGTTATAAATATAAAATTGAAAAGATAAAAAGTTAAAAATAAATAGAGATTCATCTTTAAAATATAATTTTACTCATGAGTATATAAATACGTGTTAAGTTCTATTATTTTCATTAGTCTCCGTGCTCAGAAAAATCTTGAAAAAGAAAGGTGTGAAAAATGTTTTTTTTCATGAATGTTTATAAGAATTGAGGTAAAGAGATACCCTTAAGCCATAATAAGATTTTGTTTTATACTGTGACGATAAAGAAGAACAAAATCTATAGCTTTACTAGGTCTACAATGCCCTGTGATATTGCTCCATTAGGTTGCTTTCCATTAGGTTAAACATGGTTAGTTCTATTAGCATGGTGACTTGTGTGGGGATTGACCAAGTGAGTTTGTTATCTAAAAGCTCAAGGATTTTCAATGACTTTAATCTTTCTATGGTTGGTGGGATTTCTCCTGTTAACTTGTTCTTGAATAGTAAAAGTGTCTCCAACTTGATGTGGTTTCCCAACTGTAAGATCAAATTTTCCTAGATGTTAACATTTCAAAGTATTTTAAGTTAGAGAGTGTAATGTCAGTTCCGAGGGTAATGTTCCTGCTAAATTGTTGTATCCAATTTTCAAGTGTTCCAGTTTAACTAAACCATAACTACAAGGATTTGTGAAGTATGGATTGCTTTGTGGTTAGAGAACCTCAACATTCTTCTCATGTTAATCTCATTCATGGTCCTAAAAATTCCTTTGGTCCAGTATGGACAAACATGAGTGGTACTCTATATGCAATTGGAAAGGGAAAGGAAAGTGTCTTAAATGATGGTTCATCACTAAAATTTGATCACTACTGCAGAAAAGGCTTTTTACGTCAGTTAAAATGGGCTTTCTATGTCGGTTAAAGCGGCGACATAGATACGGGGGTCATAGAAAGTAAGTCTTTCTACGTCGGTTCCTAATAACCGACGTAGAAAGTAAGACTTTCTACGTCGGTTAGTCAGGGGACCGACGTAGAAAGACTGACTTTCTATGACCTATACTGATCGGTCATAACTGGTTCTGATAGGTCATAGAGCTATTCCGATCGATCATAACCGATTCTCGACTGTCATATTACTTTCTATGTCGGTTAACAATGATAACCGACATAGAAAGTCTTACTTTCTAACTTTCTATAACCCCAAGATCTATATCGGCTAACAGAACCGTGATTGTATGTGTTATCAATGTCGGTTATGCCTATAACCGACATAAAATGTTAAACTTTCTACGTCGGTTATGTCAATACCCGACGTAGAAGTACTTTCTACGTCGGGTATTGACATAACCGACGTAGAAAGTGTTATTTTTTTTACGAGATTCGCATTTTCTTCACGAGATGCTACCTTTCTTCGAGTAGACTCTGCCTATTCATCACAGTTCCAGCACAAATATTCACAGATCCAAACACTTGTACAGCATGTATATGCACAGCTTCATATATAGTTCCAGCATGATATGTACATATGAAACATATTGAAATCAATATATGTACCTCAGCTTCAGATAGTTCATTTACTTAAACGAATGTAAATTTGCTAACTTAAATCAATTCAATCAAAATTGTTACATGTCAAATTTGCTATGAAGATTGAATACTTAAAAGGAAAGAAGCCCACTGTTCTCTAATATCGTCTAACACTTCAATCTTCATTGGAGATGAGTCTGTAAATTCCTACATATTGAAACATTTCAGATTTAGAAACCATTTAATAATTGGCATATTTGACTTAATTATAGTATATTTACCTCCCTCCATGAGGAAATAATATTTTTGGCTACGATGGTGTGCATGCGCTTCATCACATAATACCCGCACTCATGGCTTCCCAGTTGGCGTGGACACTACAAGTTAAATACATGTCAGATTAACTTTAAATGACAAATTGAACAACAGTAAGAGGTGTTTGGTCACCTTTGGTGCAATATACGTCAACTTCTTTCTAGCATAAGATGGAAGGCCTTGCAACCTTAGGTGAGCTTCCAAAGCTCTACAAAAGGACAAATAATTTTGGTGTAAGTGCACATATGATACAACAATTAAAAAAACCAAACTTACGCGTCTATGTGCTTTCTAATATCCAAATCATTTGGTTTCTTGTGTAATGAACACAAGAGAATCACAACAAATTGCCGAGGAACAATGATTATGAGCCGCCAATGACCCCCGCACGTTGAAATAATATTAGTAAAATTTCAGCTTTTACATAAATGTGCATTAATTTATAAGATGTATACTTACTCGATGCAAGTAAGGTGCTAAGTAGACTTCTTTGCCCCCATTTTGAAATGTCTCTATTAAGTACGTTTGCACCTCTTCGCCTTTATTCCCAATGGACTCGAATGACAACAGTGGTCAACAAATCCATAGATAAAGACAATCTTCCTCTCAACACACAAACGATGTAAATACCTTCAACATTGAAAATAAATAAAGTTATAAAATAATGTACCAAGTGAGAATATAAAAAATATGTAAATATACTTACAATTCCCAAAGCCGCAACACCGATACACATAGCATATCAAGTATCAGCGAGAAGATAAAAAATATCCCTTTGGAGTAAGAAAAAAGGGATCGTTTGGGTCCCGCATACGACTTCGGGTGGCATATCTAACCGTATGGGAGTGGTCCCGATAGTCGCCGCTAGTGCACCGAGTCGCTGTAAGCGCTCTGTGGTGGTGGTGATTCATGCACAACTTCCTTTGCTTTTTCAAACCTCTTTCTATACAAGTACCAAAAATAAATAACATTAATATACATCAACCTATCAAAAAATAATAAGTAAAAGGGATAAATGCATGACACAACCCGTGAATGTGTCGGGATGGGTCTTGTTAATGAAACTCGACCATAAGATAAAATTTCCAGTGCCTGTCCCACTCGTTTGAACCTCTTCAATGGGAATAGGGATTGGGGCAAGCAAGATCCCGGACATCTACAACCACCACTCTTATCATATCATGTCCAATACTCGGTGGTGGATGGTTGACCCCAATGTATACATTTTCCCTAAGGTAAACAAATGATAAAATATTTTAGACTATATAATGCTTAACAAGTGTACCAAATACATGTCAAAGATATAATACGTACCGTATGCCACCAAATGCTCTGGAGGACCCGCAACATACAACTCACAAGTCACCAGGTGTCAGTAGGAGCAACCTCTCGCCCTCTATCGGAGCATCACAACTCTCCTTTGTGCCGACATGAATCTGGGATGCCTCTCGTGCGGGGACGTAAGGTCGAGAGGACAAAGATGCCAACTCGCTCGCATTGAGCTCAATAACTCGTCTTCAAGTCGAGTACACCTCATCTCGAATCTCCTTCCTAATTTGTTGTTTGAGGGACTCAAACTCCAACTCATTCGGATGCCTCAAAGTAGGAGTTGCCACGGGTGGGGCACCAAAGTACCGTCTCGATGCCCACCCCTCGTCCAGCAGAAGACGAACACGTTCATGATGCTCGGGGTACCAATGGCCACCGCCAATATATCCCGACGGCCATGTGGGCGGAATGATTCCTGAGTGCTCTGCTCAACCAACTCATCCTACAACACAAAGGAAGGATTTTTTAGCAAATACATATGCTTATTGTAGTATAACATATATAATTAGTTTAGGATATGCTACTTACAATACGTTGCGCTACAACATTAGTTTGCTCAGATAAGTAATTCCCTGATGAGTTCTGGCGAGTTCTCTTCCATTTATCATGGCGTGAAGGGCAAGTGACAGCACTCACAACCGACTCATCTCGAAGGATGACTTGAAGATGTCTCCTTCATCATCTTCTCCTCCAATTTCTCATAACCCCCACGAGACAACTCCGTAGGGGTGGATATTCTTTCTCTCGAATATCCCGTGCCTTCTGCCGCTTGGCCTCGTTGCATTCCATGTTAAATACCGGATTTAAAACCTCTATTTTAAAAAAATGACCGCAAACAAATGACAAATGTGCTAACCCGAAACTTAGCGTCTAAACGCCGAGTCCGAAATGCCTCGCCATGTCTCCTCATCCAAAAACCGATACTCGGTCACATGGGTTCTTGTTGCTCAATGCCCCATATATGTATCGACTAGTCGATCACTCTTAAAACCTCTCCAGCTGCTCTCCAAGCATATGAGATCCACTTTGTCCTCAACAAAGTGGTGTTAGGGACATCATATGTGACCTACACAATAAAAATAACATGAAGTTCCCAAAAAGTTAAATATATATACATGTTAAATGCTCAATAAGAGTAGGTACCAGGATACTCGCCAAATCTGCGTCTTCGGTGTCTCCGGAACATGGTCCCAATCCTCAATAAGAATACTAACCTTGCTTCTCCCAAGCAAGGCCACATAGCTAGTGAATCTAGCACCGTGCTCTCCCGTGGCTCTACCCGTTTGCATGTCAAACCGGATAGGCAATTTCCGACGGAGCTACGACCGATATTCAAGTCCCTCAACCGTGTAGCACGCCTACCCTTTTTCCCGGTAGATGGTCGACTCGATCACCACCTTGTGTAGGAGGGGGGACTCGTGTAGGAGGAGGGGTACCAGATGAATCTGCCATATCTGTGTTCAAAGAAAAAAATAATAGTTATTAATTTAGACAATATGAGTGAAGATAAACAAAAAGTGCATACATTAAAAAAAGTGCATACATTATCAAGTTGGAACATTCTCCCAAAATCCTTCCATATGGTCATAACGTGTGGCATGCACATCATCTATTTCTACATTAACACTCAAGTTTGGCATATTTGAAGAGAAACATGGTGTCTCTGGTATATCAAGTACTAATTCATCATTCTCATGAGAAGTATACATGGGTTTTCCTTTTAGAACCACTCGACCATCCTTTGTTAGCGGGATCAGTGACATAAAACACTTGTTTTGCCCGAGATGCCATGATAAATGGTTCTTCGGTATAACGAGTATTTTCAAGGTTAACCAAGGTAAATCCAAGATCGTCGATGAAGATGTCGATATTAAAATCAACCCACTTACATTTAAAAATAGGTACTCTGAATATCGTGTAATCTATTACCCAAATCTCTTCAATTACACCAAAGTAGCCCATTGACGCCAGTTATCTGGATATTTATCCTTTGAACTCGAGAAATGCATTGATTCATCCACCACCATGACTCCACTATTTTGCATTGTGCTTATTTCATCTTCTCCCTTTGTATAAAATGAATAGTTATTTATATCATACCCACCCCAACATATCACATCAAAGTTTGGCTCACATGCTAGCCACTTTAGTGTATCGAAGTCGTATTGTCACCTTCAACTTGTTGTTTAAACCACTTCAAAAAGCTCTTGTTGTGTTCAATGATCACCCACTTTTTAGGCATACGTGGATTATTTCGCTTCACAATGTCTTTATGAGCACTTAAGTAGGGGATGACTTCTTCACTGTTATTCAATATGTACAAATGCGCTTGAAGTACTTCATCTCGACACATTGTCACAACTTTTGCACCTCGAGTTCCTCTACCAAGACCTATTCCATGGTAACGAGTCTTAGGTAACCCTATAGCTTCAACTTCTGATAAGTATTGTGTGCAAAACTCAATAGCTTCCTCTGCAATATATCTTTGAACAATTGATGCTTCAGACGATATTGGTTCTTCACATACCCTTTTAATATCTTCATGTATCGCTCAATAGGGTACATCCATCGTAAGAAAACTCGGACCACAGATTCTAACTTCCCTGGCTAGATGAACAATCAAGTGAACCATAATATCAAAAAATGATGGAGGAAAGTACATCTCAAATTGACACAATATGACTCGCAACCTCATTCTCTAACTGATCCAAAACATCCTGGTCCATAACTTTACTACATATGGCATTAAAGAAAAAGCATAATCGAGTTAAGGAATATCTAACATTCTCTCGGTAAGATACCTCGAATAGCCACAGTGTAGAAGTTGTTGCATCAATACATGACAATCATGAGATTTTAACCCAAACAATTTTAGATCTTTCATAGATACAAGTCTCTTCACATTGGAAGAGTAACCAAATGGAACCTTCACACCTCGTAAAAACTCACAAAAACTTCTTTTCTCTTTTTTAGACAAGTGTGTGACATGCCGGAGGCAAGTATGTTCGGTTACCATGAGGTTGAGGAGCTAATTGTTCTCTTATACCCATTTCAACCATGTCCAAACGAGCATTGACACCATCTTTTGTTTTTCCTTGAATGTTAAGGAGCGTTCGATGATACCTGTCACACACATTTTTCTCTACATGCATGACATCTATACAATGCCTCACATCAAGAACCCTCCAATATGGAAGAACAAAAAGGATTGACATTTTCTTCCATATACCTGTGGCTTTCTTTTGCGTCTTTCCAAAATCACACGAAATCGCATTTGCTCGTTGATATACTTCTTCCCCACTTAAAGGTGTTGGGGCTGCATCATTTTCTTGACACCCGTTAAATGATTTTTTTAATTTACGATATGAATGGTTTGAAGGAAGAAATCTTTAGTGTCCAAGGTACACTGTTTTCCTTCCATGTTGTAGTTGATAGTGACATGTGTCTTCTTCACATATCGAGCAAGCTTTATGTCCCTTTGTGCTGTAGCCACTCAAATTACCATATGCTGGAAAGTCATTAATTGTACAAAATAACATTGCACGTAACTTGAATTAGTCACCTGTGTACCCATCAAACACATCAACACCTTCCTCCCACAACATCTTCAACTCTTCAACCAATGGGCTTAAAAAAACATTAATGTCATTTCCAGGTTGTCTGGGACCCGAGATCATCAAAGATAGCATCAAGTACTTACGTTTCATACACAACCACGGAGGTAAGTTGTAAATAACTAACACCACAGGCCATGAACTATGTTTACTCGCTTAAATTTCCATATGGATTCATTCCATCTCGTAGCAAGTCCAAACCTAATGTTTCTTGGATCATTACCAAAATTCTGGAAGATGGAATCAAATTTTTTCCATTGCAATCCATCTACCGGATGCCTCAACCGACCATCTTTAATACGACTATCCGCATGCCATCTAGTGAGCTTTGCATCATTTCCATTAGTGAATAATCGTTTCAACCTTGGAACAATGGGAAGATACCATAACACTTTTGTCGGGGTACCCTTCATTACATCATTGTCGAATCACCATCCTTCTTCTTGTATCGTGATTCCACGCATTGTGGACATTCGTGAAAGTTCTCAAATTCTTTCCTCGTACAACACACAATCATTCTGACATGCATGAATTTTTTGGTACTCCATACCCATTGGACACAATATCTTCTTAGCATCATAATTGCAGGTTGGCAATGTGTTACCTTCAGGGAGCATGTCACTCAACAACTCAAGCAATTCTGTGAAACTTTTATTAGTCCACCCATTCTTTGCCTTCACATTGAACAATTTTAGTACCGCCGACAATCGTGTGAACTTAGTACAATTTGTATACAAAGGATATTTTGCATCATTGGACAACTTCTCATACACATGTGTATGTTGGAAGGCATCTTGTCCAAGCTCACGAATCATTTCCTCCAGCTGATCATCCATCTCTAGATCAACTTCTTCTTTGTCTTCTACACTTGGCATGCTTAATAATTCACCATGCCATGTCCACTTTATGTAACTCTTTAGGAAACCATCACAAAGAACATGTTCCCGAATAACTTCAGTCGGTAATCTTCGCTCATTCAAGCAGTTAACACAAGGGCAATAGAATCTTCCATCATTATCCGGAACATTCATCTTAGCAAATTCAAGAAATTGTTCTACTCCACTCTCATATTCATTTGTTGTTCGTCTATAATTGATCCAACTTCGATCCATTGTTACCTTCTCGTCACATAACACAACATATAAGTATAGTTTGAGGATGATAACATCCAACATGTTCTCACTGAAATTGCGATGTCACGTGATTGGATATTTTAATCTTTCAATAGGAAGTTCTCGTCCTACAATGGATCATTTCATGACCGACTCCAATCAAGGCTAACCGTATTGTCTCACATTAGGGTGAGCATAAGCGATGATAGTTTTCGCTTAAAATGAAATAACTACATTATAATACAAATCTAATTTTCAAAATCAAAATCACGAAAGAATGCCTACAGAAACACATTCAAATTACTAAACTACTTACAATACGTCTCTAAATTAGCTAAAGGCACCCGTGAACTTCCATCTCTTCACAGCATTATTACATACCAGATTCAAAAATGTAAACCTACAATAGCTAAAGCAAGCACGAAAACTTACCTCTTGAAGACCTACAGAGGTGGCAGGTGGCGTGACGTGCAGAGCTGGGTGGGGAGAAATGTACACAGGCGACGGGCACCAACGACAGTAGCAGCAGGCGGCATGACGTACAGAGTTGGCAGGTGGCGTGACGAGCAGAGCTGGGTGGGGAGAAACGTACAAAGGCGAAGACGTTCGTAGAAGATACAGAGAGAACGGGGAGCTCTGCTATGGGTGAAGTGAGAAATGGAGTGTCGCGACAGGTGTAAAACAAAGGATATTATGTCGGTTGCTCTCACACCCGTCATCAAATACACTTTCTATGTCGGTTAAAATTTACCCGACATAGAAAGTTTATGATTTTATTACAAAATTGCCACCGCGCTACATACTATGACGGGTGGACTACGACCGTGATAAAAACTCGTCATAGAATGCTATTTTTCCACTAGTGGATATTGTCTTTTTTTACCTTAACTTAGGTATGAAACTCCACACTTTCATTATTTCTGGACTCTCATAAACACATAGAAAGTACTATATTTTATGATGTTTTTATTATTATTCTAATCGACATACAAGGTGTTTTAGTATCGTTGTTTCTCATCATTTTCACCATTTTTATAACGGTTCGATGAATCAACATAAAAAAATTAATAATTTGTGATGATTTTAAAATCGATATAAAAAATGAAGATTTTTTTATATCGTTTGTATATATATGATGGCTCCAAATTGATATAAAAAGTCCTATAGAATCATCATGAAAGTGTCTTGTATAATAATGATTATTAATTCAAAAATAATATATGCGTTCTATATGTTATTGTCATTTTAATATAATTTACATAAATTAATAATTATTAACTATACAAAATATAAATATTGTATTCTCAAAATACATATATTTCGGAAGATAAAAAGAGGTAATAATATTTATATCACAAAACTATCAAAACCTTTTAAAAGCTAAACTCTTGTTATGTTTTTATTCAATTTATTACTATTGGAATCTACAACTTGTAATATCATTTTCTTTCCTTATAAAGTCATAGTCATCATAGTTATAACAACGTACAAAATACACTAGATAAGATAGTATTCGGAAATAATCAAATGTTAAAATATTTTCAACTTAATCATCAAACCAACCACATTACTCACAATCATGTTATCATTACTTAAAATCATATTATTAGATCAAGTGTTTATAAATCCCACAAGTTGTTAGGTATCAGATAAAAACATAAACACACACAACTAAAATAAAAAAAATGAGAAAACATCAACAATAAGCAAATGAGTAATTCCACTAATGAGAGAAATTATAATCCTTCTCTCTCTACCTCCAAGGAGGAAACAATAACACCCTCTCCTGAAAATAAAGGAAAAAGAACTCTAAGAAAACATAAAAGGAGAAACTATTTTTCTCTCTTAATTTATCTCTCAAGTACTAAAACAGTAAGAGAAAGAAAAAGAAGTGATTCTGGTGTGTTTTACAAGGTAAACACTGTGCTCCTTTTATAGTAAGAAAAGTAAGCACCAAACTAAGATTTCCCTGATGTGAGACTTTTCTTCTCACAATCTCCCACTTGAAGATTTTGATTAAAATTAATCAAATCTTCACACCATATTTTCTTTATTCTTGTCATCCATGTTGCTTATTTCTCCGTTAGGCCATAATAGGATCGACTATATACAAACTTGTCAACACTAACCATTTTTGTCATAACATTTTCCAGGTTCTTATCCGTGTGAATCTTTTGTATATCCGCACTACCTTCTTCGACTACTTCCCAAACAAAATGATATATTATTCATATGTGTTTTGCCTTGGAATGAAAGGCTGGATTCCTTGCAATGTTTGTCATTGCTTGTGCCCGAGTTCCTCTATTATCCTCCTAATCCAAATAGCTTCCTTACATGCCTAAGTGACTACCATATACTCAGCTTCTGTGGTAGACAAAGCTACAACATCCTGTAACTTGGATAACCAACTTACTGCCCCTCTTGTAAATGTAAACACATAACCAGTAGTAGATTTTCTTTTATCTAGATCACCTGCAAAATATAAATCAACATAGTCTCTGACAACTAGTTCTAATCCTCCATAACATAATGTAACACCTGAGGTTCCTTTGATGTATCTAAGGATCCTCTTTATAGTACTCTAATGCTCTCCACTAGGATTTCCCATGAATCTACTAACTACTCCCACTGCTTGTGTAATGTCTGGTCTTGTACAAATTATGACATACATATAAGACTTCTCACTGCTGATGCATACCATACTTGAGACATTTCCATCCTCTCCGCTTCATTGCTGGGACTCATACTTGAAGATAACTTACAATTGATAGGAAGTGGGGTGGAAATTAGCTTGCAATTTTACATGTTGAAATGTTGCAAGATTTTTAGTAAGTAATTCTTCTAAGAAAGTCAAACCTTCCTAACTTTTCTATCTCTGGGAATATGCATTCCTAAAATCTTGTTTGCTGGTCCCAAGTCCTTCATGTCAAACTCCCTAGCCAATTGTGCCTTTAACTCTTGGATTCGATCTATGTTAGGGCCTACTACCAACATGTCATCCACATATAATAACAAGATAACAAAATCATTATCACCAAACCAAACCTATTGTAATATGTACAATGGGCAAATAATGAAGGAATCAAATCTCTTATACCAACATCTGGGCGCCTGTTTTAGACCGTATAGAGATTTTGTCAACCTGTAAACCAAGTTTTCTTGTTCTTTAAAACCTTATGGTTGGAGCATATAAATTTCCTCTTCAAGATTTCCATGAAGAAAAACAGTCTTTACATCCAATTTTTCAAGATGTAAATCAAATGCAGCACACATAGCCAAGACAATTCTGATGGACGTCAATCTGACAACCGGCGAGAATATCTCATTGAAATCAATACCTTTTTTTTTATCATATCCTAGCACGATATCTTTCTACTTGATTATTTTCATCTCTCTTGATCTTATAGACTCATTTGCAACCAATGGCTTTTCGACCTTTCAAATGTTTCACAAGATTCCATGTCTTGTTTGTATGAAGAGGCTCAATTTCTTTTTGCATTGCATTCATCCACAGAGAAGCATCTAAACAAATTATAGCATCTTGAAAAGTTGAAGGTTCTCCTTCTTCATTTAGAACACATCATAACTTGTCATCACATATTGTGAATGCCAAGATGGTCTGACTTTTTCTCGTGTTGATCGCCAAAGATCTCCATTACCAACCTCATTTGGCTCTTGATCTTCGTGCTCCTCTTCTAACTCAGACAAGTCATCTGAAGACTTCTTCTCTATTTGTACTATAACCTTGTCCTTTATCAAGCTGTCATTTGTCTGCTCACTTTGTAGTTCATTTTCTACAAAGACTACATCTCTATTAACAACAACCTTGTGGTAAGTGGAGTCCCACAGGCGATACCCTGTCACATTGTCAGCATAGCCTAAGAAGATACATTTCCTAGATTTTGGATCCAATTTTATTCTTTCCTAAGTGTTGTACATCACGTACACAGGAAAACCAAAAATACGTAAGGATGAATAGTCAGCTGGTTTACCTTTCCATAACTCTATTGGTGTGCTCAAATCAATGACAGTTGACGATGACCGATTTATAACATAACATGTAGTTTTAACTGCTTCTACCCAAAAAGACTTGACTACTCCAACTGTTCGCAACATAGCTCTAGTTCTTTCCAAGAGAGTTTTATTCATCCGCTCTGCTATACCATTTTAATGAGGCGTATGTGGGACAGAAAGTTGTCTAGTGATACCCTCTTGCTTGCAAAATACTAAAAATTCTCCATCTACATAATCTTCTCTGTTATTTGTCCTCAAGCACTTAATTCTTTTCCCAATTTCAAGTTTTACTTGTGCTTTGAATTTCTTGAACTGTGAAAACACATCTGACTTCTTCTTGATAGGGTATACCCATAATCTCCTGGAGTAATCATCGATGAACGATACAAAATATTTTGCTCCTCTGAGGGATATTACTGGCGATTCCCACACATTAGAATGAATCAAGTCCAATATGTGTTTACTTTTAGCAGTCACTCTAGCAAACTTCAATCTATGTTGCTTGCTTATCACACAGTGCTCGCAGAAGGGTAAACTAACCTCTTTAAGCCCGGGTAAGATATTACGTTCTGCAAGGATTTTCAGTCCACTTTCTGACATATGACCAAGTCTATGATGCCACATGATCATTGCATCTTCCTGGCTTGTTGCTGTAATTGATGCATCCGCTTCTTGCAACGTATCTCCAAGCAGCACATACAAATTTGCCATGATCTTCTTTGCCTTCATGACCACCAAACTCCCCTTCACCACCTTCAAGATTCTACCTTCAACATGGATCTTACACCCGATGTCATCTAATTGCCCAATGGACAATAAATTCTTCTTGAAGTCCTTCACATGTTGTACCCCTTGAATTGTGTGAACAATACCATTATACATTTTAATTTTGACGGTACCAACTCCAGTAATCTCCAATGCATGGTTGTTTCCCATGAAGACAGATCCACCTGAGAATAGTTCATAAGTGTGAAACTAATCTCGGTGCGGAGTCATGTATCATGTTGCACCTGAATCCACTATTCACTTGTCATGAAACTCCTTTTCACCATTAGAGCTAATTACTGCTTCACTCAACAGAATATCTCCATCTTCCGAGGTACTTACAACACAACCTTGTGAGGTTGATTCCTCAGAGTTGTTTTCTCCATTCTTCCTCTTCCAACACTCTTTTCTCGTATGCCCTTTCTTGTCACAAAATTAGCATTTGATTTTAGAACTCTTCTTACTTCGAGACCTCGATCTATCATTATTTTGATTCTTACTCAAACCACGTTCCATTGATTTTCCTCTCATCATTGTCAAAGCCTCTATTTGTTTGGACTTTCACCGTTACTCATCTGTCTGGATTCTTCTTCAAGTATAGCTCCGGTGACATCCTTAAAGTGCATATTCCCATCAATATTATTATTTGCAATATCGATGATGAGTTGATCATACGAATCAGGTAAACTCTGAAGTAGAAACTCTGCATGCTCATTTTTAACTATGTTAAAATATGCCACTGATAATTGGGCAAACAAGGTATTCAAATGGTTGATGTGGTCCATCACTGATGTGGACTCACTCATCCGAATAATATAAAGTTTTCTCTTCAAGAATATTCTTGTGTGAATTGACTTCACCTCATATAGTTTAATCAGAGTATCCCAAATCTCCTTCGCAGTAGTCTTCTCCGCAATACTAGATAAAATCAAATATGTCATTGATAAGTGCAAATTCGTAATAGCATTGTCGTTCATTTATTTCCATTGTTATTCATTCGTGTGTTCCACAATTCTTTCGGCAATTGCATCAATACAATTGTCCTTCCTCAAAATTGCCTTCATCTTCAATTTTCACAATGAGAAATTACTTCCATTGAATATCTCTATCTCATATTTTGTTGTCATGGTTCCAAAGTGACTTATGCAATCCTCACTATGAATAGTATTATCTACTGGAACAACAACGGTAGACTGTGAACTAGTACACCAGGTAAGCTCCTAGGAAAGAGAGGTGGGTCACTAATGGACACGCTTAAATACCAAGTCTTTCATTGCCAGAACTTTTCCTAGACATGCACTATCACACTACCAAACAATATCCAATAACAAAAATAACTCTTTTCTGATGTGGAAGATCAGATTAATAACAACCATAGAGGATACTAAGAATTTTCTCCAACACTATTCTAATGACTATGCAGCATAAGACAAATATTACAACCTAGTGATTTTGATACCACTGTTAGGTATCAGACAAAAGCGTAAGCACACACAACTAAAATAAAAAGATGAGAAAAATACCGACAATAAATAAAAGAGTAATTTCACTAATGAAAGAAATTACAACCTTTCTCTCTCTACCTCTAAGGAGGAAATAATAACACCCTCTCCTGAAAATAAAGGAAAAACAACTCTAAGAGAACCTAAAAGGAGAAACTACTTTTCTCTCTTAATTTATCTCTCAAGTACTAAAACAACAAGAGAAAGAAAAAGAAGCGATTTTGATGTGTTTTACAAGGTAAACATTGTGCTCCTTTTATAGTAAGAAAAATAAGCACCAAACTAAGATTTCTATGATGTGGGACTTTTCTTCTCACACAAGTTATATTACATGTTAATCCAATCGACCTCTAATGGCTTTATAGGCCTATTCTTGAAAAAAAATATAAAGATTTGACAACTTTTGGAAGACCTTGAGTTGAATCCACTCGGAGATATGTATCTGTTACACCTTCACACACAGGTTACCCAGGTTGTTCAACAATAAAGTACCATAAAACTAATGGATATGACAAGGTAAATTTCTACAACTTATTTGATATAGTGATTGTTTCACATCACAAACTAAGTAATAAGAACATTTATTAAATCTTACCACCTAACACTCTTTGTTAGACAAATAACATCTAGAGGGGGGGTGAATAGATGCAAAAATTAAAATAGATGCCAAATTAAAAATTTATTTTAAGATGTTCAATATTTATTAATTAAATTTTAATTATCAAATTGAATAAAGATAAAGCGGAAATAATATAATTAGAGAGATAAAATATCAACAAGATAGACAAAGATAAAGATAAAAATAAGGGGTGTAAGGAGAATAATGCAGTGAAAAAGAGATAAGGGAAAGAGAAGAGCCCACAATGATTTATACCGGGTCGGGTATAACCAACCCTACATCCAGTTTCCAGTCAACTCTTAACACAAGAGTGACCCCAATTCACTATCTTTTAAATTCTGTTTACAAATTATAATCAACTCAGCAAAAAGCAAACTAATCCAAAAGACAATCACCTCCTTAGAAACCCACTAAGGATGAACACCTCCCTAAAATCTCACTAGGGATGAACACCTTCTCTGAACAAATCAAAGGATGGAAATACCTCCTTAGAATCCTACTAAGGATGAACACCTCCCTAAAATCACACTAGGGATGAACACCTCCCTAAACAAATCAAAGGGATGAACAGTTCCCACACAGAAAACCCTAAAATAACATTGATTAACTTAAACCTCCTAAACCCACAAAAGGATAAAGGCAAAAAAATTAGAACAGTCACACCTAGTAATGGAGACAACAAATTGTAGAAGTCTATAGAATGTCAACTTCCAAGGACAAGTGTGATTAACAATGAAAGCACAGAAGACAGTAGAGAAAAGAGTTTTCTCAGAAGGTGTAAAATATCTCTGTTGCCTTGCTCAAATTTTTTTTCTCAAAACTGATTGAATGTAAATTGAATTTTTGAATTTTGTAGTTGTGTATTTTTTATTTTCCATCAAAAATTAATTAAATAGAAAAATAGCATAAAAAAATAGTCGTTGGTCATTAATAATTTCATAGAGAAAAATCAGGATGTATTCAAAAACATTTATTCTTCAAAACGGATATATTTTTCAAATTTGAACTTCCATAATTAATTATGTTACCAGTATAATCAATTATGACATAGAAAATCGTTTTTCCATATCTGATGTATCATAATTGATTATGACAATGAAAAATATCATGTTACAAAATTTTATCACACTTGTGCTTTGGAGACTTACGCATAATATTACTTCATCAACTTGTACCTCTATATCCAGTATTCTAAGACTTTATCTAGTCTTCAGGAATCATCTTGGGCTTGCTTGATGTTTGAATTAAATCTTTATCAAAATCATATCTTGGGCTTGCTTGAGTCTTGAATGTTGTTGACTTGAATCATCATCAAAATCATCTCTTGGGAATGTAGGGACATATTTCACATTACCATCAATCTCCCCCTCATTGCTTTCAATCTCCCCCTTTTTGATGATGATCAAGGAAACACCTGAAATGAATTAAAATGCTTGACTCTATATAGCCAGCTCAAGATTAGCACAAATTTACACAGTATAATGTATCATAGATTAGTACAGATATTTAAACTCTCCCTAGATATGTTAATAACAAAGCTCCCCTTAACTCATCTGAAAAAAAACTTCTCTTAATTGTGTCTGTTTAATTTAGAATTAGGAATGAATTTCGTACAGATTTTAATTCATAAAAAATCTCCCCCTATTTCATTGATAATCATAAAAAAAATATTTTAAGAGAAAAAAAAAATCTCCCCTATTTCATTGATAAAACATATTATAAGATAAAAAAAAAATCTCCCCCTGTTTCACATAAATTAATATCATCAAAAAAATTTCCTGTTTTATTGATAATTATGAAAATATTGCAATACAAATTGAGCATAAATTTGCACAAATTAACATATAAAACAAGGCAGAGAAGATAATGCATCACAAAATGTCATAGAGAAGAATATCACATTAAGGAGACAATATTTAGGATACCCAAAGCAAATGAAGAGAGAGAAAGATAAGAGAATGAAATGATTGCAGAGATAATGGAATAGAATGCAGTAGTTTCTCCCAATTGGAGTCTTCTTATTAAGACAGACTTTCAAATTCAAATTCAAATTCAAATTCACTCATATTCCAAATTTCAAATTTCAAATTCAAATTGCAACAAATTTCAAATTCAAATTCCAACGAATTCCAAACTTCAAATTCAAATTTATAATCCTAAATTTCAAATTCCATTTCAAATTCAAAAATCTGAAACTGCAAAAATTTCAAATTTCAAAATCGAAACTGCAAAATTTCAATTTTTCATAAATTCAGATTTTCAAAATTCAAACTTTCAAATTTCAAACTTTACTAATTTCAAATTTTTCATAAATTTAGATTTTCAAAATTCAAACTTTCAAATTTCAAAATTCAAACTTTCAAATTTCAAACTTTAATCATTTCAAATTTTCATAAATTCATATTTTCAAAATTCAAACTTTCAAATTTCAAATTTTCAAAAATTAAAACTTTCAAATTTCAAATTTTAATAATTTCAAGTTTTCATAAATTCAAATTATCAAAATTCAAATTTTCAAATTTTTAAGTTGGTTAACAATCAAATTGATAAGTGCAGATATTCAATGCAGAGGCATGATAAACAAGAATAAACTTATCTTTGTGATATTTTCCTGTTCATCCATCTTGTTCCTATACACCCACTTAGCTCCAATAACCTGCAACATCAACATATGAATCTAGGTACCCTTTAATTGTTTTTGGGTCCTTAAGAAGGTTAGTAGAATCACAAGTCTTTGCCAAAAAACTAAGGATAAAAGAATAGAACCATGATATAATAATCGATTATCACAACACCTTCAAAATCAACATAATTGATTATGACAACAAGAAAAAAATTTCTGAAAATTCATAATCTATTAGATGCTCAAATTATCATCTAGACATGCATAAATGTTTTGTTCCTTTAGGCACCCATTTATATTTACAATTAGATATGCCAAAATGTTTTATGTAATATCTATTTGATGTATGACCTAATTTTATGCAATAAAAACATGTTGGTTTTCTTTGAAGGGGTCTAAATGAGTTTCTTAAAGTTCTTAAAATTGACTTCACATATGTTTTCCTTGACTCTTTCACAAAAATAGTTTTATGAGGTTCTAGACTTTCTTTGGGTTTGTAACAAAGTCTAGCTTTGCTAGAATCCTCTATTTGATAACCTAATATAGAATCAAGATTTTCAGAAGATTTTGAAAACTTGCTCATTATTTTCTCTAACTTGAAAATATCATTTTCCAAATTATTACAATTTTCACAAGGTTTAACAACTTCTTTATTTTTAGACAAAGTTTTAATTTTTCAACATCTTTCTTTAAGCACTCATTTTCTCTTTCAAGAATACCAACAATATTTTCTAATGGATTAAACTTTTGTCTAAGTGCATTGTATTTCTTAGATAACTTGGTAAAACCTTCATACATATCTTGATATTCTTTAAACAACTCATTATATTCATTTAAGGATTTTGTACTACTTACCTGTGATGAGGTTTCTTGTGATGAGGTTTCATCATCACTGTTTGCCATAAAACAAATATTTGCTTCTTCTTCTACATCATTTCTTTTGGAATAACTATCTTGTGTTGTGGTAGAATCATTATCCTCCTAATCAATATAAGATTTTCATTTTCTCTTATAGATACTGTTCTTCTCTTTCTTCACATCTTTCTTTTCTTTCTTTAGTTCTAGACAGTCTGGTTTGATATGGCCAGGTTTTCCACGTTCATAGCAATGGTATTTAATTTTTTTCTCCTTTCTTTGTTGTCTCTTTTTCATGTTCTTCATAAAGCGAGAAAATTATTTAACAAAAAGAGACATATTGGAATCCAAAAACTTACTTTCATTTTCGTTTTATTCTTATGAAGATTTTTCTGCTTTTAGAGCTATCGTCTTGGTTTGATTTTGTTCACCGTTCTTTAACCTTTGTAGCTCCATCTCATGTTCTCGCAGCTTTCCAAATAGAGTAGCAATATTCATTTCTATGAGATCCTTTGATTATGTAATAGTAGTGACCTTTGGTTGCCAATTCCTATCTAAGGATTTCAAGATCTTTGTGTTCAATTCCTCATTGTCAAAACTCTTTCCTAATGCTTTCAAGTGATTTACTATATGTGTGAAGTATGTCTGGAAATCCGTGATGCTTTCATTTTGTTCATTTGAAACAATTAATACTCCTGGATTAGTGTGTTCTTATGTGCTCGCTTTACTTCATTTGTTCCTTCATGTGTTACTTCAAGAGTGTCCCATATTTCTTTTGTCTTCTTGGATTGTGAGACCCTGAAAAATTCATTATGAGTTAAGGCAGAAACAATAGCATTTCGGGCTCTTACATCATAATGGGTATGCTTGTTTTCATCTGATGTCCATTGGTCAAAAGTCTTTGTAATAACTTTAGATTCTGTTGTTCTCATCGGAATGTAAGGACAATTAAGTACAACATCCCAAACACCATAATCTAGTGTTTGTAAAAATATTTCCATTCTCGAGGTTTTCTCGAAAGGTGTAAAATATCTCTGTTGTCTTGCTCAATTTTTTTTCTCAAAACTGATTGAATGTAAATTGAATTTTTAAATTCTGTAATTGTGTATTTTTTATTTTCCATCAAAACTTAATTAAATAGAAAAATAACATAAAAAAATAATCGTTGGTCATTAATAATTTCATAGAGAAAAATTAGGATGTATTAAAAAACATTTATTCTTCAAAACGAATATATTTTTCAAATTTGAATTGCCATAATTGATTATGTTACCAGTATAATCAATTATGACAGAGAAAATCATTTTTCCATTTTTGATGTATCATAATTGATTATGACAATGACAAATATCATGTTACAAAATTTTATCACACTTGTGCTTTGGAGGCTTATGCATAATATTACTTCATCAACTTGTACCTCCATATTCAGTATTCTAAGACTGTCTGTATCTATTCTTCAGAAATCATCTTGGGCTTGCTTGATGTTTGAATTAAATATTTATCAAATTCATATCTTGGGCTTGCTTGAGTCTTGAATGTTGTTGACTTGAATTATCATCAAAATCATCTCTTGGGAATGTAGGGATATATTTCACATTACCATCAATCTCCCCCTCATTGTTTTCACTCTTTTCTATGTTACCCTAGTATTAGTAGAGATAAACTATCTCATAATGAGTGTCGTAATTTAATACACACAATACATATCATTACCTTACAATTACCATACTCGTATCCAATTTCCACCACTTTATTTTAAGTTCATAAATATCGTTAGAACACATATGTATATTCATACACTCATTAATTAAACTAAGTATGAAAAGTTTTACAATTTTAAAACACAGTCATGCAAAGGAATGTAGCTTGAGTAAGAGCCTTTCGCTCGAGTAACATTCTTCTTAAATGCTTCCTTTTTTTCTTGAGGTAATTTTCTCTTAATGGCTAAGAAGTCACTTGAGCAATAATATCTTTATATGAGTGGAAACAAGATCGTGACTAGTTTCTCTCATATGCAATCTTGTAGCTCAATTAGTAAATAGTCATTCAAACAAGGATCTTTTAAAATGGAGCCCCCATTTAAGATCTTATTTTCGCTTAGACAACCAAATTGTCACTTGAGTGATTATTCAAAAAATAAAATTTGCATAACCTAGTCAAAATTATGCTAAAATAATTTTCTTTATTATTATACATGTAATTGACTTTGTATTATTGATTCAAGTTAACCTTTATTACAATTTTTGTTAACATTACAATCATTCTTTACTTAATGTTCTTGACTCCCGCCATCAATCATTTTAACTCAAATGACTAACATAATTTTTTTAATTCATCTTTATCAAAATTTATATCAATTTCCAACCTATCACTTTAAAACTATAACTTGAAATTCAAACACCCTTCACATGAATATACAAAACATGAATATACAAGTTCGATAACAAGTTCAATAAAAGTCATATATTAGTATAAACATAAACAATAAATTTTTAACTCAATTTCATACATTATCAATATTTTATAACTAATTAATTTCATCTTAACATCCATTAACCATCTAAAGATTCAAATAAACACATGATCACACTTAAAAATCATAATTCTTACATATCTCAACATTTGTGAAAAAGTTACTTTAATTACACATTTAGATCATATATTTGTTGTAAGAATGATTGAATTCAAGAGGGGGTGAACTCAATTATCAAAAGTTTAAAAGATTTTCACAAATAAGATGATTAAATTTTCACTAAACAAACATTATATGACACATTGACTGGGTCATTTATTGATCAATGGGGTTAGTCACAAGCTATAATAGGTTATATAGTCAAGATAACAAGGTGAAAGTAATATATATGAACAAGTATAAGATGCAAGATATGAAAGAAAATCACTACTCAATAACTATACTAGTTCAACCTCCAATCGAGAGGCACATTTAATTGTCTAGTTACACCAATTAGACAATTCACTAACTTTCATTGCATGTACAAGAACTCTTTCTTACAATCAAGAAAGCAAGTTAAAACCAATTGAGCCCTACAAGGCCACCCTAGTCAAGAATCACTTCAGTCACACTAACTACACTACAAGAAAAACACTAAATAGTGACCAAAAAATCGGTCACTAAATAACCAAAATCGGTCACTAACTAAAATAGTGACCAACTGGAATCAATCACTATTTCCTTGGTCACTGATTTTAGTGACCGATTTAGTGATCGAATCAGTGACCGATTCAGTGACCGAATCAGTGACCAATTCAGTGACTGAATCAGTGACCAATTCAGTGACCGATTCAGTGACTGAATCAGTGACCGAATTAGTGACCGAATCAGTGACCGATTCAGTGACCGAATCAGTGACCGATTCAATGACCGATTCAGTGACCGAATCAGTGACCTAATCGGTGACCGATTTTATGACCGAATATATATGACCAAATCGGTCACTAATTTTATTTTATTTTTTTATATTATTTTTAAAATAACGATAAACCTAATTAAAGAATATGAAATTCATTATATATTGTATTAAATATATGAAAATTTCACTACCTAAGATAACCATGAAAATATTACCATAAATTTTGTTCTAAATAAATTCATCATTCATAAATTAAATACTTTCTTACATATTGAAAATTCAATCTAAAAGTAAGTATAATAAACTAAAATAAGAGTCACAATTCTGGAAATGTCGAAACTAATAAAACAAATACAATATACAAAATAAAATCAGTTCATAATTCAGGAGGTTGAACATCCATCTTCTTCATCAAGAGGAGCAACATTTTATCATTTTCTGAATTTGTCTCTCATTAGTTAACATTCTTTCATGAAGATCATTCCTTTCAGTCTCAACTTCCTGTAACTTGTGTTTTAATTGCTCAATATCCTCTCTCATAAGCTGGACAAATGATGAAGTAGATTTATGGAAAAGATTTCTCCCAATTGCTTTACTTGACTCATATTCAAGCCCATATACTTTACCTTTATTTACTCCAACAACTTTACACCAAACCTGTAATTCATCAGGTGGAGAGCCTCTTGCAATAGATCCTGATTGGGAGGCTTCTTCCTATGTACGAGTAAACTCTGCCTATAAACAATAAAATAGAATAGTAGTGAATTGGATAAAAACATAAAAAATGATATCAATTGTTTAAAAAATTAACATAAGAAGAAAAATAAGGAACTTACATCCACATGTGCTGATCTTTGATCTACCCATGTGTTATCCTTTTGTTTGTGTGTTTTGCGAAACAACTCTGATGGGGTAGGGGGTTTTCCATTCAACTTTATTTAAAATATGGTTAAAAATACAAACTTAGAAGTGCAATATCCACCATAAAAGAAAAGAGGTTTGTCAAGTCATGACAATAGGTAATGTAATAACTATTTTCTCTTCCATCATGAACAACACCATGTAATCAAATTTGAACTAACTAATGTACATTCTTTCCACACCTAAATCTAGTTCAGGGTTCCATAATTCACATATACATTATAGGTTCAAAAGTACAACATATAGGACCAATACATGCATAAAGGAGTATAAAGCAAACTTTACCAAATGTTCTCTATGTTGAGAAGTGCTAATGGAGCCACCAGTATGAAGTAACATTCCAAGTTCATCACAATCAGAAGCTCGATTAGCTTTTGCAATCAAACTTTTTACTTTGAATTGTTTTGATCCCCAATGTTGGCATAAGATATCCCATACATTTTCTGCAAGCCAATTTGGCTTCTTCATTATCATGCGTGCACTTAACTTTTCTAGGTTTTTTCTATGAAGATATATATTTGACTCATTTTTTCATTCCAATTAAGTTTATGTAAATCTTCAATTGAATAAAACAGGTTTTATACCTTTCCAAATGGGGAAATGAGTTGATGAAGGGCTGTTATTCTGTCACCTAATTTCTCCTTCCTATCCTGAAACAGATACATCATGTGCTTAATTATTGGCTTAAGTTAATTCTTCATTTCAAGATAAAGTGAAAAAAAAAATGTGTAGGAACAAGACAATCAAGAAAAACAACAGTGACCACCCAGACACATGTGATGTTTATGTGCGGTTATGTGTGTTGGTTTACCTGAAAAAGTGTTCTTGGAAGTTTTTGTCCAATTGTTTTTAATGGATGAAAATACCTTGAAGGTCGATTGAGTTGTGGGCAGTTGAACCCTAGCTTTCTTGAATGCCCCACTAGCTGCAGTGCTATTCCACTTGAGAGAAAAAAACTTTTCGTTAAATTTAAAATGCAAAAAAAAAAATGAATCTGAGAAGAAAATAGAGGTTGTTTTGTATAGAAAGAATAGAAGAAAAACAAGAGCAGGTATATACTAGCATTTGTTTTATTATATAAAAAGAATAGAAGATAAAGAGAAGCAAAGTGATCCATTCTTTGATATATAATAAAGAAAGAATATAGAAGAACTGTTTAACATAAACATTCATTCAAAAAATAAAAGTTGGATGAGGACCCATTACCTTTGGATATATATATTAATTGGAAAATTATATTTGCAAATATTATTCAATACCAAGGCATTTGGGGTTAAATTCAAATGTTAATTTTTGAATTATGAATGGTTTTAGTAAAGTTTCATGAAATGTATAAAATAATTACTAGAAAAACCAAGAGAAGAAACAAAAAATAACAAACTAAATTGTAGAATCTTCCATTTTCAATCAATTATTTTGCCATGGATTACAAAGAGGTATGTTTACTATGAGCAAGAGAAGAATTGCAAGGGAAAGAAGGGATTCAAGTCTAAAAGGCTTCTTTCCTAGTCACCCAAATCACGCCTTCAAATTGCAATCTGAACCTAATTAGTGTTTACAAGGGGTTTTGTGTCCAACTTATGTCAAAATATTGGGCTTCAAAGGTATAGGTTTAAGACTAGTGAGATGTTACATGGCCATAATAAGGAGTTAATATGAACTTTGAAGTGAAATGGTCTTAAAAGGCTATGAACAAATTACACTAAAACCCCTGGATTTTATTGATTTACCCTTGCTACCACTATCTATAAGATTAGTATAAGTAGGCATCCTGTAAGGTAAGTTTTTTGTTATCACAGCTCAAGTCATTACAATATCAATCATTTATATTCCCTTTTCTCCTTTTGAAGGCCTTCCAACATATATCATGGTCTAAATATGGATATAAAGACAACATAATGTATTACAATTATCCAAAATCTCCTCAGGGAAATATATTTTATCCTTTCCACTATATATCCGTTGGAAAAAGGAGAATCTTATGAAGAAATTATGTGTACAGTAGCAAATATAGGATTCATTACAGAGCTAATTAACAATTATTAAATAGTCAGAAGAATTGTTGACTAATATCCTAGTATAATCTGAATACAATGAGGAATCTAGAACAATATTCTAACAATTCCCTACTATTTAAAGACCATTAAGGTTTGCAACAGAACAGAGCAGAAACATGCATACCAAGTGGCTAGCTGCTCAGATGCAGAGTGACCAAGATAAACTGAGGAGAGTAGAAAATGATCCAGGGGGTGAGACACACACATTTGTTTAGAGGGAGACCGAACAGGAGTGTATGCTCCCTATTTGTTGCTTACACAGAACTTGAGCAGTGGCACAACAACAATGTGTTACTGGTAGCACTCTCCACTAAGAATACTAGCAATTTCATTAACAGGTCTTATCTCCTAAGGTGACCAAACATTAAGCAGTAAAGAAAACGCAACAAGCTTGAGGCAAGGTAAGGAAAAAGGCTTTAGAATTGACTTGACCAATGAATAAAGGCTTCAGAATCGAGGCACGCTAATGGCACTACCCTAATTAGGGCAGTCAAAGAACACTCTACTTGAGTGGTTAATATATCTATCTATCTATCTATATAGGATTGGATAGTTATTAGAATCTTGAGATTCATGATATTTGATACATTTTGACTATCTACTGATTTGTATCTTAAGATGAATCTTAATTGACTTTGTATCTTAAGAAACATGAATGAAGCTATGTAATTTTCATTCATTCACATCATTTTACTTTTTCACCAAATCTTGTGAAAAAATAAATAAAACAAATCATGTCAGCTTAAACTTTTAAAATGAAAAGGAATTTGAAAGAACACTTGTGTACTTATCTTGTTTATTATTTCACCTTTACTAGTTACTGACTCATTCAAAGCATGTACTCTATCTTGTTTTGTTTCCATTCTTCTAAAATTAAAGGAGGGATCTGGTTAATTGAGTTGAGCACTTACAAGAGCTCAAGCATCACTCATTTAACAAACAAGCCAAAATATCAACTCATTAAATTCTTAAAGAAACACAGGGGAGGGATGCAATGCTGGAAAAACCACATGGGGAATTCCATATCACCTGAGCACATGAAGTGGGAAATATGGGAGTGGATTGCAAAAACTATTTTAAATAAGAAAAATTATTATTTTAGGGGGTCAATTTGGGATTTGAATCACCAGAGATGATTGTTGGGGAATCAATTCAAAATTCATCAACTTACATAGGAAGTTTAAGTCATTTAGCATATTTGCACTGTTAGA
Source organism: Sphenostylis stenocarpa (assembly GCA_963425845.1). Taxonomy (NCBI): domain Eukaryota; kingdom Viridiplantae; phylum Streptophyta; class Magnoliopsida; order Fabales; family Fabaceae; genus Sphenostylis; species Sphenostylis stenocarpa. Next base: position 59,659,051 of record OY731400.1, on the reverse strand, counting down.
CAAAGTCTAGACTCACCAAACTAGGATATCATTTCAAAAACTGACTGGACCAATACCTGTAACTAAGGTTGTTTTGGAGGTGACATTGTTTTTCTTTCTGTTGGATTTGTGATTTCAAAGATAAAATGCCTTTCCACTACATTCTACAAACACTCTATAAGTTTCTTGACTAAAATAGCCAACTCTCACAATTACATTTATCTCTCGAATATCTTCTATATTATGTAAAAACCATACTATATCATTCTTAATGCAAATTAATAACTTCCGTTTTTGCAGTTTCATTTTTCAGTATGATGGCTGAATTTAAAATACATAAACAGACCAATGTAAATGGAAACATACATGATCAAATACAATCCTAACAACATGAAAGCAAAAATGAAATAACTTGCCTAAGTGATGGACCAGCTGATTAATAGGGAGGTAACGAGCACATGAATCTGAATCTTCATTCACAGATATAGGTAAATTTTAAATAGAAGAATATCGTTGAAAGTTGAACTAATTTATTAAAGGAAGCAAAATAAAAATGAAAAAAGTTCAAGTTAGTCTTGACCTCAGGGAAACTCCATAATATACCCCACACCAAGAACAACCTGTGAAAAAGAAAATTTGACAAAGTGCAAGATTTAGGGTTGGGTCGAGGTTAGGGTTTGATGACATAGAGGTCTGAGTTAGGGTTCGATGTTAGCTGGGTTTGCATTGGGTTTCACAGCACGATGATTTGGTTTTGGCTTGAGATCAGGGTTCGATGTCATCGGAGTTGGGTTTCGGGCTCGAGTTCGTCAAGGTGGAGGCCGGGGTTGAGGTTCAAAGTCGTTTGGGTTTCGATTGAGTGTTTGGTCACTCAGATTTGAGATTCAAGGTCACTAATCGGATTTCAATTCATCGGAGTAGAGGTCACTGGTCGGATTTCAGGTTGCCAGGTTAACATTTCAGACTGGGTTAAAGATCACTTCGAAGTTGAACATAAGGGTGGAAGATTGGGATTGGAGAGACGAGGATTGAGGTTGGAGGATTGGTGGGATTCAACAGTGGCTGATACAAGGTCAGTGTGGTTACACAAATTAGAAATTGGAAATTGTGAGCGCGAAGAAGATAAAATTTGGGAGGGCTTCGGTGGGAAGAAGATGAAATTTAGGAGGTTATCGGACTAAGGGAAATAATTAGAAACTAATTAGATGAATTTAAAAAATTAAATTAAATAATAAAATGACTGAAATAGTAACTAATTTTATGTAACCGAAAATTCGGTTACTAAACTAAAAAGTAATAATTTGGTTACTGATTCGGTTAGTGGTAGTAACTAAATTTTTCTGTCACTGATTTTGATTATTATTTGACATTTTTCTAGTAATGCTAGATGAAACATAGATCTTGTACACCACAAGATCATGAAGTCACTATATGAAACACTATCATGCAACCAATATCAACAACACTATCAAGAACAACTATCTTGATCATTTTGATAAAGAACATAATGCAACTACACCCCTTGGTCACATAGAATAGAAAGAATATTTACAGAAACAATTTGTGCGCAAAATATTATACAATAAAAATCAAAGAAGCTACCATAGCCCAACCTTTCTCACTTGAAGATTTCTTCCTCGGATGAACTTGAGAGAACAATTGATTAGCTTTTTCTTGCTTAAGAAAAATAAAAAAACAATTTAAAAGCACATGTATTGTAATTTCTCAAAAAGTGTATTATATGTTGTTGTAAAAAAAATTTAAATAAGAGTTAAATTAAAATGGTTTGTTCCTGGTTAACTAATTGAATTGATTTTTTTTTTAATTTGACTTAACATTATTTTGTAGGAAAAGAGTTAAAATAAAATGTCTTGTTACTAATTAACTAACTAAATTGAACTTTGAAAAAATTTACTTAACATTATTTATAAAATGTTTATCTAATTATGCCAATCATTTGTTCGTCTTAGTTGACCCATTGAAAAACATATCTCGAGACGAAAGAAAAATTATTACTTATAATGATGACATCCTAAGGGTATTGTGTATAAGTTGTATGTAATGAAGTCTTTTGATGACACCTGATAGTAGCACTTGATCGTAATAATTGACACTATGAACAAACTCTAAGCAACTTGTCTTACCCTTAACTTATTTAACCCTAATGACAATCGAATCCTAGTTACTTGTGCAATGAACTCATTATTAATAGTATGTTTAATGAACTCGTTTATTGTTACAACTTATCAAACTATTTTATATCTTGTAGCTCGTTTGGTTTATCTCATATCCAACTCATCTAATATCACATTTTAACATGATGATATAATACTTCATTATCATATAATACTAAGATTAAACAAAACTAGTTTCTCTTACATGAAAATATAGTTATACTAATAAAAACTTTACGACGTAGAATCCAACACAAAAAAAGCCTAAACATGCAAGTAGAGAACATAATCAATATACTAAACTTAATACCAAAAACCTATACTAACACGTATTCATCTTCTCGATCAAAATGCAACATCTACTCCAATTACGAAACTAATTGGATAGAAAGAAGATTGAGAATAATAATTTAAATAGAGACAAATTTATATATGAAGATTTAATAGTTATATTTTGTTAACTTAACTAATAAAATAATAATTCTTAATCTAATTAAACTAATTTCATTCTTATATTAATAAATTTGGTTCTTAAATTTTTTTACGACATACTAAAACATATATTTATATATTTTAATATTTAAATCATTTAATTTTTTATAATTTTATATTTATACTTTAAAATGTTTTAATTTTTTTTATCTTATTAGAACCTTTATTAGTATATTAGTTTTAAATAAAATAAGAGATATTACTTTCTCAAAAATATAAAAAAGTGAATACTATTATTTATTAAAAAAAATGAGAGAAGAATATTTATCTAAAAAATAATTAAAATTTATTTTTTTATTAAAAAATGTAAGAAATATATTTTTTTAAATTATACAAATATTATTTCAATAATATATAGAGAAAGTGAGATGAGTGTGATTTTTTACCCTATAAGTATCCCTTCGAGGGAATATATGTCAAATAAAACAAAATTGCAGGAGGCAGCATGAAAGTCAGGACATTTCAAAAAACAAGTTCATATTCAAGAAAGTGTATACCTCACATTTTGAGGATCCAATTGGGTATTTCTGAAGGAGGCATATTGGAATGAAAATGAAATGTGTTAAGTTAAAATGAAGAAAAATGTTTGATAATATTTTCAGAGGAAAAAGTAAAATGGCAATGAAGGATTCCTAATTTCTATTAGAATAATTCATAACCTCACCAAATTTTCTTTTCTATTTTTTAATAATATTTCACATGTTTCAATTATGTTTATATATATATATATATATATATATATATATATATATATATATATATATTGAGCCTCACCATATTTGTTTCATAATTTTTTTCTGTACAGTTTGTATTTGCTTTGCATATTAGTTGCTCCTTATCCATTTAAAGCTGTAAACTTTTATTCCTTAAATTGGTAACCCCAATAAAGAAATGGTATGATATTTCCTAGTTAAACTCTTGATAGAATAACACATTTAGTTTATTTCAATTATTGTGTTTCATTGTAACGTTATATTAATTTAAACTCCATACCCAAAATTCCCTAATGTTGAACATGTGCTGACAGGGTGAGTGGCTCTAAGAAAAGTTTGAGAAAACCAGTTTTGCTGTGCTTGATCCACTTAAAACAACTGCAAGGAAACACAATATTTAATACATTGTTTAGCCATTTGGTGGCCCCCTCTGGGAACAGCTATTAATTAAGATGCAAATTAATGAAACGTAACACACTCTACACACAAAAATATTTGTTTCATGCTTCTGTATTAATCAGTGATACAAGTTCTGAACATATGCATTAGTTAAACAATCATACTCTCTGCTTTCTTTTCTTGTAAAATCATCTTCTGCACATTTCAATGACAATTGGCCCTTGTTAACCAATATTCTAAGACATTAATAAATCAAGTTTCTACCAACATGTTTAAGGTGCATTAAAATTATGATAAAGAGTAGACATTCAGTTCTTAATTAGTAACCTAATAAGACTCTGATTGCGGGATTGTCTATGTTTAAATCCTAAAGTTATAACAGCATCTTTAAGAAAAGATGTCTACAGAATTGAAAATTTCCACAAAATATTTCTTATCAATAAAACTATTATTTAGTAGATTTTATTAATATACCTTTTTTAAAAATTGAAAACTGTTTGTATATAAATAATTTTATTTAATTTTAAGAAATTCACATTTGTCCTACTTTTAGTTAAAATAATATTTTTATTAATATATTGTAGTACAATGCCTTTAGTAATCTTTTGCCTCAAAGGTCAAAAAGTTCCCAGTATTTTCTTCCAAGAGAAATTAAATATTTGGATACAGATTTGTACAAATTACGAACAAAGAATGGAAGCTTTTCTTTTTTTGGGATGCGTAATTCAAATTGATTGGTTCACGTTTGTGTGTTTTTCCCTCCACTCTCACAACAAGCATGCATTATTGAGGTCAATTATTTGCTGCTACATGCAACTAATGAGACCTTCGACCAAACTTTCCACATAAAAGAAGGAACAGAAGTTAACGTGATATCAGGGAATTGATTCACTTTAATCAATTATATCTGCATCATAAGGATTCAATGGGAAATGCAGCTCAGAAGTGAAATATTTATTAATCCCAAGTTGGTACTTGTTCCTGCCACTGTCTGACTGTCATAAAAGATAGAGCTGTGCAACCTTCAAATCTTATGTGTTAGTTCTGTCATTAACAAGAACATCAAATTAGTCACTATACAAAAAATATATGCAAGAAATTAACAATATTTATGAGTGTGAATACAAAGAGTGAATCTTTAAAATTCTTAAAGGTGGAACATGTTGAAGTGAAATAGAATATTGGCAGAGAATCTAGTTAGCATTTTCAAAAAGCATGGTGATTATGGTTAAGATAGATATATCAATTAAATTTGACGGTAGATGACAGAGGAAAGGACTCAAAGGTCTCTGATAGGGCATGCGTTATCAGTTCCTCTGGATACCCTTTGTCGGTTTCTCATTTGAATCTACATGCATGCTTGTGAGTTCATCTTCTTTTCATGATCACGTAATGTTCACATTATTGGAGGTAAAGGACTTGCAGAACACGTTAAGTTCTTTAATTTCCTTGAATTAATTTCCTTGAACATCTGTCAAATACTGATCCAAACATGACTGCTTCTGGTGAAAGAGCTTGAAGGCTTTCACCATTGTATTAATGTCAGGGATGACGATTTTAATAAAGGATTTCAGCATCAAATCAGTTGCCAATTTCTTTCACAGTACAAACAAAACTAGAAAGGAATCTCAATTAGTACTTGAAGTTCGGAGGTAATATAGTAATCGATATAAATATTGACTATATGAGAATTGTACAATCCCATTTTTTAGACACATTATAAACATAACAAGTATCTAATAGTCATCATGCGTGTCAATAAAATTCTTAACTCAATATAGTTAATATAATTAAAAATATTATATCAACATATCACATCATTAAGAATTAAATTAAAAATAATAATATATGGAATAGCAAATATATTATCATAATATAAAGTTTTTCTTAAATAACAAAGTATTTTTTTTTACAAACAAAGATAAAAAAATATATTCAATATCACTACATTTAATTATCTTATAATAACTGATAAATTTGATTATAAATAAATGTTTCAACTTATCATCCTTTTCGCGAGTATGTTATATGTTATTTCTTATATAGTGAAGACTTTTCTTAAATCTTTACATTTTTATTTTCACGAAACCAACCCCGGATTTTACAAACAAAGTTGTTTTAAATTGAATCCAAAGATCTAAAAAAACACTCAATAGTTTAAATGCAATAAATAAACTTATGAATAAATATTCCCCACGCAAATAAAAAGTGTATTTGGGTCTTATACTATCTTTATAATAGTTTGCTTTTCTCTTGACTTTTGGCTCTTGTGAGTTTGTAATTCGTTGTCAAAATTCACATAATTGCTCAAACTATTTTTCTCTTGAATTCTTGGTCGCATATAACTTTTGAATGTATCCTTGTGCATGTATATTAAGGATGTTGAGGATTTTATGTTCCAAGCACCTTTACTTTGATGATGTGAGCGATGATAAACTTAGTTTAGGTTAATCATAGTTTTGTGTTGTAAATCCTTGTAATAAAAATGTTGCGAGGTTTGTTATCTTTGATTTGCAAAAACTTTATGTACTGTTTTAATGAATTAAAATAATTTTAAATTTGTTAAAACAACTAGATAAAATAATGTGCTATCTCATTCACAAAATTATGCAAACTATTTTCAATTATTTTTAAATCAATTAACAATCAATCAAGTGTCGGAAAAACATTCTTATAACTATTCTACGTAATTAACGGCATCAAATCAAAGATTGAGAGCCACACATTGATATCACCTCAACTTTTCTTGCTCATAGCTTGTGTTGTAACTTTTAAAGTGATTTTGTTCTATTTTCTTCTTCTTTTGTTCATGGCGATCAAGGTAGGTAATTGTAAAGGATATCACAAGTGTAATGGTTATATATAGCTTTTAGAAGATATGATATTTAGGCCGTACTACACATAAACAAATTACCAAAAACAAAACGTATTTAGGATTTCATTTGACATAGGTTCAATTTACTACACTCAATTGATTGTTAGCAACAAATTATTAAACACATTCCATGTATCAACAATTTATACATAAAAGTAGGGAATATTTTCAGATTGAACCGAGTTACGAACAAAACAAAAAATAAATAAATTATGAATGGATTGAATGGAATAAATGAGTTTACTTCGATTAAGAGGTCAATTATCACCTATTGAATGGATTCTAAATTTATTAATATAGCACACAAAATTCATACTATAAATAACTCCTTGAATTAGGTTTAGGATTTAGTCCATTGGTTTTTTAAATCCTAACAATGGTCAAATTTCATCAATTAAGAAAATAAATGTAAGTAATTCATAATTTAATCTTGAATTGATCGAGAAATTGTTGTAAAAAGTTATTTGTAGGATGTTGAAGTTTGGACAAGTCAAAAATAATAAAAAAGTTATTAAACTATTACATTATAACTAACTTGTATAGAATATTTCAAGGACATTATTATAGGAATATACTCATTACCATATATTATTTTTTCTAAAAATTGTAAATAATAATAAATAGGGGTGAATGAAAAAGTGAAAAAAATAAATTGATGCAAAATAATAAAAATTAAAACCAATTTGCAATAGAATATTAATAACAATTAAAATTTAAATTAAAACAGGATTTAAATAATTGAAATTTATAAAATTAAAATAAATATTTTTTAATTAAAATTGCAAGAATAAAATTAATTTAAAATAAAATTGTGCAATAATTAAATTTAAAATTTTTAAAAACGATAACTTTAAAACTAAATTGAGAATTAAAATTGGAAAAAGGGATGAATTGAAAATAAAAATTAAGCAAGTATTGGAATAAAAAAATTCTAAACAATTAAATAGTAAAATTAAAGTGAACACTAGATGAACAAAGTAAATAGAACAATATAAACTGAAAAATTCAACCAAAATTACAAATTAAATAAAAAAGAACAAACCGAAAGTACAAGTAGTAGTAGATGAACTCGCCAAACTAAAAATTGAGAGTAGGAAAAGAAGATAAGGACGAGACAAAACAACAGTTCTCACATCGAACAGGAGATTGTGATTGTATTCTCGTCAGACCTCTACTTATAAGGACTGAAAAAGAAAAATGAAGTCTAAAATTGATTAAAATAAAATTAATTACTTTCCAAATTAAAAATTGCACAACTAGATTGTTGTAATGAGAAATTTCTGAGACTAATTGGAGGAAATAATCGACTTCTTTCCTATTTTGCGTGATCCATCACTAATTTGCATTTAATTTTTTATTCTCGATGACCTTTAATTCAGCTAAATTGGATTCTCACACCGGTTAATTTGTTTGATTCAAGATTTTCATTTGTAACGTTCTGCAAGTAGGTTGCACAAGCAAACTTGGGCTTCCAAGAAGAAGAATGAAACTCGACTACATCAATTTGGGTCTTTATTTTCATCAATTTGGCTCATCTCAAATTATTTTTCTAGTACAAAAGAAGAAAAACAAATGTATTATGAATGTATGCATGTATATTATTTTTTATGCTAAAATTATGAAAAATACATTAAATTAAGAAAAATTGAATTATGACATGTTAAATGCATGGCAAGGTTATCAAACTCGAGAGTGTACATAAACTCGTGGGAGGTCTGTATACTCGACTCGTAAACTCGTAAGAGTCTACTTCATATGAAAAATACTAATTTAACAAAAAATATGATAGTATCAATTTCAAATTACTAAAATAAATAAGTTCATACAATAATACACTAATAAAATAACAAAAAATAAGTTTTGGACATTTTTAATTTCAATATTTATATCTAAAAAAAAATCAATTGATTATGCCTAGCAAAATAATCAGAATTAAAAAATAATTTTTTTTTTTCTAAATCCCTAAATCTATTTGAAAATCCTAAAATCTCAAATCCCTTAATCCTTTAATCTAACCTGCGAGAGGAGTGACTGGTGGCTAACCTGCGAAAGGGCTAGCGAGAAAGGAGGGCAAAGAGCAACGGTTGGGGTGAGACATGCGACCACCGGGAAAGACGCGTGATGCAACCATCGCGTAACAAGAGGGAATAGATGGACAACCAGAGGAAAGAAACTAAGGGAGCATTATGACGCGACCCCCGACGACGACGAGCAACAGTGAACAGTGAGAAAGAAAGAGGAATGTAAGATCTGAACCTGCGAAAAGAAATAAGGAGTGCGGGAGAGAAGATTTAAGTGTCTCTTCTCTTTCAAACTCGGTGACTCGCCTCTGACTCGTGAGTTTACTCCAAGTTCACCGAGTTTGATCCGAGTCTACTCTAAAACGAGTCTACTCGTTATTGGTTACATGACTCGTTAACTCGTTCGAGTCAGCGAGTTGATTCGTGAGTTTGATAACCATGATGCATGATTTATGAAGAAAATAGTTAGCTTAGAAAATACTCTTAAATCAATAAATAAAAAGTAAAATGATATACATCAAATACTCCACACTTTTGCTCTTTTGTACTTCTGAGCATAAATTAAAAGAAAGAAAAGAAAAGAATGCATGGATACAATGCAAAGATGGATACTGTTATAAACGTTAATGACATCCTACAAACTACAATAGTCAAGAAAAATTTCAGCAACAAAAAATGAGAAAATAAAAAAGGATCAAGATCATAATTTACAAAGTATTATCATGACCAAGTACTCTTTAAGGGTTTCAAACTCATTTAAAGGGAATATCCTCTCGTGGTAAAGTGTTTTCTCTAATATCTTAAGTGTTTATGTTGTAAATTTCACTCATCATCATATCATGACATCATCCTTTACCATAGACTTCAAAGATCTCTAAATTATGTTATTGTGAGATTCGACATGTGTTAACTATATTGCATTAATTTAATAACTTATTTATTATTTTGGATCAGTATACCAATGTGAAAGAGAATCACACTTGAGGGGGAGATGTTGGGAATTCAAGTGAGTTTGAAGTCCCACATTAGGTAGAAATGTGAAAGTTGAGTAACTTATAAGTGAGAAAGACTCATAACCTATTGCCTTAAGGTTTTGGGTTGAGAGTGATGTCATATTCTCTTATATGGTTGACTCATGACCTATTTGTGAGAATCTCCCTACTGTTTGCCCCCTCAGAAATACCTAACAACTTTCACCCCTTTTCATGTGAGGTCATCACTAGATACTCATGGTTAAAAAATGTTTCCGCTTGAGGGGGAGGTATACCAATGTGAGAAAAAATGTTGAGAATTCAAGGGTGAGTTTGAAGTCCCACCTTAGGTAGAAATGGGAAAGTTGAGTGACTTATAAATGAGAAAGATCCATAACCTATTGCCTTAAGGTTTTGGGTTGAGAGTGATGTTATATTTTCTTATATGGTTGGCTCATGATCCATTTGTGAGAATCTCCCTGCTGTTTGCCCCCTCGGAAATACCTAATAGTGGTATTAGAGCCGATGATTCATTCGGTGATCGGCTCAGTTGAGTATAGTAGGTGAAAGGTCCTTGTGTTGAAAGTCTTCTTGACAAGAGTTTCAGACAAGCGAATCTCATTAAGTTGAACGACGGTACAAGTGAGGTCATCACTAGATACTCATGACTAACGACGGTACACATGAGGTCATCACTAGATACTCATGCCTAAAAAATGCTTCTACTCGAGGGGAAAATATATCAATGTGAAAGGAAATCACACTTGAAGGGGAGATGTTGAGAATTCAAGTGTGAGTTTGAAGTCCCACATTAGATAAAAATGAGAAAGTTGAGTAATTTATAAATGAGAAATACCTATAATTTATTGTCTTAAGGTTTTGAGTTGAGAGTGATGTCATATTCTCTTATATGATTGACTCATAATCCATTTGTGATAATCTTTTTACTGTTTGTTTGTCCCTTCGGAAATGCCTAACACTAACAACTTCAGTTTCCAATTAACATTTAGTGTTGTGTCACCGACTTTTGTATTTTAACCAAGTGAAATATCTAGAAAATTATAAGCAATAAAATCTCCTATAATTTCTACTTTTGGTGTAATCTTGTTTTCAGTTCTTTAAACCAGCGAAAATAGTTTTATGTTGCTCTCATTAGTCTAAATTTGAGAGGCCAATAATGAAAGAACTCGATAAGTGTAGTAGTATATGGGTTAGGTAAATAAAGCTTAGGCTGAAAACTCCAATTGGGAGAGATTTTATAACTTATCAATCTTTTCCAATAGTTTTTTCATGTAGTATGTGATATCCCAAGGAATACAAGTCATATCCATCAGGTACAAGAAAATGGCTAAAAGTTTCACGGAGGTGTAGAAAGATATATAATATATTGGTCTAATTTATCATTATTGATGGACACCTCAATATTTTTTATAATTAAATAATATATTAATGTTGAACAAAAATTACTAAATTTTGGAAAATTGAAGTATTAAATTTTATAAAAACAAGAACCCACATTCACAAAATTACAAGAGTTCAAAGTAGATTTTTAGATATATTATCATACATGTTATTGTTTTGTCCATCGCCTACATGATTTATTATAGTGTAACGAGACTTTGCTTTAGACTAATTGAATTGGACTGAGAGATAGGTAAAGTCAAACAAATAGTTATTTTACTGAAAATATATATATATATATATATATATATATATATATATATATATATATATATATATATATATATATATAATCTGAATAGAAAGAGACGTTATGACGTGCCAGTGGAGTATCTTATGTATAATATTAAATTGAGTTATAAAGTAGAAGATCAATTTGAACACGTAAATAAAAGATATTTCCCATGCTTATATTGCAAATCTGCATCAGACGAAAGAGACCTGTGTGTAAAATTAAGAGATGTACGCAGGCGCAATACATAAAAGGATTTAGTCCATTTGATCATGGACAGTAACCACTAAGACCATAACTACGTACTCAAAGGTACACACGTGTAGGCCACTCCACAATATTTTTACTTTTGTAATATGCTTGTCACCTTTATTCCTTGTACCGTTACAACAGTGGCGTTATTATATGCTTAAATCACACCAGTATACAAGCCCTATTTTCATCTGTCATTAAGCCTTTGGAAATGGTTGATAAGAAATTGATTTTGGGAGGAATAATGTCATCCCAGATCTTACTATCTTCAACATAACTTGTTTATAAAGTACGCAATGTATATTGATTTATTACAAATTTACACTTGTGTAGTAATCTACAAACTTGGCAAAACATACACACATAATAAGCTAACCAACCTTTTGTGATCTGCGACTTCTGCATAAGACTGCAAAATCCAGTTATTTTTTAGCTTTGGCACCAAGATTTCATATTTGACATAAACGTTAACATGGTCAGCATTCTTCTGGAATACTGCCACCACCACCTAAGATGGAGTTGATATAATGTACAGACTCCAACTGACATACATTTATTGAGGTTTTTCTAAGAAGTTGAAAATACAGGCACTAGTTTACAGAGCCACATTTCTCTCTAATTTGTCCCTTTATTCCTGTAAGTACTCCTGCATTACTAAGCCTCACCATGGATTCGGCAAAATCATTATAGAAGGAAAAACGATTGTTGCTGTAATAATAAACCATGGCAGCAGTTCTTCGATCCTTAGTTAGTGCTTGGTCAGATTGTAGAAGCCCTGTGTTGTATATGAGATTTTTATAATACTCATTGTCGAACACCAAGGAACTTGTAGCATCAAGAGGTGCTAGATTGCTGTTTGAGGTGTCTTCATTTGGACACATGGTTTGCAATTTTGTGAGAAGTGAAAAGTCAAGCACGGGATCAGGTCTTCCAGAGCCTTGAAAGTCAAAAAGTCTCCCTTTGAAGGTGAAACATTGGGCAAAACCAATTGTATGTCCTCCTGATTATGGAAATAAACACACCAAACTATTCATGTCAAACTATATAGAGCAATGATTGATATTCTGACTAACAACTAGAGCCACATGGATTTCATACATTATTGTATTGAATTGATCATTTAACTATATATATCATGTCATGTACTAAACAAGCTTCAAATATATGGTGAAAGTCGAAGTTAACTTCTATCACTTCCTAAAATGAGGATGGTAATTCTGAATCATGTTAGAGAAAATGTAAGAACCTGAAAGGGCTACAACATCCCTCAAGTCAAGACCCTTGGAGTAAAACTTTGCAGTGATGTTTTCCAGAGGCTCAATTGGTGAGGGAATTTGTTCCTCAGCTGCCTCTTTACTGGTTGTTATTGCATCTCTTCGGCCTAATGCAACAGGCCAAGAAGGCCCTCCAACCTAAACCCCAAAAGCATGGGGGAAGAAACAGCAACAAGGTTGGTTACATCAAATAGGTTGTTAAATTAAGGATTTTTGTTCAATAATATAGACGAAAGTGTGGGTTTTACCATATCAATAGCTTCCCTAGCTGCTAATGCTAGTATATCAGCGCAGGAGACTGTTGATGGACAGAATCTTTCAACTTGTTCTTTTATGTTATCAATGACTTCAAACCCCCGAAGTGAATTATGATTAGGAAGAGCATTCTTTTCACCCGTGAAATATGGTGTATCATCAAGAAGCACAGAAGCATCACAGCCCTTTAACAAGCAATATTCAACTCAACTAATCACATCCTCATACAGATATATCTTATTATAATCATATAAATTATTTATATCATTATTTTCTTTAAAACAAAGGAAGTGTGAACCTAGCTATAGTGTTGTTAAAACAAATAGATATAGGAACTAGGAAGGTAGCAGCAACTAGCAAGCGCTTCAGTAGTGGGAATATCTTGGGTGGATGAGGACTAATTATAACACATGCAACAGTGTCAATCATTTAAAGCATGTTTCTACTCTAACATCAAATTACAAACCATTTATGAAACTTCCTCAAGCAACACTAATAATCACTAATTAGTGTGGTGTATTATGATTTCAAGTTTGACAGAAAGAACATACAAAGGCATGCTAAAGCACACAAGTATTTACATTTACTATGCAATCGTGAAAGTGCAACCGAAGGAGGGATGCGGCCATTCTGTTGTCATCTTTCAAGGCTGACCAAACACCATATCTAACAATCATGGGCAGATTGGGGCATGATCTATCATAGAAATTGATGTCAAGCTGGTTTCTACCAAAGGGAAACATATGAACAAGAGGAACGAAGGTAACAAGCAAGAAGAAGAAGAAAGTGATGTCAAGTCTGCAACTCATGGCTTCACAATGGTTTCTAGATAGCTTGATAACTTCAATTTCTTATGACATACATGCAGTGTGATAGGTTATTTATATGCAAACAAACACAAAATTAATGGGCAGAAAATAAGAGTTTTTTTTTTTTTTTATTTCTTGGAATTGTTATTTAACTTATGAGTCAGCATTGATGAATATTAGAGGTAACCGGTTTCAAAATTCCAAAATCTTTGGTTGACGTAAAAGCCATAGTGCATAGGATATGGATAAATTTATTAATGTGCATGCACGATGGAATGTCTGGCAGAGTTCATTGGTGCAACGAAGAAATGGGACTACCATTATTGGTATTACTGAAATTTTAATAGTCACGCGCCGCCGGAATTTCTAGTCAGCATCGTCCATGGGCATAACCTTGATTTTCACAATTATTTTTTCTACGTTGTACTCGTAGAAAAAGAGTCTTTTCTCTTATTCTCTCTGTCGAGGTCTTTTTTTTTATTTTATTTTTTTCCTTTTTAATCGAATTGATGATGTGTAAAAGTACATAAAAAATAATAGAAAAAAATAAAAGGTATAAATCATGGTAAGCTAAACTCGTTACTACAAAATGGAAACAATACTAAGCAAAATGTTTGTAAAAAGGTCTAGCTCATATGACATTAGGTTGCTTGAAAATTCGAAGAATCAACGCCTTGTTACTTTCCTTGAAAATTCGAAGAATCATATATTAAGTTGCTTATAGGAATTTTAAGAAATAAAATATATTAATTTAACTTGTTTAATTCTTAGAGTCGTTTAAAATAAGTTAAAATTCTACAAGACTTATATCAAAATAATATATTTTATTGAAGAACTCTTTTTTAAACAATTTTCATAATACATGATGTTAGATATCTGTCTACACAAGTTGTATTAGATAGGGATTAGTTAAATCCATCTTCTAATCCAATTAAAAAATTTTAGTTACATTCCGTTAGATTTATATATTTTTTTTACCAATTCCAACTTAATCAATCTTTAATCAAGTTGAATTAATTGAGTCATAGAATTTAAAATTTATTTTTTAATTTTAAAATATATTTTTTAGATATTTTAGAATAACTGTTTTTTAAAAGTAGATTATATTATATTATTATTTAAATAAATAATTTTAAAAATAGATATTTACTTACTATAATAATAAAATAAAATAAATAATAATTATATTGTTATTAAAATTATTTATTAATTTTGATCCAATAGATTAGATTGGATTTTAGATTAACATACAAAACCCTTCACTTAACAATAGGAGATTGGTTTTGGTAAAGTAAATCCCTAACCCAATCTACATGGGTTAGTAAACCAAATTGTATGACCGGGTTACCTAATCCAATAAACACATCTCTAATGAGAAATTTTATTTTTAACTTATACATATAAATTAATTTTAATTTATGAAAAACTTATTTTATTTTCATTTCATTTTGTAGAAATCTTTGTAAAAAAACTCGTGGAATCATATTTTAGTTTGGGTTATTTCTTCATCTCGTTCAATGGATTCTTATGTTAAATACACTTATCTCCCACACACTCTATTTCTCATATTACTATTAAATAAGATGGGTGTAAACACCAAAAAATAATATATAAAAAAAATAACAAAAAAAATAAAGATAAAAACAGTCACCTTATTGCCACCCTAAGCTTTAGCCACCCTACTCCAGTCAGCCACCCTACTTACAACCTCCCTACTCCAGCTAGTTCCCTACAGGTTACAAAAAAGTAGGAACACAATCCTGCAATTCAAGCTCTATATAAATTAATCTTTGAAGTAATGATGGATGTTGACCATTAATTTTGGAGAGACTAAATAATATATTATTAACAAATAATAAATAAATATAAAATGGTGAAGAATATAAAAGGGTGAGAGAATAAAATTGTAAATGTATAAATAAATATATTAAATAATCATTAAGTTTGAAGGGACAAAATCATAAATTATATAAGAGTTATGAGTGATGAGATGATAAAATTATAAATATACAAGAAAATATATTAAATGATCATTAAGTTTGGGGGGACCAAAATCATAAATTACATGGGAGTTACAAAACTTTGGGTAGGCCACGACCCCCCTCAGCTCCCAAGAAGAACTGCCACTGCTTGGAAGAACACAAAAGGGGGAGAACGAAAAAAAAAAGGAAAAAACAGATCATCACACACCCACCATCAGAAAACCCTCAGTCAATATAACCACAACAATATCTCAGTTAAGACAACAATCAACAAAGACAACATAGGCAACCAACATTCAATAAGTTCTCGTTCCCAATTTAAATATATTGCACATATTTTATAACGATTTATAAAATTATAACAAAAATCAACAAAAAACCTCACTTACCATTACCACAACGAGCTCCACCGCCTCATCGGTGGCCACCACCAAAACCATCATGCACCACCCTCATCCTCACCGGAGGAACCTATTTCTCAGTCAATACATGTTTTCCCTTACCTAACCATTCTTCCACCACCATTAGCCACTGCAACCTCACCCTAAAACCTAGTCGTCAACTACCGCAACCCCTGTCCCTCATTGCCAAGCCATCGTGAACTGCCACCGTAGTCACCTCCACTAAGTTGTCTCCCCAAAACTACGAAGAAATCAAAATCGGTCCCAATCTCCATTGTAGTCACCGCAAACGAACCCTAGCCACCGTATAGTCGTCGCATCCGCGCGACGCATCTTACCGGCCCCACGCCTCCACCAGTACCCCTAAATCTTCACCGCCAACCCTAGCCACCGTGTGGTCATCGCATCCGCGACACACCTTCCCGACCCCGTTCCTCCATCAATACCCCTAAATCTCCACCGCTAACGATAGCCACCGTGTGGTCGTCGCATCCGCGTGGCGCACCTTCCCGGCCCCACGCCTCCACCAGTACCCTTAAATCTCCACCGCTAAATTGCCCCCCCCCCCACTGGAAACCACCGTAGCACCTCCATCTCCCTCACTTGAACCCTAGTCGTGCGTGATTCTTTGTCGCGCCTTACCCCGGTAGCCCTAGCCCCTCCGCGACTCTGATCTCCTGCGGCTCCCATCACTTGCGGCTCCCATCTCCAGCAGTTCCATTAGGTTTAGGTTTAGGTTAAGAGGAAATGGGTCGAGAGATGGAACGTGGACTCAAAAACGCGTGACCCAAATTTGAAAGGGGTGAAAATAACAGAAAAGGTTTCAAATAGCAATATGAAAATTTTTTATGAGTTATTGGGCTTAATATTTTTTTCTTTTCTATTTTAAACTGAACAACATAATAAAATAAATTACAAAAACAAAAATTATTATTATCTTATTATTATTATTATCTTAATTTTATTATTATTCACTACAAGAAAAAACACATTTAGCCACCGAAATTAGCGACCAAATTTTTTCGGTCACAATTAGCTGACCGATTTAGCGATCGATTTAATTTTGGTCACAATTAGCAACCGATTTAATTTGGTCGCAATTAGCAACCAATTTAGCGACCACTTTAATTCGGTCGCAATTAGCTAATCGATTTAGCGACCAAATTAATTCGGTCGCAATTTAGCGACCGAATTAGCCACCAAAATATGATTTGGTTTCACTTTTTTATTTAGCGACCAATATTTTGCGTCGCAAAATTTCAGTCGCTAAATTGGTGTCTATTCCATACTAAAATAAAAAAATCATTTAGCGATCGATTTAGCGACCGAATTACAAATTGAAATAGTGACCGAACTAAAATCGATCGCTAATGAATATTATTTTTTTATTATATTTAAATTTATTTTTTTATAAATATACTTTAATTGTTTTAGTATATTTTTTACAATTTATTTTTTAAAAGTAATTTATTTTTTAAAAATAATTTAATTTTTAAAATATACTTTAAAAATAAACTTTGATCTCAATATTAACAAAATGAATTGTAATAAATCAAATTTATTAAAAATTTAAATTGTAATAAATTAAGACTAGAGTGATATTAACTATTCAATACATTGTTTAAGAAAAGTTTAATAACAAATATTCTTTAATTTATTTTTCAATTGAAAATTTCAATTGAAATTAATTTATATTTTAAAAATTTATATTAAAAAAATTAAACACATCAAATTATCACATTTTAATTCCTCATTAACTTAATTAATTAAAAAAATACAATTTTAATCAAATTATTACAATTTTATTTTATAATACTTTATTTTTAATCTAATTTTTAAATTTATTGCTTTATTATTATTAATTACTTAATCATGATTGTTGTCATATAATTGATATACCAAAAAAAATTATATCAATATACATTAGATAATAAATATATTATTTAATTAAACTATTTATAAAAATATATTTATCTTTAGTTAAAATATTTTTTAGTTTAAGTATACTAATTAATATTTTTTATTTTTAACATAATTAATAAAAAAGATTAAAATTTTAAAATTAATCTATTTTATAAATACTAAAAATAAACCATATTTAAATAAATGAAAAATATATTTAAATTTATATTCAACATAGTTAAGGTTGTGCCTTTTTAAAATTTATATTCAACATATATTTAAATTTATATTAAAAATAGTTAATATAAATTAAGGTTGTGCCTTTATAAAATTTTAACTTTTTTATATATTGGATTTTCATTAAAAAATTTCTAAAATTGCATCAGAAAATAGAGATTTAATTATACTTTTAATAAATTTAAGATAATACTAGTTTTTATTTTTATTTTTAAATATTTATTTTAATTTTTTTAAAAGAGAGAAACTATAATTTTAGTTTCTAAATACTAAATTTAAAGAATTAAATTTATTATTATTTAATATTTTAATTTTAGTATTAAAAATCTAAATTATATTTTATTAAATTAAAATAATTACAATATATTTTTCTACTTTGAGAATTAAAAATATAATTAAACTAAAACTGAAAATATTATGATACATTTTTGAACTCTTTTTTATAATATTTTTATCATTATTATATTTTTGGATTAATTATTTTTTTTCCTAATTTTTTATAAAGTCAATTTTAATATTTAAAAGTATTTAACATTTTGAATTCTGAAACTTTTTCTCTATTAACAAATTTAAAAACATAATATACTAAAAAAGTATTATAAATAATTATTTCATCCAATAATTATATAATTAAAAAAATAAATAATTATATAATTAAAACAGAGAATTTAATTATTTTTATAAAAAAGAGATTTAATTATACTTTTAATAAATAATTATAACTATAAAATTAATGATTTATAATAATTAAAAGTAATTATAAATAATTATATATAAAAGTAATTAAAAGTATAATTATAACTATAATTAAAAGTATAATTAAAAGTATAATAAATAATTATAGTAAATAATTATAATTAAAAGTATAATTAAATCTCTATTTTTATTAAAATAATTATAATAATTTAATCAAAATAATTATAAATACTTTTTTATAAAAATTATTTAATTATAGTATTTAATTAATTATAATTAAAAATATTTCATCCAATATTTAGTATTTAGTGTAACGACCCTAGAAATCGCTACTATAATGATGTCTTCGCAAAGTAGTAAACAAGTAAATAACAACATCTATTTTACATTATATTATCTGTAATTGTAACATATATTGAAATTCCAGTTCACTAACAGAACTTCAAAATATAGTAACATAATTTATTTATATATTATACATGTAAAAGTAGCTCCCTCGAGCTATCCCATTGAACTATCCATGCCTGTCCAGTAGTCACATCACCATCTCTCAACTCCCTGATCTCGCTCCCACATAAAAGTGATCATCGCAGTCCCATCCACATGAAAAAATAGGGGTAAGTATTAAATCATTCGATATAATAAAACAGATATAGAAGTAATAATTATATATTATGATCAATTACGAAATTATCAACACACTAAGACACCTTCCGGAAGTATACCCTAACCATGCCCGAACTCGGAGGCTATCATCTCGTGGGAACATTGTGATCGGTACCGCAGAGCACCATTCTGACCACCCTCCACACGAGTAGGATTACCGGCGCCCTTCATCACTCATACCGGAGTACCCTCCGAGCACGCCACCGATAATCCCCCATCGACTTCTCACCACCCGATCTCATGGTCTACCCGACCCGACCAATCGGTGAAGTCTCGGGACCTCATTCAGAATCCTCCGACATAGTTATTACACTAATGTACTCGTACCACCCCGGTACCATTCAAACATACAAAATTTATTCACATTTGCCGGATTCTGGACCACCTGTCCTCACGGCTCATTCGAGTCAATAAAAATAGTATTTGACTGATTCTGGCACCAACCCTCCGGCTCAGTCTAGCCAATATATAACGTCTCAGGACTGATTGTGGGCATCAGCCCTCAGGCTCAATCTGACCCACACACGTCACAACACACTACTTTCATTCTCTCTCTCTATATATATATTTTTCTAAAATAATTTCTGAAATCATTTCCGAAACTATTTTCGAAATCATTTTCAAAATCATTAAATTACTATTTTGCCCTTAATCTTTTCTTAAAATTCCATGTATGTCCCTAAATGACTATTTTACCCTTGGACATTTTTGAAAATTCCATTTATGTCCCTGTGATGTAAAATGACTAGTTTACCCTTGATCTTTTTAAAAAATCCCCACCATATCCCTTTCTTCTTCCTTCTCTCGCTCAAGTGAGTACACCGGTCGCTTGAGCGATACAGAACCCGAGAGTCCCCTTTGTTTGAAGGCTTCGTCGCTCAAGCGAGTACACCGGTCGCTTGAGCGAGACATGACCTGAGAGTCCCCTTTGTTTGAAGACTTCGTCGCTCAAGCGAGTACACCGGTCGCTTGAGCGAGACATGACCCGAGAATCCCCTTTGTTTGAATGCTTCGTCGCTCAAGCGAGTACACCGGTCGCTTGAGCGAGACATGACCCGAGAGTCCCCTTTGTTTGAAGACTTCGTCGCTCAAGCGAGTACACCGGTCGCTTGAGCGATAAATGACCCGAGAGTCCCAAATTTTCCAGGTGTCCTCGCTCAAGCGATGTATTTTTCGCTTGAGCGAAATTTGCAGATTTTCCAGTTCGCCATTTTCGAAATCCAAATTTCAAATTTCTCAGTTTCAATCACCCAAATTAGTTCCAAATCAAAATTTAACCATAAACATGTTCAATTTAAGTTAAAAACAACAATTTTAGTATATAATTCATCCTTAATTTCAATAATTAAAAAAAACTTTCAAACGATGAACTGTTCATCAAAATCAGAAATTCTTCAAAATTAGACATTCTTCAAAATTATACGTTCCAATACTTCATATCTCTACTCCTATTCCTTATTCACAGAGTACCCAACAATTCAATTTCATATATTGAATGAATTAAACTTCCCCTTACTTGGTATGGTATTTCTACCGAAGTTTTCCCACTTAATTCAAGTTCTCTCCCGTTTCACCAGATCCTGCACGAGTAGAGTCTCGTTGCTTGAAATTTAGACAATAGAAGAAGAAGGATGAGAGGAAAATTTTTGATTTCCCTCCTCCCCCGCTTCAGTATTCATATATAAGAAAATTTTTACTGTGCATGAGGAAAACTTCGTTACGAAGTTTTCTTGCACAGTAATATTAATATAATATTAAAATAAGGCATACGTCACATTTAGAAACTAAAATTATAGTTTCTCTGTTTTAAAATATTAAAATAAATATTTAAAAATAAAAACCAAAACTAGTATTATCTTAAATTTATTAAAAGTATAATTAAATCTCTATTTTCTTCAATTTTTCTTTTTTTAACTTCTCAATTCTCGCATTTTTGTCAATTCCATCATTATATTATCATCCTCATCTCCTCTCATCTTCTACTTTATGTTTATAATAATTAATATTCTTAAATAATTTATATTTTTATTTATAATTTTTAATATATATTTAAGAAATTATTCAATTATAATCTATTATTTGAAAAACTAATCAATTATTTAGAAAACTAATTGATTATAATTAATTATTTGAAAAAATTATCCAATATGATCGGTTATTTGAAAATTTAATCGATCATAATGGTTGTATATGATAGCGGTTCCACTCGAACCGCTCTTAAAACAGAACATCTAATAGTGGTTAAACCTTAACCGCTATCTAAAATATAGTTTAGATAGCGGTTAACGTGGAATCGCTATTATATAGTTTCTAATATGATCGGTCATTTGAAAATTTAATCGATCATCATCAAAACTTACATTAACTATTTTTTTGAATATTATGTTTTTAAATTTGGTAATACAGAAAATGTTTCGAAATCAAAATGTTAAATACTTTTAAATATTAAAATTGACTTTATAAAAAATTAGGAAAAAAATTAATCAAAAAGAGTTCAAAAATGTATTATAATATTTTCAGTTTTAGTTTAATTATATTTTTCATTCTCAAAGTAGAAAAATATATTGTAATTATTTTAATTTAATAAAATATAATTTAAATTTTTAATACTAAAATTAAAATATTAAATAATAATAAATTTAATTCTTTAAATTTAGTATTTAGAAACTAAAATTATAGTTTCTCTGTTTTAAAAAATTAAAATAAATATTTAAAAATAAAAATCAAAACTAGTATTATCTTAAATTTATTAAAAGTATAATTAAATCTCTATTTTCTTCAATTTTTCTTTTTTTAACTTCTCAATTCTCGCATTTTTGTCAATTTCATCATTATATTATCATCCTCATCTCCTCCTATCTTCTACTTTATGTTTACAATAATTAATATTCTTAAATAATTTATATTTTTATTTATAAATTTTTAATATATATTTGAGAAATTAATCAATTATAATCTATTATTTGAAAAACTAATCCATTCTAATCAATTATTTAGAAAACTAATTGATTATAATTAATTATTTGAAAAAAATATTCAATATGATCGATTATTTAAAAATTTAATCGATCATAATGGTTGTATATGATAGCGGTTCCACTCGAACCGCTTTTAAAACAGAACATCTAATAAGCGGTTAAACCTTAACCGCTATCTAAAATATAGTTTAGATAGCGGTTAACGTGGAACCGCTATTATATAGTTTCAAATATGATCGGTCATTTAAAAATTTAATCGATCATCATCAAAACTTACATTAACTATTTTTTTGAATATTATGTTTTTAAATTTGGTAATACAGAAAATGTTTCGAAATCAAAATGTTAAATACTTTTAAATATTAAAATTGACTTTATAAAAAATTAGGAAAAAAAATTAATCAAAAAAAGTTCAAAAATGTATTATAATATTTCAGTTTTAGTTTAATTATATTTTTCATTCTCAAAGTAGAAAAATATATTATAATTATTTTAATTTAATAAAATATAATTTAAATTTTTAATACTAAAATCAAAAGATTAAATAATAATAAATTTAATTCTTTAAATTTAGTATTTAGAAACTAAAATTATAGTTTCTCTGTTTTAAAAAATTAAAATAAATATTTAAAATAAAAATCAAAACTAGTATTATCTTAAATTTATTAAAAGTATAATTAAATCTCTATTTTCTTCAATTTTTCTTTTTTTAACTTCTCAATTCTGCATTTTTGTCAATTCCATCATTATATTATCATCCTCATCTCCTCCCATCTTCTACTTTATGTTTACAATAATTAATATTCTTAAATAATTTATATTTTTATTTATAATTTTTTAATATATATTTGAGAAATTAATCAATTATAATCTATTATTTGAAAAACTAATCAATTGTAATCAATTATTTAGAAAACTAATCGATTATAATTAATTATTTGAATAACTTATCCAATATGAAAAAATTATTTGAAAAAATTAATTGATTATAAAAAATTATTTGAAAAAATTATACTTTTAATTATAGTTATGATTTATAATAATTAAAAGTAATTATACTTTTAATAAATAATTATAACCATACTTAAATAATTATACAGAAAATATTTACTATAATTAAATAATTTTATAAAAAAGTATTATAAATAATTATATAATTAAAAAAATCTTGTTTATAATTATAACTTTAAAAAAAATTATAACTATAAAATTAATGTTAAATAAATTATATATATTATATAAATTATATATATATATATATATATATATATATATATATTACATAAATTAAAATTACATATATGAACTCTAAATTAATTTTATATATAAAATTTACATAAATAAAAATAAAAATTATCAACTTAAAAATAAATTATATTTTAATATATATATATATATACATATATATATATATATATATATATATATATATATATTCTCCAAAGTATAACTTAATTTCATTTCTATAATATAATATATAATACATTTCTATGTGATTTACATCAAATTATAGATTGAAAATAAACATTTTTAAAAACTTAAATTATAGATTGGAAATAAATCTATAAAATTTTAAAAATGATGCTATATTTTTAAAAACAAATATTAGAAAAAGGTTTAAAAACATGTATAAATTATATTTATATGTCCAAAATATTAAAGATATCTACATTTAAAAAAATACTAAAAAATATTAAAAGTTATACTTTAAATTAATCAAAATATTTCAAAAAAGTTATATTTATTAAAGTATTAAAATATATTTTGTAATATATAAGTTAAAAAAATTATCATTAAATTTTTTAAAAATTATTAGTTTTGTAATTTATATACAATGAAAATAATATAATGGTATATTAGTATATAAATATATAAATATATAATTTAGAGTTCATATATGTAATTTTAATTTATGTAATATATATATATATATATATATAATTTATATAATATATATAATTTATTTAACTTTAAAAATAGTTATATTTTTTTAATTTTATAATTATAATTTTCAAAGTATAACTTAATTTCATTTCTATAATATAACATATAATAGCGGTTCCACGTAAAACCGCTACTATATGTTAACGTTTAAGAGCGGTTCAGATGGAACCGCTATCATAGCTCACCACATATTTCATTATGATCGATTAAATTTTCAAATAATCGATTATATTTGAAAATATATAATAGCGGTTCCAAGTTAACCGCTATCTAAAATATATTTTAGATAGCGGTTAACGTGGAACCGCTATTATATGCCCACTTTTAAGAGCGGTTCAAGTGGAACCACTATCATATATAGAATTGATTAATTTTTCAAATTATAGATTATAATTGATTAATTTCTCAAATATATATTAAAAAATTATAAATAAAAATATATATGAAATTAAAATTAAAAAAAATTATTTATCAATTATATATTATAAAAATTATAATTATATAATTAAAAAAATCTTATTTATAATTATAACTTTAAAAAAATTATAACTATAAAATTAATGTTAAATAAATTATATATATTATATAAATTATATATATATATATATATATATATATATATATATATATTACATAAATTAAAATTACATATATGAACTCTAAATTAATTTTATATATAAAATTTACATAAATAAAAATAAAAATTATCAACTTAAAAATAAATTATATTCTAATATATATATATATATATATATATATATATATATATATATATATATATATATATATATATATATCTCCAAAGTATATCTTAATTTCATTTCTATAATATAACATATAATACATTTCTATGTGATTTGTGTCAAATTATAGATTGGAAATAAACATTTTTAAAAACTCAAATTATAGATTGGAAATAAATCTATAAAATTTTAAAAATGATGTTATATTTTTAAAAACAAATATTAGAAAAAGGTTTAAAAACATGTATAAATTATATTTATATGTCCAAAATATTAAAGATATCTACATTTAAAAAAATACTAAAAAATATTAAAAGTTATACTTTAAATTAATGAAAATATTTTAAAAAAGTTATATTTATTAAAGTATTAAAATATATTTTGTAATATATAAGTTAAAAAAATTAGCATTAAATTTTTTAAAAATTATTAGTTTTGTAATTTATATACAATGAAAATAATATAATGGTATATTAGTATATAAATATATATAAATATATATAAATATATAAATATATAAATATGTAAATATATAAATATATCAATGTATAAATATATCAATATATCAATATATCAATATATCAATATTTAAATATATCAATATATCAATATATCAATATTTAAATATATATTAAAATATATAAATATATTTGTATCTATAGATTTTATAAATATATAAAGATATAAATATATATATATATATATATATATATATATATATATATATATATATATATATAAAGATGTAAATATATAAAGATATAAATATATGTAAAGATATAAAGATATAAATATATGTAAAGATATAAAATATAAAGATATAAAGATATAAATATGTAAAGATATAAATATATATCTTTAATATTTTGTACATGTAAATATAATTTATATATATTTTTAAATCTTTTTCTAATATTTATTTTTAAAAATATAATATTATTTTTAAAATTTAATATTTAAATTTTTTTTCAAATATATAAGATATAAATGTATAAGGATATAAATAAATATAAATATATATATATATATATATATATATATCAAAATATAAATATATAAATATATTAATATATAAATATATCATTATATAAAAAAATATATATATATATATATATATATATATATATATATATATATATATCAATATATCAATATTATCCCCTCATATATTATTATACATTATTAGCGTAATTTTAGTTTAATTAAAATTAGAATACAAATATATTATATTATATTAATATACCATTATGTTATAATATTTGTAATTTATTTTTATAGTGTATAAATTACAAAACTAATAATTTGTATACTATACTATACTAATATATAATTTGTATACTATACTAATAGTATAATATACTATATTATAATATTATTTGTATACAAAACTAATATCTTTATATCTTTATATATAAATATATAAATATGGAAAGATATAAATATATGGAAAAAGATAAAGATATAAATATATATAAAAATATAAAGATATAAATATATAAATATATCAATATTTAAATATATCAATGTATTAATATTTAAATATATATTAAAATATATAAATATATTTTTATTTATAGATTTTATATTTATATATTTATATATTTATATATTTATACTGGATATACATTTATTTGTATATAAATATAATTTATTTGTAAATTATTATTAAAAAATCCTAGTAGCTCGATGGTTGGAATTTCAACCTCCAACTCTAAGGTACCGGGTTCGAATTCGACAATGACCATAAATCTAATAATAATTTAAACTTCTAAAAAATATAATATAATTAAAAATGTAAATAAATAAAAATAATTAATTTTGTTATTGATTTAGCGACCGATTTAAATCGGTCGCTAATTTTTTAACTTTGTCATCGATTTAGCGACCAATTTGATATATTAATTTCGGTCGCTATTTTGCGACCGAAATAAAATCGGTCGCTATTTTACGACTGAAATGAAAATCGGTATCTAACACATTAGCGACTTGGCTTTTTGCGACGACGCATTTCGGTCGCTAATTTCGACCACTAACCGATTAGCGACCGATTTTTTGACATTAGCGATCGATTTTTTCGGTCGCTAAAATATTTTTTTCTTGTAGTGATTATTATTATTATTATTATTATTATTATTATTATTATTATTATTATTATTATTTCCCTTTTCCTTTATTCAAAATCAACAAATAAGTAGATGAATAATATTTTACATTAGTCATAATTAAACTTTTTTGTGTTACAACCTCTTTTTGTAATTAGAACTAATAAATTTACAAAGTTATTTATTCAAATATAATTACAATTTTCATTTAATTATTGTAAGATTAAAATTTTATGGTTACTTTGATGTATTTTAATTTGATCATTATAAAAATTATTTTAAAATATTAAATTTTTAGTACAATGAATTTCAAAAGGGTTTAATTATGGTAGTAATCTGTTTAGGACACATTTTAAACTAATTATTACTTAAAATTATATAAAAAAATTAATTAATCACTTTGGATGTACTTTCAATTTGATTATCATGAATTTATAATAATCACTTCAAATGTACTTTTGATTTGATTATAATAAATACTGATTTTTAAAGTATCTTAAATCCATGTAGAGAGATGATAAATTTAATAATTAAAAATATTTGATTATTAATAATTACTTTGGATGATTACTTCCAATTTAATTATTATTTAAATTATAAAAAAAATAATCACTTTAGATGCACTTCTAATTTGTTTATTTCATAATTATCCTAAGTATACTTTTAATTTATCCATACTAATAAATAAATTACTCACAAATACATTTTTTATAAGAAAGAACTATGTTACTTTGATTCTCCATTGCACCTGGAGATACGTAGGAGCAGGGACATGATCTCTGTCGAGCTAAAAATATAAAAATATATAATCTTTTATTTAGTAGTAATATCTAATCGATATATAAATTTGAGGGATAAAATAGATAATTTTAAGATATTTAAATTTTTTACATCTAATTAAAGGTAACTGTTTTTAGAACGGATGTTATAAGGTGCTAATACATTCCTTACACATAATCGATTCTCGAACTCAACCTTTATTTCGCAGATCATTTTCCTTTTTGAAGTTTTTTTTTTATATTTTTCCTTAAAATAAATATTGGTGGCGACTCCATTATTTTTCTTTCATTTAGAAACTTAATTTTGTCGTCCAGTCGCGATTCTGATTGCGATAGATGACGACTCCACTGGTGATGCATCGAGTCAAGCCTATCATAATTAGATGTAAAAAAAAAAGGCTATAAATCTTTTATTATTTGTTGCATCCCTCTTTATTTAACTTTATAGGTACGAGTTTATTTTAACCCCACTTATTTATTGTAAAATATTTGTACTTCAAGAAAATCCTAGGATAAAAGACATGTTCCTATTGTATACTCCTTGTTTGTTTTACATGTTAGTTTAGGACTAGCCCCTTCACACACTACACCCATATCTGTTCACACTACGAGTGAGGTCCTATACTCGAGCCTGAGTGTATCGTAGGGAGTGAAAGACAATTAGTTATGTCATTTTGGATGTACTTCTAATATGGTAATCATGAAAGTCTTATCTAGAGCGTGACTCTTTCATAAGTTTCCTACACCTTGGATGTACTTCCAATTTGTAGTCACAAACCGAGATGAGTACTAAGCTCTAGAGACCAAGAGAGTTTTAGATGTTTGATTATCTTTGATAAGGCTCACTTGCTAGAGAAAATTATTATACTTGTAAGATACACACTATTACCTCTTAAGACACTATAGGACATCTTTACCCATATCCACTACTCTTTCTTTCTTGTTACTTTACCGTGTTTATTTTTTTTTACATTAAGAACATAATAATTTCTCAACAATTCTTTTCAATATCATATTTGCATGCATCATTTTATACTCATTCATTCTTATTTTGCATTAAATAGGTTTATTGGAGAATAGTAAACATTAAAGATTGATTTAGGGTACTTGAAAAAAACAAGACATGGGATCAGGTTGTGAGACAAAAGGGACAATTTATGTGAAAGTTAAGATGCCTGATGTTCAATTTTTACAACCTTATAGTAATTTGGTGAAAGGGGTTAAGCGTGTAGCTTTCACGAAGAAATATGGAAATATCTTGAATTTACTAGAGCTCAATGTGCAAGTGGAGGTCATATCAGCATTAACACAACTTTATGATCATCCCTTGAGGTGCTTTACATTTCGTGACTTCCAATTGACACCCACGTTGGAAGAATATGAGCGGATTTTAGGGATATCGCTGAAAGATAGCAAACCTTACAATTAGCAGGGACATCATCCTTCTATGAAGACAACAACATGTTTGTTAAGAGTTCAAGAGCAAGAGTTGAAAAAGAGAAAATTAAATAGAAATGGAAAATATGGCTTTCCAAGAAGTTATTTAGTGGAAAGGATGAAAATCTTATTCGAAGAGAATGATTGGATTGGTTTTACTAGAGTTTTGACCCTCACTATCTATGGAATTGTTCTCTTTCCACATCTTGAAGATTACATAGATTTTTCTCCTATAGATGTGTTTTTGGCTCTCCAAAATAGAGGAGAAAATCCAGTATCGACTATCCTATTAGATACATATTTTGTTCTCAATTTTTGTTACGAAAAGGGTAGAAAGAAGTTAGTTTGTTGTTTACCAGTACTCTATGTGTGGCTCACTATCCATGTATTCTTTAACAAATGCAATTCATTGTCCTCTATTGCAGATGGAAAATGGAGTTGTGTAAAAGATAAAATCGATAAAGAGTGGGCACAATTTTTAGCAAGTCTTAGTGAAAAGTCCATCTGTTGGTATCCAAGTTGTAGCAAAGTGGATGAAATCATTTACCAGTGTGGAAGTTTTCCTAATGTGCCACTTATGGGGACTAAAGGGTGCATCAATTATAATTCGTCCTTGGTTTTGAGACAATTAGGTTATCCTATGTTAAAACCACCAACAGAAGAATCAATTACATCATTTGTGTGTGAGATTAATCAATTGAGTCCAGAAATACTCAAAAAAGTGAATCATGTTTGGGGAAAGATAGTTAGGAAAGGAAAATAATTAGGAAAAAGGAGTTGTGGTTCTAGTGAGAGTTACCATCTTTGGCTTAAAGAAAGAGTTCAATAAGTCAAATTGTCCTTTCATAATTATACTCCAATCATTGAGGAAACCGAAGTGCAAACTCAAATAGACATAGAAGAGTTTGAAGAGTTAAAAGTAGCATTCACAAAGTCCGAAGAAGAAAGAAAAAGATTGGAAAAAGAACTGATAGAGTCTCACCACAAGTTAAAGATAGTACAAGATGAAAATTCTCGAAGGAAAAGATCATTAGAAGAGGAAAATGATAAAATCAAAGCTGAAGAAAAACGCAAGCTAAAAATTCAAGATTGTTTCGGTGCAGCAAACAGAGATTTAGGCTTAAGGAGGCAGGAGAGGAATGAAGCATTAGCAGATAAAGAGAAACTAAAAAAAGAACTCAAGAATGTTAAGATTGCTGAAAAGACGATGAGGAAGTTATTTGAAGACCTCCAACAACAAATAAAAGGAGTAGTGATTGAATATGAAAAACGGTTAGAGATTGAAAGACGACACAGACAACAAGCAGAACAGACATCAATAGCTCATGAGAATGAATGGAGAGAGGAAAAGCAAAAGATACAAGAATTGTTCGAATGCATTGAAGGAAAGGAAATCTTCATCGGAGAACTCATGGTAGAAATTTCATTCTGGAAAGATGAACTTGCCAAATCTACAAACAAGAAAGAGCTAGAGAATGACATCATGTTTTGGAAGGATCATTATCTAAAGCTAGCATGGATGACCAACCAAGTAATCATGGAGATCCCAAGAAATCTTAGGGAAGCTGACGGAGTGACAAATCCGCTCTCTACTCCTGTTGAAGTCTGTAATTTTCTTGAATATTGTAAGGAGTTGTTAGAAAGGTTGAAACATATGGCCATAGTTGATGAAGATGTGAAAATTTAGATACAATGTACTTCTCATTGAAAAGTAATGAAATTGTTTTGTCTACTTCTTGATCCTAAATCGTGAATCTTCAATACTCATGATCAATTTTAAATGTTTATGATTCTCCAACAATATCATCACTAAAATAAAAATTAATAAACAACCACATTTGAACATTCTCATTTCATGCAATGCTTACATCATTCTTTCAAAAATCAACAGAAAAATAATTAATCAAGCAAAAAAAGCACTCCTATGATACCCCGAGACACGTGCCAAAACTAAGATGATGGAGGTAGTTATAGATGACTTAGAACAACAACATGAGGAACTAAAAGGAGAAGTTGTGCAAATGAAGGAGCAAATGAATCAGATTTTGGAGATGTTATGATCACTAAAGGAGGCTAATGGCAATTCCTCAGAAAGACTTCAAAATGCCCCTCCTCATCCTCCTAGATTTACTCCACCAACTCAAGCCAATGTCAATATTTCATTTCCTCCATATGGTCTTCCACCAGGCTATACACCACCCGTGGCCACTAATATTCCAGAAGTTAACAATCATGCTTCTGATTCAAACCCTTCCTATGGTCCTACTATTGGTCATACCCCAACTGTGATCAACAATGGTCTTGCATCGGTCCAAGCACAAACTCAAGATCCTAACATTGTCACTCATGAAACACAAACCCCACATCAGCCCTCCATTCATGTACCTCACTTTGAAGGTTGTTCAAATCACCAAAAATCTGACCCAACACCAACCATTGTAATCCATCCTAAACAACCTGATGACAACCAATCCAAAGACAAGTTGCAGTTCCTAGAAGAAAGATTAAGGGCTATTGAAGGATTTGATTGTTTTGGATTTGATGTTGTTGATTTGTGTTTGGTTTCAGACGTTGTGATTCCACCCAAATTCAAAATTCCTAAATTTGATAAGTATAAGGGAAACACTTGCCCGAAGAGTCATCTCACAATGTATTGTAGGAAGATGGCTTCATGTGCACATGATGACAAACTCTTGATTCATTTCTTTCAAGAGAGCCTTATGGGAGTCGCCTTAAACTGGTACATGAATCTAGAGCGAGGACAAATACATACATGAAAAGACTTGGCAGAAGCCTTTTTGAAATAGTACAAGTATAATATGGATATGACACTTGACAGGACTCACTTACAGAATATGGTGAAAAGAGAAGGTGAAACATTTAAAGAGTATGCACAACGTTGGAGATGGATGGTTGCTCAGGTTCAACCTCCTTTACCTGAAAAGGAAATGGTCACGATGTTTATTGATACACTACAATCACCCTTCTATGATAGGATGATTGGAAATGTATCATCAAATTTCTCTGACTTGGTCATCATTGGAGAAAGAGTTGAAATGGGAGTAAGAAGCGAAAAATTTACTCACACAACAGCTGTGAAGAAACCCTTAACTTCTACCAACAGGAAAAAGGGAGGAGAAACCAATGCCATCATGCCAGCACCATTCATGCCTAATATCTCTCATTTCATGCCAAATTATCGATCTCATTACATGTACAATCGTCAAGTATCAACAATTTCTCACCCACCCTATCAGCAACCTTTCCAACCTAGAATGACCTATCGACCACCCCCGCCACGAATTCTGCCACCGTTAACCCCTCAAACAGGCCAACTAGCCTCCCCTTACCAGAATGCGAGTAATGCCCAAAAGCAGACAAATAATCAACGAAGAACACTCACTGTCATCCCTATGACTTATACTGAACTCCTCCCACATTTGGTCAGCAATTCCTTAATTGTTCCTTTTCCTTTGAAATCGGTTGAGCCACTGTATCCAAAAGGTTATGATCTAGATGTCAAATGTGATTACCACGTTGGTAGTATTGGACACTCAACAGAGAGATGTTGGGGACTGAAACATAAAGTACAAGACTTAATCGATGAAGGATTGTTAAGTTTTAAGGAGGAAAGTCTGAATGTTACTAATAATCCATTTTTAGGTCATAGAGGTGCAACAGTAAATGTCATTGATGAAGAACCTAATCAACTTAACAGGAAGGTGGAAGAAGTCAAAACTCTCTTATCCTGAGGGCAAATATTCAGTTCACGAGTTCAAACAGTTGTTACAAGAATTAATAGACTCAAACTTAGTGCAAATAAGTTGCTACTCTAGAGAAGATGTTGTGTTGATGACTCATCCAGAAGAAAGACGAGGTGTTAATCCCTTTAAACCATTGATAATTCATTTTTCTAAGAATGTGTCACCTTCTCCATCTCCAGCACCCATGCCTATTGTGGTGCAAGTTCCAACTCCTTTCCCTTACAAAGATAGCAAATCAGTACCATGGAAGTATGATGTGAAGATTCATACTAATGGAGGAGGGGAAGAAGACTCTCACGTTGAAAATATAGTAGGAACAGGTGGGATAACACGCAGTGGAAGAATATATACTCATGAGGACTTAAGGAAAGAAAAAGTAACAAAGAATTCATCAACCAAGGAGAAAAAAGATGAGAAGAAGATGCAAAATTGAACGATGAAAAGGAAAAGGAGTTTACTAACTATAAGGGTTTTCACGGGAAAGAAGATGCAAAATTGAACGATGAAGTCACTGAGTTTCTCAAGTTCATTCGACAGAGCGAATACAAACTTATTGACCAATTGAATCATACTCCGACAAGGATATCTCTTCTAACTCTATTAATGAATTCTGAAAGTCATAGAAAATTATTAATGAAGATTTTGAATGAAGCACATGTGGCCCATGACATCACACTAGACAAGTTTGGAGGTATCATTGGCAATATTATTGCTAATAATTACCTTACCTTTACTGATAATGAAATTCCTATGGATGGAAGAGGACATAATAAAGCTTTGCACATCTTAGTAAAATGTATGGATCACATTATAGCCAGAGTTTTGATTGACAATGGATCTTTGTTGAATGTGATGCCCAAGTCTATGTTAGACCGATTACCTTATGAAGGAACTCATATGAAACCAAGCTCTATGATTGTGAGAGCTTTTGACGGTTCCCGCAGGGAGGTTATGGGAGAAATTGATATTCCCATTCAAATTGGTCCTTTCACTTTTGAGATAACTTTTCAAGTTATGGATATGAGGCCAACATATAGTTGTTTGTTAGGGAGACCATGAATCCATTCAGCTGGAGTGGTGCCTTCAACTTTACACCAAAAGTTGAAGTTTGTGGTAGACGACAAACTTATGATAATTTCTGGTGAGGAAGACGTGTTAGTGAGTTGTCCTACATCAACTTGTTATATTGAAGCAGTAGAGGAAGCTCTTCAGACCTCTTTTCAGTCCCTAGAAGTAATCGGTAATTCCTATGTGGAATCAAAAGCTAGAAACCCACACTTGTCAAGGACAGAGATGATACTAGGAAAACACTTAACTGGAATTACAAAGCTGTTAGAATTACCAGAAAACAAAAATAGGTGTGGTTTGGACTATAAACCCATTGTGGCTGACAAAAGAAGGTTGGAAAAAGAGAAGATGGAGAATAGGTTAGCTCGATTGGACAATCGAGAGTAAAAAACTGAGAGAATTTCTATTTACGACCTTTATCAAAGTTTTTAACATGGAGGGCTAGAGCATACAGATGAAGTGGCCATGACTGGTGAAGATCAAAATATTGATTATTTTGCAAATTTAGTCTAACCTTGTGACTCACCTGATGAACTTTGCAATTGGAAGATCGTTGAATGCCCCGTGGTTTTTAATTCAATGCAATTGTAATGCAGACTTTAACATTATGCCTAATATTTTGTACTACCCTTCAGAAAGGGTTTGCATGTAACCTTTTTTGGTATATGAGAAATGAATGAAATGCGTTTTTTAACTACCCGTCTTTCTTATAATCAATCCCTTTCCTTTCCAATATTCCCTTATTTTTCCTCTTTATTTATTTCTTGTTAATACCAATTGTAGATATGAAAATAGCCACATTGAAAATGACAATGTTACTACCTCATGCTACAATTTTGATTATCCCATTTATGAGGCTGATGAAAACTATGATGATTTGGAAACTCCCCTAGAGATAAAGATATTGGTGGAATAAGAGAATGAAATAATGCAACCTCATGGAGAAGAAGTTGAAACAATTAATCTGGAAAATGAAAATGATAAAAAAGAGGTCAAAGTTGGCACTGCAATAAAGGGAGAAAAGAGAGATTAACTACTCAAACTTTTATTTGATTATGTTGACGTGTTTGCATGGTCATACCAAGATATGCCTGGTTTGGATTCTGACATAGTTGACCATAAATTTCCATTAAAGCTAGAATGTCCACCAGTAAAACAAAAGTTAAGGCGAATGAAACCAGAAGTATCATTGAAGATTAAGGAAGAAGTCAAGAAACAACTCGATGTTGGATTCCTCGTAGTAGCCAAGTACCCTCAATGGGTTTCCATCATAGTACCTGTCCCAAAGAAAGATGAAAAAGTGAGGATGTGTGTCGACTACCGACACTTGAATAGGGCAAGTCCTAAAGATGATTTTTCGTTACCTCACATAGACATGTTGGTTGACAATACTGCGAAATACTCGTTCTTCTCCTTTATGGATTGGTTTCTCCAGGTATAATCAAATTAAAATGTCACCTAAAGATATTGAGAAAACCACATTCAGCACACCATGGGGGACAATTTGCTATAAAGTAATGCCATTTGGATTGAAAAATGTTGGGGCAACATATCAAAGGGCAATGGTTACTTTATTTCATGACATGATGCACAAAGAAATCGAGGTATATGTTGATGATATGATATCAAAGTCAAGAATATAGAAAGAGCACATTAATGATTTACAAAAGTTGTTTGATCATTTAAGGAAGTATAAACTTCGCTTGAATCCGACTAAGTGCACCTTTGGTGTAAAGTCAGGAAAATTATTGGGATTTGTGGTGAGTGAAAATGGCATAGAGATTGATCCTGATAAAGTGCAAGCAATTGTTGATATGTCAGCCCCTAGTACAGAAAAAGAGGTTCGTGGTTTCTTAGGAAGACTAAATTACATTGCTAGATTTATATCTCAGTTGACCGCTACCTGTAGTCCCATCTTCAAATTGTTACGAAAGAATCAAACAGTACAATGGAATGAGGATTGTTAAAAAGGTTTTGAGGAAATCAAACAGTACCTGCAAAAACCTCCTATATCTTGGTGCCCCCAGTGCAAGGGAGACCATTATGTACTTAACAGTACTTGATGAATCTATAGGGAGTATGTTAGGGCAGCATGATGAGTTCGGTAAAAAGGAACACGCCATCTACTATTTAAGTAAGAAATTCACTAATTATGAAATGAGGTATTCTTTATTGGAGCGAACATGTTGTGCTTTGGCATGGGCTACTCATAGACTGAGACAATACATGTTGTGTCACACTACCTGGCTAGTTTCCAAAATGGATCCAATCAAGTATGTCTTTGAAAATTTCGCCCTTACAGATCGAATTGCTCGATGGAAAGTGTTACTGCTAGAGTATGATATTGCTTATGTAACACAAAAGGCTATTAAAGGTAGCGTTATAGCAGAGCTCTTGGCCCATAATCCCATAAAACATTACCAGTCGATGCAACATGAATTCTGAAACGAGAACATATTGTCACTGTTTAAAGAAAGAGGTCCAGTAAAAGAAGAAAAATGGACTTTATTGTTTGATGAAGCATCTAACGCATTAAGGCATGGAATTGGTGCGGTATTGACTTCTCCTAAAAGTCAAATTATCCCGTTTACTGCAAGACTAGATTTTGATTGCACAAATAATATGGCAGAATATGAAGCATGTGCGACGGGGGTACTAGCAGTTCTTAATTCAAGGCCAAGGTACTAGAAGTCTTTGGAGATTCAGCCTTAGTCATCCACCAACTTAAAGGAGAATGGGAAACTCGAGATTCAAAGTTAATCCCATATCACTCCTATATTAAGGGATTGTTGGAACATTTTAATGAAGTAACCTTTCATCATATCCCTCGTGAGGAAAATCAATTAGCGGATGCTTTAGCTACTTTATATTCAATGTTCAAAATAAGCCAAGAAGAGGATATTCCCTTGATAAAAATGCATCATCAAGAACAACCAACATATTGTCAAACCACAGGAAGAGTCAGATGGAAAACCATGGTTCTATGGCATCAAAGGTTACTTGAAAGATTGAAAATATGCTCCCAATACTTTAGAAAATGACAAGAAAACATTGAGGAAGTTGGCAATGAGATTCTTTTTTAATGGTGATGTGCTATATAAAAGAAATCACGACATGATGTTGCTTAGATGTGTTGACATAATCGAAGCTAAGAAAATAATGGAAGAAGTTCATGAGGCTTCATTTGGAACACATGCAAATGGACATGCAATGGCAAAGAAAATCCTAAGAGCTGGCTATTATTGGTCAACCATGGAAAGTGATTGTTCTAACTATGTAAGAAAATGTCACAAATGTCAAACATATGCTGATAATATCCATGCACCAGCGTCATCTTTAATTGTTTTGGCTGCACCATGGCCATTTGCAATGTGGGGTATGGATGTAATCGGGTCCATTGAACCTAAAGCATCAAATGGAAATCGCTTCATCTTAGTGGCAATCGATTACATCACTAAATGGATCGAAGCAACATCATATGCTAGTGTGACAAGGAATGTAATAATTAAGTTCATTAAGAAGGACTTAATTTGTCGCTACGGTTTGCCAAACAAGATCATTACAAACAATGGGACTAATTTGAATAATAAGATGATGAAAGAGTTGTGTGATAATTTTAAGATTCAACATCATAATTCATCACCATATCGTCCAAAATGAATGGGGCAGTAGAAGCAGCAAATAAAAACATAAAGAAGATTGTCCAAAAGATGGTAGTTACATACAAGGATTGACATGAAATGTTTCCCTTCGCACTACACGGATATTGCACCTCCGTTCGAACTTCTACAGAGGCAACTCCTTATTCTTTGGTATATGGGATGGATGCAGTGCTTCCAATTGAAGTAGAAGTTCCCTCTATAAGGGTGTTGGATGAAACAAAACTTGAAGAGGCTGGATGGATCTAGACTCGTATCGACCAATTGAATCTTATTGAAGAAAAAAGGTTGATCGCCCTATGTCATGGACAATTGTATCAAAAAAGGTTGAAAAGATCCTATGATAAAAAGGTCTGCCCTCAACAATTTCATGAAGGAGATTTGGTCCTCAAGAAGATCCTACCCACTCAAAAGGATCAAAGAGGAAAGTGGATGCCGAATTATGAAAGACCATATATGGTAAAGAAAGCTTTTTCAGGGGGTGCCCTTGTCCTTTCAAACATGGATGGTTAAGATTTATCACTCTCAATTGTCACCGTCATCAAAAGGGGCGGTCGGAGTGACGCGATGGTTTTGAATGACTCGAGTTTTTATAAAGATGATCAACATTCTTAAGATCTCCGATAACCGGACTGTTCCTAAGAATGAGGTTTTCGTAAAGGGTTTTATGGAGTCGTCACCGATGTTTTTCCCACAAACATCGGAAAAGGAAGAAAAAGAAGTGTTGGTTTAGAAAAACCAACTTTGGTTGCTACAACCAGAGTTGGGTAGGGGAGTTAGTTACGTGTGGGGAAGGTGTTAGACACCCCACAACGCCCCTTTCAGGTTCCCTATGATGGACCAATTCATAAAATAAAGATTGAAAGAAACTATGTTTTTACCCTATTTATTTATCTACTTGCAAAAATTAAATGTCTACATGATCCTAGTATCTAATGTATACAAGGAAAACAGTAAAAGAGAGAGAGTAAAGAAAGGAACCTCCGAAGCGAGCTTTCTATTAAATCTTCAAACTTGAGGACACTTTTTAGCAGTCCCCTCGCTCTTCAAGCATGCTCCTCACCAGCAAAATAGAAACTACCCTTCTACCGAGTGTCGGATGTCTCAAAAGGAGACTTCCTTAACTGATTTCTACTTTAAACGGAAATCGAAAAGCTTACTCAAACTCTGGAAAGTGCTCAGAGTTATCCCAAAGTCTTAGGAGAGCTTCTAGGATGAGAGAAGGGTGTGAGAGTGTGTGAAAATGGGGGAGGGGAGGCTCCTATTTATAGGAAATCGCGCCAGTCAGGCCGGAACGACCGTCTGGCCTTTTGACAGGTGAGACGGTCGTTTGGGATTTCGAGACAGTCATCTCACCCTCAAGGAAAAGCAAGACGTGAGTCTAGGAAAACAAGACAGTCGTCTTGACCTTAGAAGAAGACGAGACGCACGTCTCGACCTCAAAGGAAAGCGAGACATTCGTCTGGCCAAACGAGATGGTCGTCTCGAGTTCCCTGTCAGCGTTTTCCTATTTTTCTTATTTTTTCACGTAGAGAAAGCCCTCCTATCCTTACATGGAGCCTAGTGAACATGCCTAGAGGAATAATGAAGCCTTGTCCATCTTCGAACGGAGAATTTCTGACTTTATTGAGAAGCCGGGCAAGATTTGGGGTCTACAGTTGCCCCTCCTTCACCCGACCAATTGACTATGGGCTAATGTGCCGTAAAATCGATTGGCGGGTGAAGGAGTTAACCCTCTTACCCGGTTGTCCTTCGGATGCTCCTCTTGACGTGGTAGCCGACCCTCTGGACGATGAATACAGTCTGATGTGGTCTTTAGGATGCTTCCTTGTTGTGGAGGCTGACCCTTTGGACGATATGTGTGAAGCTTCAAGATGCTCATTTGATGTGGTAGCTGACCCTTCGGCTGATGAATATTTTCTCTCGCGATGCTTCTTTGATGCGGTAGCTGACCCCTCAGGTGGTGAATGTATAGTAGACTTTTGTCTTCAGGATGCTCCCATGCTGCGGAAGTTGACCCTTCGGACGGTAGAGGTGGATTGTGTCTTCCGGATACCCCTTTGCAACGAGGTTGATCCTTCGAATGATGTGCGTAAAGCCTGCCTTCAGGATACTCCTTTGCAACGGAGCTAATCCTTCTGGCGGTTGATAGAACTCTGTCTTCTGGATGCCCCTTTTGCTGTGGTGGCTGATCCTTTCAACAGAGAAAGTGGTGGCGGCTTACTGCTCTTCCTCATGCGATGACTCCGTGGGGAGTGGTTTACATGTCGAAAGCATATTTTTGGCTTTCCTATGTAGCCACTCGGTTTGTTTATTTCCAGGGATTCTTTGTTGAATGCCTCGTAGGTAGGCAAGAACCCACTAGGGATTTACTGA
The DNA here is from genome assembly GCA_963425845.1 of Sphenostylis stenocarpa. NCBI lineage: Eukaryota > Viridiplantae > Streptophyta > Magnoliopsida > Fabales > Fabaceae > Sphenostylis > Sphenostylis stenocarpa. The sequence goes on along the minus strand of OY731400.1, from coordinate 59,618,410 downwards.
TTTTGATGGTGCCTCTGAGTAAACAGATGCTTCATCGGAAGTGAAGACTTTCGACTCGTGTTGTTTTACCTCTGAGTAGGCTAATATTCCCTTTGGGGATGTTGGCTCTTTGCTTGCCAGGTTTTACTTATGTATCGGCTAATGACTCACTGAGGATATGTCTTTGAAGATTTCCTTTGCAATAGGCTCACTGGGGAGTTTTGTTCTTTCTTTTTGGTTGATCCACCGGGGACTAGGTTGACTTCCCGGGGGTCAAATTTTGGTTACCTTCTGGGGAATGGAGTCTTGCCTCCTTGATTATATTGGTGATAGGATTTTGCGTAGTCTTTATTCTCCTTTGATGATGGTGGAGAATGGGTGAATATGCTTGCTGACTCATCGTGGTGATGATGCTGAGTCGTGTGGAGATATTTTGTTTGCCTCTAGAATAGGCAATGATCCGCTTGGGGATTGAGCCTTTTTGTCGGCTTTGTTTGGTTTAAACATTGCCTCCTCTTTATTTGGTGGAAGAATGGTGGCTTTTGGATCTCTTGGTTCTGGGAAGCTCTTATGTAATTTTGCTTGAGTCGCTTTATTGGTGGCAACTGGCTCTACTTTCTTGAAGGAGAGTTTGATTCAGAGACTTAGTCTGGGTGCTTCCTGTTTTCAATCACAGACATGGAGCTAGTCTCCTTATATGCATGATTATCGTTATTTATTTGAAACGATTTATTATTATTATTATTTTTTATTTTTGACAAAGTCGTTTTGTGCGACTATTTGTGTGTGAATGCGTTAAATGCAATCCATTTATTTGATGCATCTAGAAAGTGACTGCCTTTTCCGTTAGTTGGATGTTGGCGAGCTCGTATTTTTTGTTTTAGCCTTATTTTTTGCCTAGACTGCCCTTTTTGGGTTTTTGATCTAGCGGGCTGCCTTATTTTTGCCTAGGATATTTTAGCGGGTTTTTTCCTTTTTATAATTGTCTTATCTTTTGTCTAGACCTCCCTTTGCGGGTTTTCGATCTAGCAGGCCGCCCTAATTTTTGCTTAAGAATTTTCTAGCAGGCGTTTTATTCTTTTTATTTCATTTCCTTTTTATGCTCCCTTGTATTGGTTCTTTTATGCATGTTTATGATTTATTAACACGTAGAAATTTTCATAACTTGGTCAAGAGAAAAGAAATGAAAGACAATTTTATATATAAAAATGAATGGTTTATTTTTATAGAAGGATTTACAAAGGAATTTAGAAGCATGGCTGGCCAAGGTTGGCTAAACTGTATAGGTTCTAACAATCATGCCTTTGATATCTGTTCCCCTTGTTTTCCTAGTCGCTTCAGTCGAGATGCTCGAACCCAGAGTGAAGACTATACAAGACTGCCTGCCTATAAAAGATTGATACCTTAGCCGCCTTGCGATTTTCGGCTAAGGTAGCCATTGCTCTTTTTATTTATTTTTGTTTTTGAACCCTCTAAATTTTGCCTAGGACGTACCCTAGCGAGGAATGTGGACCTATCTTTTGCCCAAGATGCCCTTTACGGGTTTTCATCCTGGCGGGTCTTTGAGCAATGTCTTTCAGGCATAATACTTCTTTACCGCATCGGAATTAACTAGGTGTTGAAGTTCTTCTTCGTCCATGTTGGTGAGGATAAGTGCTCCTCCTGAGAAGGCTCGCTTGACCACAAAGGGCCCTTCATAGTTTGCCGCCCATTTTCCTACTTTGTCCTTTTTGGCCGAAAGCAATTTCTTTATCACTAATTCTCCTTCGTGATAAGTGTGGGGGTTGACCTTACTGTCGTAAGACCTTTTGATTTTTCTTCGATTAGGTTCAACTGATCGTACCGATTTTGGACCCATTCTGCTTTTGCCAACTTTGCTTCCATAATAACTCGCAGGGAGGGTATTTCGACTTTCACTGGTAGTACGGCCTCCATGTCATATACGAGGGAAAATGGAGTGGCTCCTATGGAGGTCCGTACGGAAGTCCGATATCCGTGAAGAGCAAAGGACAACATTTCGTGCCAATCTTTGTATGTTATCACCATCTTCTGGATTATTTTCTTAATATTTTTATTGGCTGCCTCTACTGCACCGTTCATTTTGGGTCGATATGGAGAGGATTTGTGATGTTAAATTTTGAAATCTTGGCATAACTCTTCGATCATCTTATTATTCAGATTAGTCCCATTATCGATAATGAGACGATGATGGATGTCATACCGACACAGGATATTTTTCTTGACGAATGTGGTCACCACTTTCTTGGTCACATGTGCGTATGACGCCGCTTCTACCCACTTGGTAAAGTAGTCAATGGCCACCAAGATGAAACGATGACCATTGGACGCTTTGGGCTCGATGGGTCCAATAACATCCATGCCCCACATGGAGAATGGCCATGGTATAGCCAAGATGTTGAGAGGTGCCGGTGGGACATGGACATTGTCGACGTAGACTTGACACTTGTGACACCTTTTAGCATATTAATGACAATCATCTTCCATTGTGGACCAAAAGTATCCTGCTCTGAGGATTTTCCCAACCATGACATGCCCTGTTGTATGAGTCCCGAAGATTCCCTCATGGGTTTCTCTAATCAACATTTTGGCTTCTTCTGAGTTCACACACCTCAATAGAGTGGAGTCGACATTTTTCTTGTAGAGGGTTTCTCCGATCAGCACAAATCCTATGGCCCTCCTCCGAATGATCCTTTTATCATTATCGTTAATTTCCTCGGGATATTCACCGTTCATGAGGTACCGCTTGATGTCATGATACCAAGGGATTTGTCTTCCTCGCTGGTTACTGCCATGCAAAAAGTTTGTTTGTGATGCAGCCTAATCTGCATAATCGGTATCTCATGTTCTTGATCCGAGGTGAACATGGATGATAAAGTAGCGAGGACATCTGCAAACTAATTGTCTTCCCGAGAGATGTACTTGAAAATGACGTTTTCTATTCTTGAAATCATATTACGAATGTACTCTAGATATGGGATCAATTTGGAGTTTTTGGTTTCCCATTCACCCTTGAGTTGGTAGATAACAAGGGATGAGTCACCGAAAACTTTGAGTTTGGTTACCCATCTAGAGTCGCTTAGATTCTCAAGGCGCAGGCTTCGTATTCAACCATATTATTAGTACAATTGAAGTTTAGTCTGGGAGTCACAAGGATGTACCTCTTTTCAGGGGATATTAAAACAGCTCTTATCTTGTGTCCAAGCATATTTGAGGCTCCATCGAAGAACATGGTCCATGCATTGTCTTCGGATTCTTCGTCTTGGATATGCATAATATGTTCATCCTTGAAAATCATCGTGTAGGGATTTATATTCGTCTATTTATTACTTATTATTGGTTCCTCTTAGTATTTGATTATTAATACACTCTTGTAGAAGTAAGGTACACATTAAATAGAACATACACTTACTGATTAATATACATATCATTCATAAGTATCAAGTATAACCAGATAGTAAATATACACAAAGTCATCCCAAAATACACCTAACAAGGGTTCACAAGACCAGAGCAGACAAACTAACTATACAACCTAACTAAAGAGGAGATATATTTCGTACGTCCACTAAAATGAAGTATCTCTTGTAGCATTATAGTGGTGTCCGATCAAGTCCTCTACTTAGTACTTGCAGCAATCGTATTTAAACTTTACTTGGAGATGATACTGGGGATGAGTTATGTTCAACATCACCTATGCAAACATTTCATAACAACAATACATGCACAGAAAGGGTAAGACAACTTTATATTCACTTAGAGCATGCAAATAACATTGAGTTAATTAGAAATTACACATACAAACATACTAGCAATCATCACACAAATGATATGATATTATGAATGCAATGTATCCACTAATATTTTCTAGGACACATCCTAGTATGCAAAACCATGGGGATCCCAAAACCACTTTCTCTTTTCTCTTTTTGTTTTTTTTTTCGAGAAGGATCAGGAGTTTTACTAGAACCTCTCACAGTCTCGCGGTAGTATACTCATAATTACTTGTCCAATTCAACTGATCATGAGAAACCCTGGGGCTTTAGTCAGGATAATCAAACTTGGTAGTGAGAGTCTCACAGCTTAGGTAGCGAGCCTAAGCCACATATGAGCTCGATCACACTCAATCATCCCCAAGGTTAGCATGAAACCGACCCTGATTTTTCATATCCTCCTCATATACTCAATCTCTGACTCATGAACATGATACATGACTTATCATAACTTCTTCACACTCTTTCAACTTTGTTTCACCTCATTATACTTAAATCACATCTTAACTTCTTCAAAATAATACTAGGCTATTTCTTAAAAAAAAAAATTGATAGAGTCTCTCTTGTAAATCGGACATTCCCAAAAAAATTTTTAACACCTGCAAAATAATCAAAAACAGCCTAAAACACTTCTACTTTTCACCAAACCATCCTTCCACCTCATCATATTCATCATCACTTAAAATCATAATTTTATCAATTTTAATTTATTTTTCTTAAATAATAATAATAATTGCAAATAATTTCCTCAAAATTATTAAAAATTCATTTTTACTTACAATTAATTGTTTTCTCCTAAATCAAAATTATTCCAATACTTTTGAAAAATATTGATTAATTAAATAAAAATATAAAAATTTACTTCATAATTAAATTATAAAATTCAATTTAATATATTTAAAAAATTAATTTTTTTCTCACATAGTTCATTTCTCACACCTTTCCTCCATTCCACCAAATTATACCATGCAATTCTACATGTTAATCCATCTTAACAAAAACATTCCACAATAATTTTCTACTTATCATGTTTCATAACATACATACAATATATCTCAATAATCAATTTAAAACAATTATCATAATACTAAACATAGAAATAAGATAATTCTCAATTTAAATTCATTAATAAATCATATAAAATTACTAATGATTAAGAAATCTATTCAAACAACATTCATGGATGCCTTATAATCATACAAGGTTCCATACACTCAAGTTGCTCCATTTAGAAGCCATAAAATTCACATAATCTTAAAACTTTAAAAATTCATCAAAAATAGAAATAGCATTTAAATAATTCCAAATAATTTTCTAATTAACTTAGAAGTAAAGGGACTTCTTCTCAATGCTATTTCAAGCAAAAATGAATTATAAAAATTATCCTACCCCTTACCTTATGTTGTAACTTGGTGAAGAGAAACTCTTGATCAAATAATCTATCAAGTCTTTGGGTCTCCTCTTTGTACCTCTAAGTAGCCTCCTACATGTCAATTAAATACCCCAATTAAATCCTTAATTACAACCATATTAGACCTCTAAAATCTCACCTCCTTCATAGCCTAAAATTCTAAAATTCAAGACTATGGTTCTTTGAGTTATAAAATCATTTCTAGGGCCTAAATTGATGCTAATGGAAGTAATACAAGTGGAAGAGAGTAATGGAAGTAATACACTTAGAGTAGGAAGAATCCTAATAACAAATATGGACAAAGTTCAGTATTTCAGAATTTTCTAGAGTTATATAAGTTGTTTTGGCATGAGGTCTGAGCCAAAATTTCAATAACTTAATTACCTATAATATTTATGAAGGAAATAAATTTAAATACCCTGTAGAATAAATGCAGTTTTTCAATTTACAGTGGTTGTTTCCAACATGACACAACTACAATAACACTCTGAACATGCCTTGGTAATTTGACTATAACTCATGTTAAACATAAGCTATTGACATGAAACAAATTTATAAATTTTGGGAATATAATTTCCTACAACTTTTATGAAGGAATCAAGTCCTAATTTCACAGATATAAATCCAAGTAATTCAAAAACCGAGGCTATTGAAACAGGGCAACCTCTTAACTTCACAGCTATAACACTTGACAGTAAAAGGAACATAACTTGAGCTACAGATATCCGTTTGATGTGAAACAAGTTTCTAAATTTCTATAACTTAAAAGGCTACAATTTTTATGAAGACACAAATTCCTAATTCTGTTCACACAAGTTCCAGAATTCAATGAACAGTGACATACGAATTAGGGTTCTTAAGGTTTTTAGCTTAATCACTTCTAATCCTCAATTCTAAGTATTATTCTAGTGTCCTAGGCGTAAAACCTACAATAACACTTTTTCCACTCCCATTCAAGCTTAGCCAAGTGAGGAAAAAATTGAAAATACACCGTTTTGAAAAATAAAACCGTAGAAATGTAGAGGAGATTGAGAGAAACAAACTTATCTCTTTGAGCTTCTTAAGAAAATCAATATTTCTCCCTCAAAATCAAGCTTCAAAGTGAGGAGGGTTTGAGAGAAAGAGAGAAATGAGAGAAAGGAAGAACATACGGGAAGTTACAGAGAGAATTGTGCTTTTAATAGTCAAAAGCTAATTTATTTTATATTATTTTTTTATTAGTATTTTTTTTTCAAAAAAATCACAAATAATCTAACAAACATAATACTCTATAGTCACTTTACCTAATTCCTAATAATTTAATTATTAAAATTTTGCCAAAAAATTTGCCAAAATTTAACAAACTAAAGGTACTGAGAATTAGGATGTTACGAGAATTAGGATGTTACACTAGGTAGTATGCTAGAGGACTACCCTTGATAGTTTTTTTAGTGTCATGGACGATGTCAAATTCCGAAAAGAGCACTTGCCACCTCGCTATCCTTCTGGTCAAGATGGGTTTTTCGAACAGATATTTGATTGGATTCATCCTGGAAACTAACTAAGTCATACGTCTAACCATATATTGCGGAGACGTTGAGTTGCCCACACCAATGCGCAACACGTTTTTTTGAGTGGTGTATAACGGGTCTCAGAGTCTAGGAATTTTTTTCTAAGATAATATATGGTTTGTTCCTTCTTTCCCATATCATCCTGTTGACCGAATACACATCCCATTGATTCTTCAAGTACTGATAGGTAGAGGATTAGAGGTTTCCCTTCAGTGGGCGGCACCAATACTGGTGGATTGGTTAAACACAACTTCATTTTCTTGAAAGCTTGTTGGCAATCCTCATTCCAAACTGTTGGTTTATTTTTGCGTAACAACTTGAAAATGGGTGCACATTTATCCGTGAGTTGTGCGATGAACCTTGCTATGTAATTTATTCGTCCCAGAAACCCTCTGATCTCCTTTTCAGTTTCCAGTGGGGACATTTCCAAAATTGTCTTGGTTTTGTCGGGGTCTACCTTTATTCCTTTTTGGCTAACGATGAAACCGAGGAGTTTACCAAACCTCACTCCAAATGGACACTTAGTCGGGTTTAGCTTAAGTTGATATTTTCAAAGCCGATCGAATAGTTTCCTCAAATATAGGTTGTGGTCCATCTCATTTTTGGACTTGATAATCATGCCATCCACATATGCTTCTATTTCTTTGTGGATCATGTCATGTAATAACGTTACCATTGCCCTTTGATAGGTAGCCCCTACGTTTTTTAGTCCAAAAGGCATGACTATGTAACAGAACATTCCCCACAGTGTAATGAAAGAGGTTTTTTCTCTATCTTCGACGACCAACTTAATCTGGTTGTACCCCGCATATCCGTCCATGAAGGAATAGAGTGTGTTCGTGGCGGTGTGATTTGCCAATGTATTAATATGTGGTAAGGGAAAATCATCTTTTGGGCTTACATGATTTAGATCCTTGTAATCCACGCATACTCTAATCTTTCCATTCTTTTTTATGACTGGTAAGATGTTGGCCAGCCATTCGGGGTATCTGGATACTATTAAGAAGTTAGCGTCCAACTGTTTCTGTACTTCCTCCTTGATTTTTAAGGACCAATCGGGTTTCATCCTTCTTAGTTTCTGCTTTACCGGATGAAAACCCTCTTTTAAGGGTAATCTATGTTTCACTATGCTTGCATCGAGCCCAGGCATGTCATGGTAAGACCATGCAAATACATCCACATATTCTTTCAATAAGCGTATTAACCCTTCCCTGATGTTACTGTCAATCGAGTGCCGATATTTACTTCCTTTTTATCGTCTCCTTGTCCCAAATTGATGGCATCTATTTCTTCTTTCTAGGGTTGTATGGAGCGAGCTTCAATTTCCAAAAGTTTTTGCATGTCCGGGGAAATGGTCCCCTGCTCATTGTCGGATTCGACCCATTCGCCTTCGACCTTCGAATCCTGCAGAGAATCATCAATCACAGACATGATTATTTTTTTTAAGGTTCTTTTTAGGTAGAGATTTTATTATTCGGTTAATTTGAAAGAATAATAAATAGAAGAGGGAAAAGAATAAAATGAATATGGATGAAAAATGCCTCATGTATTAAAAAAAAATATATGTACAAATGCCCTTTTAATCAGTGGTCTCACGGTCATGGGCTGGGACCGCAAGAAGTACAAGGAAAGCTTTTAAAAAAAGAACCCTAATAGCTGGTCTTCCATATCCAACCCTATCCTTCAAGTTGCGACAGAGGCTTGACGTCTATGTTGGGGGCAGGAGCGTCGAAGGTGACCCACCCGACATTTATTAGTTCCTGGACTTTGTATTTTAAGGCCCGACAAGTTTCTACTGAGTGCCCGGGAGCACCTGAGTGATAAGCGCACTTCTCATTGAGCTTATACCACTCAGGGTTAGGTGGGTCCACCTTTCTTGGAGGGATGTATGCCAGGAGCTTGGCTTCTACCAGCTTAGGCAGTAAACTCCTATAAGAGGTTGGAATGGGAGTAAACTTCCTTTCCTGTCTTTGCCTAGCTGGCTTTGCAGAAGAAGGAGTGGTGAGGCTGATGGAATTTATGCTACTCTCCTTCTTCTTGCTTAGGGACTTCTTGAATGATGCGTTGGAGGAGGAAGGTTGTGTTATCCTTGTGCTCTTCAATCCCTACTCCACCCTCTCGCCAATGGTGACCACATCTACGAAATGTTGTTCCCTATCATCTTGTCGTAATAGGGTCCAGCCAACGAGTTTATGAATATGGACACGGTCTCCTTGTCTGATAACAGGGGTTCTACTTGGGCAGCTAGCTCCCTCCAGCGCTGAGCATATGCCTTGAAGGATTCGTCGCTCCTTTTACTTAGCGTTTGAAGATCTGACCTATCAAGGGTCAGATCAATGTTATATTTGTAGCGACAAAGAAAGGCGTCTGCCAACTGTCTCCAACTCTGGACTTGTCCCCTTTCCAACTGCATATACCAATTTAAAGCTGAATCGACCAGGCTTTCCTGAAAACAATAGATCAGGAGTTCTTCATTATCGGTGTGTGGGGTCATCTTACGACAGTACATGGTAAGATGGCTTTTGGGGCAAGTCATTCTCATGTACTTTGGGAAGTCTAAGACCTTGAACTTTGAAGGAAAACAGATGTTATTGACGAGGAACATATCGACCGCCTCTCTTATGTCGAAGCTATGCCCCTCCATGGCCCTTAGTCTCTCTTCTAGAGCGGAGATTTGTTGTTTGGAGACTTCAGGGGGCTGGATGAGTACCACCCTTGCTTTGGACTGCGCGGGGGCCTTCTGCTCATAGAAGAATTCCTCTTCTTCTTCCTCGTCATGGCAAGAAGCGCGATCACCATGAGTCTCGCCCTTGTTGAGGTTTTGTTGGCGCATTAACTCCATCATTTGCGCCATTTGTTCTCTTAAGGAGTTGACCTCAGCAGTGAGTTTACGGTTCTGCTCCTCTAATTGCTCCATCGTTTTGGCTTTTTGCGCACGGGTTCAGACCACAGGAAAACCAACCACTTTCTAGGAAGCAAAAATGAATTTTATTACTTAAAATGAATGATTGGTGTGGGATAGATATGCCTTAAGATAATGACTTTGGTATCATCCTTAAAGCTTACGCTTTGTGGGGTACCATTCCCACTTTGGTGTAATGGTTCCTTCCCCATCATAGATTGACAAGTATTACGGAGGTTATCGCACCTTAGCACACTTGCCCCTCCTTGTCATTGACAAGTATAATGAAATTTATGAAAGAATTAATGGTTGAGTTCAAGAGGGGGGGTGAATTGAACTTTAAAACTTTTTCGCAAAACTTACTTTCTTTTGGAAGAATGAGTTATCTTTATTCAATCTTTGCGAAGGTAGTTTGGTTTAAACACAGCAAGTTTATTGACAGAAAATAAAAGAGATGAAAGAAGAATATTAACACACAAATTTATACTGGTTCACTCTAATCCAGAGCTACATCCAGTTCTTGACAAACCAGTCAAGTTTCACTAATACCAAGTGAAAATTTACAACCAGTAGATACTCACCAATCTACCCCAAGAACTATCTTGCAAACCCACAAGACAGAATCTTGAAAACCACCCAGTAACCAAACCCAGTTACCGTACCAAGTGCAGATCACAATCCAACCTGCACAATCACACTTTTACAAAAGAGTATGGAAAGAAAAAACCTGGACTTGAAGTTCTAATTGTCCAGAACAAATTCTAACAACACTTTCTCTCTTTGATTGACCACAATTCTGATCACAGCACCTTATGATATGAAAAGATTCTTGAATGCAGAGAAAGTCACGTATATGAAAGTTTCACAAATTGATTTCACAAGTTTTCTCAAGTAGTGTGTTGTATTTTTTTTCATTCAAAAGATAGATCAATTATGTATATATAGAGTAAAGCATAGAATCAGAATGTTCCAACTGTCAAAAACTGTTTCAGAGAGTCAAAAGATCGATTAGATTGAAGTAAAACAGTTTAGAAGAGACTCTGATCGATTAGAACTGAAGTATGATCGATCAGACCGAGTTATGATCGATCAGAATGAAACTATGATCGATCAGACCGAGTTATGATCGATCAGAATAAAACAATGATCGATCAGAATATTTTTCAATCGATTAAAACATCGATTCAATCGATTGATTTCATTTAAAGCTCCATTCAATCGATTGATTCGAGTTTTTAATGGATTGAAACAGCTTTATGAAAAATGACAGCTCTCTGTTTCAATCGATTGAAAATTATTTCAATAGATTGATTTTCTGAAAAACTCTTAGACTGAAAAAATAGTCTTTCTGTTTCAACAGATTTAAAAATCATTTCAACAGATTGAAAATGCGAAACTTTGATATTGAAAAATTCATTGAGTTATTTTAACTTGTTGATTCCGCGAATCAATCAATTGAAAATACGACTATGTATGACCACTTATTCTTTTAAGTGATTTCAACAGATTGAAAATCCTTTTCAACAGATTGAAAAACTTAGTTTGTTCTTTTAATACTTTGATGTTAGTTTTTCATGCAGAAAAATGATTTTCAATGATATGCAATATTTTAAGGTGCTTATCACAAAATATAATGGCCTATCAAGAGATTAAGTGCTTAAACTTAAAAACCTAATCATCTACACACCCACAACCTAAGTTATATCTATGTCTTCATCAAATCCACCAAGTGCTTCAATCTCCCCCTATTTGATGGAGACAAATAACCACTGCACCTGCAAAACAAAAATAACAGACTAGAGACATATACTTTGTGGTGTGTGTGTAGTGACAGTTTTAAGCAAAAATACTTCTCCCCTATTTGACTCGCATCAAATAGATTGTTTTAGTTACAGATCAATGGGGCCACGTGGGTTCCCCGAATATAAAATAGAACATTAAAAACTAAGAAAAGAAAACAGAATAGCGTAAACATAGAAAATCTTCATTCGTCCCTGGGCCTTGGTTGAATTGTAGTTCCACAATTCTGTTGTAAATGTCTTCTAGTTGATTATCAATATGTTGGAACCTTGCAATGAAATTTTCATCCAAATAATGTCGCCGAGCCCTCGAGCAGCGAGTCATCTCCATATGCCTCCTTTGGTCTCGATTGCAGTCCGCTCATTTGATGTAACATTGTTCTTTCGAACCGAGACGGAGGCGTGCCACGGTCAAGCGGTGGATTGTATGGAATCATCTCCATTGGGTTCACTTCTTCCATTGGATCGACGGACGTGCTCGCAGAAGTTCCAGGAATATCGTTGTTGATTCCTTCCTCTTGCTCTTCTTCTTCACTTTCTTCACTTTTTCCAGCCTTCTTCTTTGGAAATCCATTCACCATCAATTTTGATGAACCCCATTTTGTGAAGAACAGTAATTGTTTATTTCATTTGTTGGTCGAACAGCTTCAACAAGTTCCCTTCCAGATCAACACCAAAATGTGTTAAAAACTTAGAAATCATAATAGCATAAGGATACCCGAAATCACTAAGTCTCTTGGCTTTGATCATGTGGTCCTTGATGACGAAGACCCAGCTTCACCCGAATCCCGTGGTGAATGCAAGACATCGAGTACTAAATCTCCTTCGTTTAGCACCGCATGATTGCTTCCCTGGGTGTGAGCCGCCAGGAAACGATGAAAGCGAGAATCCTTTCTTCCAGCTTCAACTTCCCAGTGTTGAATGAACTTACGTAATCATGCCTATTCTTCGTGCAAGAGCTGAAATACTCGAACTTTATTAAATTCTTCAACATCCGAAGTACACCCTTTGGTGACTTTCACACCTACATCCTTTATTCCAAGCAACCTCCTTCCGGACATTAGGTGTTATCTCAATGTCTACTCCTTTGACTTGAGTTATTAGAGTGGAACCTTCAAAGGACAAGTTAGTGAAAAAGACTTTAATTAAGTCGTGGTAAATCTTACCATTCAACTCCGAAACTTCTGAAGTTTTTGATGTTGCAAGAACTTCCGAATGCCTCGAATCCTTCAAGATCAAACGTG